>JAZDUH010000136.1:1745000-2055000 GCA_036419115.1 Scarus forsteni
GTCCACGGCAGAGAAACTTAAAGGAAATCCTACAAAAAGCCAACCTGTAAGTCACATCATTCATCATTAAGACGATGAATCAGATCAAAGAGGAGATGAATGGAGCTTTCGGGCTTTTAACAGGCGCTGCAGGTACAGTCGTGCTTCATACTGTCCGTGCCACCTCGTCGAAGCACAAAGAGAAAAGAGCCTGACAAGTGAACGCATGACAGAGGAGATTATGTTGAGTTCAGAGGTCACTTTTCTTTAATGTGCAAACCCTCTAAAATTCCTTTTATTGCTGCCTGAGAGACAGCCAAAGCTGAAGTTTAATGCGATAGAATGAAGGTCCTCATTGGCTTTAAAATATGCAAAGCAGTACATGCTAACATTAACCACTGCCTACATTATTTATCCATCTGAAAAGTGTTTTATCAGCACTAGCCCTGCTTTACTTTTCTTTAATATATTCAAATTAAGAGAGGAGCTAATATATCTACCATGCAAAAAAGACAGTTTCACTTTTTGTTTTAAAATTAATCCCACATTTTTAATATGTTTGGTTAAAATGGTCTGGTTTATTGCAAATTCTGTAGAGCTGCATTTTTTAAAAGGAATTGCTGGAGGCCTAGCCCTCCATCATGATCAATATTTTTAATATTTATATGTGAAAAAGAGTCAGGGGCTGATGATTTTTAACTTATTAAGGAGTAAAGGGAAATAACACACCTGAAATGTTTAAAGCATCATAATGAGAAATACAAAAGAGTTTTATGAAAAAACACAGTGAGCCTGATTCACCAGAAATGAGCACACTGTTAAAGAATTCAAAGGGGAACTTAATTGACTCCTGATATATCCTTTTTCTTAATATTTATTTAAAAAAGCATACTTTAATTATATTCAGTTGCACAAAGAGTGATCCTGATCTATGCAGTGTGCTCTTGTTTTTGGTTTTCATGCTTTCTAATTCAGATGAAGCCATGCTAAAGCAGAAGAGCAATGGCTGGAGAAATGATGAAAAAATATAATCTGTGATGGTCCATCTTAAACAGGGTGGGCAACTAGTGGCCCAGGGCCCTCATTGTGTATACATCATAAAAATCTGCCTTAAAAAGGTGAAAAAAAGATGAGTTTTCAAGAAAATAGAGTTCGAGAAATCTGTAACACTTCCTTTTTACTTCTTTTTTTCTTTGCATTACTAGAGACATCTCATAAAAAAGTAAAAAAGGATATAAATTCAAACAAATGTACTGCTGAAATTACTGAAATATCTAAATGATCCATATCATAGAAAAATATTTTAATTTGTCTCAAACAAGAAAAGTAGCATTTTTTCCAATAAAATACAGCTCTGACTTTCAGAAATAGTTTGTGGAAAAGTCCTTTCTTGCATCACTGAAGATATTTGTAAAAGGAATGAAATAAATTAAAGAAAATATAACAAATCAATTGATAAATACCCTATATAACTATTATTACCAGAAGCATTCACAGAATTATTTTTCGTTCAATGTCTTACATATTGCATATTGCAATATTTGTTTAAAAATTCTGATATAAAGACTGCATAGTTTTTCATTTGTTGCATACATATACACACACACACACACACACACACACACACACATATATATATGTATATATATATGTATGTGTGTATATATATATATATGTGTGTGTATATATATATATATATGTATGTATATATATATGTATGTGTATATATATATATATATATATATAGATATATATACACACACACACACACACACACACACACACATATATATATATATATATATATATATATATATATATATATATATATATATATATATATATATATATATGTATATATATATATATATATATATATATTATCTTCTTTGTAATCTTCCATGGCCTGAATTAAGTATATATTCAGCAACTCTTTTTGACATTAAAGATAAAGTGCTTTGTATCAAGAGACAAAATGAAAGAGTTTATCTGATGTTATGGGGTGCATGCATTGCAGCTCCTACTATCAAACAACTTTAAAATGTGTAAAATAATGGAAAAATAACCCTATCCAAGAAATACTGACACATAGGCTTCATTTGAAAACAGGATTAATCAAAAATAACTGCATTTTTTTTTGAAGCAATATGCAAACAGCCTGAATGTGCACAGGTCTTATGTATATGTTGCCATTAATGCAGACATTTTTGGATACCACTTTAACAGAACTGGTTCAGGAAGGTAAGGGGATCCATTTTCCCAGATGACACAATAATAACTCAATCCAAACTGCACCTGAGCACAAAGCCCCTGTCTGGTCTGCACTGCAGTTTGGGATGCACTTATGCTTGCATCTATTTTTGCTAATTGGACTTCTCCTCAGCTTTGTTTGCTCAATAAGCATGCACTAAAAAAGTGCAGTCATTTTAATGTACAATGGTTGCAAATCTTGAGTTTTGGCTTGAAATGTAAACCCTTTTACTATGAGTTGTAAATGTTCCACAAAAGCTACTTCAGAAGATCATGAAGTCAATGATAAATCTGCCATAACCTACTTTAAGCCTGGTTCTTCAGCTTTAGTGTTTATTCCTTCTCTTAATGCGAGCTTTATTTACATGGCAGCAGGTTTTAGAGGGAGATGGAAAAAAGCTTTTACTGTGGTTTACTTTGGCCATGCATCTTTTCAGCACTCACTTCTCTGCCCGCTCTTTATTCCCTAACACCCATCACAAATTTGGTGTGGTATGTGCCTGCTAATTTATCCTTTCACTGTATGATATCCTGTCATCTCCTCATTTGTCCCTGAGTGTTTCTAATCTGAGATAATCCCAGTCAAATCCTTTGATTGTGTGTTTGGACCAGATCCATCTCCAAAGAAGCAATTTAATGGGCTTCATGGCACTTGCTGTGAAGTCATTTATCTGGTGAGATGGATGTGAATGCTTGTTTTAATAAGTGCTCTTTGTGAATAAAGGGAGACAGGCCATTTAATTAGGCAGAGTATAGACCAATGTTGTCCTCGCAACCTCAAGGATTTTTACTTGTTTTCAGAAATCTTACTATTTGACCATGACTAGCAAAGAACAGTTTGCAAGTGAAGATAGCAAATAGATAGAGATGAGAAATCCAGCTATGCACATCCTGCGAGCGCCACTGATTTAAGGATAGACAGAATATATTGCATGGTTCTCCGTATCAGTGTAATAGTTGTGTTCAGCATACATGCCAGCCTTGTAACAATAACTGAAATGATCAGTTTTGTCCATAAAAAATGACATCAGTCAACTTCACAAAGGTTTTTCCTCAGTGACACAAACACTGACACAGCAAGAGTTAATTTATCAACCCCACCCCCACTCCCACCTCATCCCATCTCATTAGATTTCAACCTTTGACCCTGCTAGCCTGGATGATTTTTATCTTACTGCAATGATGTGTTTATTTTGGTGCTTAAGGGGTTAGTTCAGGTTTTTAGAAGTGGGGCTGCTATGGAGGGCCAAATAAGCTTGTGCCCTGGGAGGGGGGGGATGTCTGCGGGCAGATGTTGGCCAGTACAGAGCAGTATATAGTGCCACCGTAACTGACAGGCTCGCTAACTATAAGCCACTTTGGGTTCCTTTCTTTCTTTTTTCTTTTTAAATCCAAGAGGGATCTGATGCACACTCTACTACAAATGTAAACTCAGTTCAGGAGTTCCACAATTTGTCCCACTCCAAACACAAACGTAAATTTTACTGTAAAAACAGGAGCAAAGTTATGTGTCCATTAAAAAGATAAAGCCAGAAGTACATTTATTTTTAATGTCGCTATTACTGTTTTTTACCATTTTATACAGCTGTAGGGGAACAACATAAAACTTCAATAGAAGACTGACAATGGCTAAAAAAACAAAAATCAAGGTTAGACAGACTATTTAGTGATAACAGAGCAATAATTAACAGTAGCCCCTCCATTCACTACGATATAAAGAAAACATTTTCCACCTCTAAACAAAATGATGTTAAATAAGTAAATTAACAGCCAAATAAGATAAAATGTCACTGTGAAATTGAAATGCAATGTAGATGAAAATCAAAACACACTTCATGTAGATTTCTCTTTCAAAATAATAAAAAAAAATGAAAAAGAATATATCATAAGAAAAAAAATAGCTGGAAGTTGCTTGTTTTTTAATATTATTGACCCGTTTGCTTAATTCAGTAGAAGAATCTGGCAACACTGGGTGCCACCAAAATCCTCCCACTTACATGTTAAGGCTAATCCAAACTCTATGTTGGCTTGACGGAATGATGCAGCAAGATTCTTTACAGTGTTTCCTTGACAAAGACTCTTTTGATGGAGCAGCTCTCTTCCCCGTTTTTCCACTCTTCAGATTCAAATTCAGATTCATTATTGACATTGCAAATGTCACAAGTAGGCTACAGAGCAACGGCACTTCATTTCAGTCCAACTCATCCAAGAACATACAAGACAATAAACGCACGGGGGGATAGGAACATGATAGGGGGATAGGAACATGAGCGGCACTCTGTTTTGATTTGGGTCCATAAAAGTATAAATGTACATCACAACAAGGAAGATCTGCTTGATCTGCATATTTATTCACAAGACCCAAATCATCCTGAAGTGTTTTTAAAAAGTCATGATGGTATTTGACTGTATTTGACAACATAAGCCTAAAATTTACACACCTGTGCCCAGAAGTAACCTGAATGTTCTCATGTTCCCCAGTTCCCATTGAGGTTTCTGTAGTTTGTCATTCATACCTGCAAAGTCTTCATATTCAGATGTTTTTGCTGTGCATGCTCTGTGTTAATACAAGTGTCCTCATCCATCCAAAAGAAACGGCAGTAATCTGACCAATCTTCAAATTGTCAAGCTGGGCAGTGGTTGTTTTTCTTCTTTTGAGCCTCCCTGTAAACAACAGATCCATATGCTGTCTGACAGCTGTGCAGTGGCTGTTATAGTCCAGTCTATGCTTGTTTTTCTGTTTGTGAGGCTTCTTAAAGGAATGTGAGGAGTTTCTAAGTAATTACAAAAAAGTCTTACTTTTAGATATATCCCTGATGGAAATACACACTTCAAGATGAGTTTTATGGCATCAAAATAGGTTATCTTTAAATGCTACTCCTTAGCCTTCCGGTCGGGTCGGACAGGGCTGGACTGGCCTGGATACTCAACTTCGGAAACAAGACAATTAAAACTAGAGCAAATTTATATTATTCAGACATGTCTCAGAGCACTGGGCTGTAAGTAGCGATATATAGCCGGCTACAGAACTACGATACTAAGTTTTCCAAAAATTGCTTGTTGTCACACATCAAAAACTACCGCTACGTAACTAGAAAGAGATACATTACCTTGTTGCTTTGCATCCTGTAAGTTGTTGAAAAAATAAGTTGTAAAGCAATGCAGAGTTCTGAGGAAGGTCCGAGCTGCAGTTTTATTTGCATCACAACAAACACGCTCACGTCTTTTGGTGCGTTCCAGTTGTTGTCAGAAGTAAGAATTTCTGAGTTCTGAGTAGGAAACTGCAACATTCCCCGAAGTCGGAATTTCCTACTGGGAACTCGGTGAAACCTTGCCACCCCCGAGTTGACAATATCAACCCAGGGCGGGCTAACAACAGCTAACCATAGCTTGGTAGATGGGCATGTTTTTTCCGACTTCAACTGGAATGCTGATAAGTCGGAGATGATGTCACTCCCAGTTCTGAGGTTACTGAAATGCAGCATTACGACAGTCGGCGCACGTGCTCATGGGTAGCAGAGTCTTAATGTCGCCGGTAATAGATTCTCCTCACAGCACCTTTAAGGCGACAAGACTGAGACTTAGTGACATTAATGTTTTGTTTTAATGATACATTCTGTACTTTAGTGGCTCAAAAATGTATCTTTGCATAATTATCAGTGAAAATGCATTAAAGTCTTTTGATAACAGCGCTACTTCAGCAATCTTAAGAATTGAGTGACTTCAAGTCAGTCACGTGTCTGCTAATGTTCAACACAAACAAAGTGAAAACACTGCGTTCATGTGTTGACATTGCAGATTTTCTTAAACTCAGATAGGTCATGGCATGTTCCTGTGCATACAAACAGATCAATCTGGCTCTCAGGGCCGTTATTTCACTGGCAATGAGTCCCCAAAGCCATAGGTCATGCACAGGCAGAGCGAGGTACGGTGGCTGACACTGCAAGCTGTTCAGGTTCAGGGTTAAAGATTCTGCAGTGACACATACCAACGTCATTTATTAACATCTACTTCTACTATTTTATGTATTGAGAGTAAATTTTCAGCAATTTGACTCCAGACAGAATATAAGTTACTCTGCGCTCACAGAAAGTTAAGTTGTTAGCAGTCTATTTCAATGCATTATGGTGAAAGTAGTATTTAATTTGTAACGTCAGCACTGAAAATCATGAAGAAAACTGATTAACAATCAAAGGTGAAAGGAAACATTTTGATAGCGACATGTATTTGGTGTTGTGGGAATATTTAGTGGTTATGATTGATGCACTTTGTTGATGATACCAGCTGATTTCAGATGAAAACAGGTCATTTATCAGTTATTTTAATGGTTTTATGATATTTATAGAGATTTCAATTTTTCAGACACCTTACTTTAGTTAAGTCTTCATTCTTTAGGCCAAATTTTAAAAGTATTAAAGTAACTGATCATTAGTAAAACTTATTTTTAAAGAAAGAGTCATTTTCTATTGTTTCAAATGGGAGAGAAGTCAGCATCAACAAGTTTGATCTAACTTAGTAACAGTAACTAAGGAAGGTGGGACTTGGAGGAAGTTTACTTCCTGTAAACTTCCTGTGTGGTTGATATGTATGCCAATACATCAGCTAAAATTTTCTGACCTCCCAACAACAATAGTACATTTTTCAGCAAACATCTGGTGGTACTGACATCGTGGTGATAATATTGTTGCATTTTTTGCCACATGTTCACTTTTCTTTCCTGCTCCTCCTGTTTTGTTTGCCTCAGTGAAGGAACACACTGACCAGTCCGACTTGACCAATTACAACTTTAACAACTTAATGACTGAATTTCTTGTTATTGACTCATGACTCTCTTAGTCTAATCTCAACAAGACAGAGATATGTTTTGATCCAAACACAGAATGAGGGATTGTCACAAAGGATTACAGCTGTTATTGGGTACATTTTCATTTGTAACTGTGTTCACTCAGTGCTTACTAAGACAGGGAAATTCCTGAATCTGTAAGTCATTTCCCAGCAGTGAGCGCACACGATGTCTTGTTGCAACATATTGTTGTTTTTTAAGAGCTATCTCTGCTCCTGCATGCTTTACTTTTAAACCTTTTTAACCAAATATAAACAGGGACAACAAGCTCTTATTTTACCTACAACTAACTACGTTAACTTCTGTCAAGTCTGAAACCTCTTAGTCTGAGATCCGTTTGCAGACGTGCAAAAGAGTGTACCAGGTCTCTGTCTTTCTTTTTTTCCTCTAACGTGTGGCTTCCTGTTCTGACGCTCCTGCAGCCCTCAGCTGTGATTGGCTGATTACCACTTCCTCAGAAACAAAAACACAGAGCATTCAGCTGAGAGACTGCAGTGACAGAAGTTCCAGATGAACTCCCCTAAATTTCTTTTTTGACACATTGATTTGTCTCCAGATGTTCGATCAGGTTTACCATGGGCACGCAGAGGAATGTTGACAGGAAGTAGAGCAAACAGCTGGAATTTGAAGGTTCTCAGGAGTGAAGAGCAGAAGTCGTCTCACAGCCAAAACACAGGCAGTGACATGGGCAGTGAGTACCAAACACTGTCTCCAGCTGACTCATGCAAGAGTTTAGTTATCGGTAAGTATGAACATTTTACTTTCTGTTTCAGAGGGGAGTTTAAATACACTCAAGACTTGCTGTTGCACACATCTAAAGCAGGAGTACTCTGAATTTGGACTTCTGTTTTGTTGTACTTTGTAAAATGAGGCCTCTCGGTCCTCTTAAAAAGTGAAGCTTTAATTTGTCTTATTGTGGAGGCAGTGTTCTGAGATCTGATGAATGATGACAGCTGCATGGTGTCGCATTAAAATCGAAGACTTTAGATGCATATGTCTGTGCTAAGTGTTTGACAGTAGTGGGTTGGATTACAGCTAGCACTGAGTCGTGTTGTGAAGTATCGGGTCTTAGCTTAAATTTTGATTCTCTCAACCAAGCAAATAGTGATGGGCAAGCTAGTTGTGAAATTTAGTAAGCTAAGTCATTGGTTACCCATCATGAAAATATTAGCTTCATTAGCTAAAGATGAAAGCAGCAAATTGACAGCAACCTGACAAAAGCAACTCGCTACATTTGATCTATTTTCATTAATAAAGCAGACATATAAATAAAAATGATGATAATGATGATGTTGAAAAAGTTATGATAATAGTAATGATGTTGCTGTTACTATTTTATTATTAGTATGATCATCACTTTAATCAAAATAAAGGTTTATAATATGAATGTTTAGTTTGGTTTACAGTACAGGCCAAAAGTTTGCACACACCTTCTCATTCAATGTGTTTTCTTTATTTTTATCACTAATTACATTGTAGATTCTCAGTGGAGTAATGATGGCCACTTATTTCTCCTAACTTTGCTGATTGATTTTTGCCATAATATTAATTCTAACAGTTGTCTGATAGGGCTGTCGGCTGTGCATCAGTCTGACTTCTGAGCAACACAAATGATGATCCCAACCCCATTAAAAAAGCAAGAAATTCTATTAATTAACCCTGGAAAGGCACACCTGAGAAGTGAAAACCATTTCAGGTGACTACTTCGTAAGCTCATAAAGAGAATGCCAAGAGTCTGAAAAGCAGTGATCAGAGCAAAGGGAGGCTATTTCGAAGAAACGAGAATATAAGACGTGTTTTCATTTATTTCACACTTTTTTGTTAAGTACATAATTCCACACATTCATTCATAGTTTTGATGCCTTCAGTGAGAATCTACAATGTAACAATTAGTGATGAAAATAAAGAAAACACATGGAATGAGAAGGTGTGTCAAAAACTTTGGCCTGTATTGTATTTTGGTCATTGACTGTTGTACTATTGTCTTCAGTATTGTTTTCAACATGGGAGGTGGTCACTTGTGACATGACTTGATAAGCACACCTTTTGCAACTATGTTTTAATGTAGGCCCTCCTCACACAAGGACGGCCCCGTATTGTCTCGGTGTCGGCATCAAAACATGTATCGCTGTTTTGTATTGTACATAAGTTTGTGCATTTACATGACTACACAAAATCCTGTCGGGTTGCCCGTCTGGTTCTGCTCCGAGGTGGATTCCATGTCAACAAGTGCTCATGCACGCGTTAACATGCTGCGTCTCTGCATGAGCACTTGTTGCTGTTGTTGCTGTAGCTGGTGTTGTTGATGTTCTGTGAGCAAATGTTGGTATAAAAGTCGTAGCAATATTTGTAGCTGCTGGAACAAGATCAGAATCAGCCCGGCTGCCGCCATCGTTGTTGTCATTGTTGTGTGTGACAGCATGGGTTGAGGGGCGGGGAGGAGGAGGGGTGCTATGAGGTCACCGTCTTTCTCGGACTTATCTGTTCATACCAACTACGGCATGGAGACGAATACGCAGGTGTCCACTTGCAGACCCGTTTTCATAAAAAATGCGGAGTCATGGACAAAAAGGCATCTTCGTGTGTCAATATCACCAGATTGATAGTTTATTTTACCGGAGTCTTACAAATTTGTACTCGTGTAAAGCCCACCTTAATCTCTTTCAATATATTATCCATCAGTAATGCACTGTCACTTACTATTCTGCTTTGGTTCTGGTTTTGTAAAAAGACTAACACTGAACATTGTGTCCAAAAAATCTCTTTGTTATATGTTCCTTAAGGAGATGATCATTAAAGTTCCCCCACAATAAATCACCTTATTTTTCTTCTTTTTGTCATACGGTTTGGCCATCATGCCATTGCATGTGTAAAGACAATATCCAGGTGCTCCATAGATACACATATTATTATAATCTTTGTTTTCTCTACATCTGTTTATACAACCATGCACACTTGACATTTTCTTTGATTAATTACATTTTCTGCTACTTTAAAGTTATGCTCATAATCACATACCGGGCAACACCATGTCCTTTTCTGTTTCCTCTGTTTATTGTTAATAATTGGCAACCCTCAAGTACAGGCCAAAAACTTTAGGATTTCAGACACCAGTTTCTGACAAAGCCTGAAAAAAGTTTTGAGATGAGCACACAGACACACAAGATGTATTGTTTACTGAGATATTGACATCCACAAAACTAGGCATAAAACAAATGCAGACAAAGAGAGTCTGTGAGGGCAGGGTTTATTTGAAAGTCCATGTTCGGCACACAAAAAGCAGGCAGAATCAGGCGGAGGTATCCAAAAAACACAAGGCAACAGGGCAAGGTCTAAAATAAGATTGTCATTATCAAACTGTGGCTATGAATAGACTGTAGGAACGTCACATAAGGATACAAACAAACTCACAACAAGACAAGTGAAGACATGTGGGTTAAATACCTGAGGTGACTGGTGATTATGAGACACAGCTGGGGGAGCACAATTAGGGATCAGGTGTAACAACACCAGACAGGAAGTAAAACCTATGGACACAAGGAAAGACAGGTGAATTTTCAAAACAAAACAGGAAGCAGAAGGACAAGATGTCTGTGTAGATTCTCATTCATCCAGGTCGTGGTTTTAATAAAAATATAAATTCGAGGCAACTGGACTGTGTTCAGTTTTGGGACGACATTTTGCTCCTCATCCTAGAACCTTCGTCAGTTCCAGAGAACTGGCCAAGGCAGCAGATATTTATCTTACGAGAGAAGAAGACAACAAAAATAGAAGAGGAGGAGTGGTGTAAAGGACTCTTAGGCCCCATCCACATGAAGCCAAACCGAGGTCTGAACCCATAAGTTTTTTGCCGAATCTGCGTATCATCCATACGAAGACAGCGTTTTGGGGGTCTGTAAACGATTATTTTTGAAACCAGGTTCCAGAGTGGAAAGATTTTGAAATGCCGTATATGCAGCTCCATGAATATTGGCTCTCCGCAAGTTTTCAGATATGCACATCATAGTTTCATATCTCCATTGACTTGCATACGCCACGACAATAGCGGCATACGTGAAGCATATGTGCTGATGAAGCTAGTGACCCTACTATCCCTGTTGCAGCAAAATCTCCTTCTTCTCAATCACCACCGAGTTGAACAAACAATTATCGAGGACACATTACGGCACTTTATCCCTATAAAGCCAATTGTATCATATTTGATACATACTTTATAACACCTCTATCTACTCAATATGATCAACAAATACCAAAAAAAAAAAAAACACCTCAATACAATCAGATAAATGATAAAAATGTCCTCAAATGGATTATCAGTTGCACAAAAACACCTAATGTATCAAATGAGATACGAAAAATCTATATGTTGAATTTTATGGACATTTTGATTTTTAAGGATTTCAACAGAAAGTGAAACAAACATTTCAGCTCCAAAAAATGTGAATTTTCTGGCTATTATCTATGGTCTTGGGCCTTATAGGGTTATGATCACCTCATCACAATCTGTTTACAACTTTTACCTCAAGTGCGCATGCCCACTGTTTTTTCATCTGTTTCCGCTTGTTTCCGTCATATTGTTACAGCGCCCCTAGAGGTCTGGCATGTGTTTTACAGCGTTTTGATGCGTATCGAGTGCATTCATGTAGACGCACACATTTTCTGAGACGCCTTCGTCTTTATGATGATTTTTTGGAAACTGTTAAGCGTTTTGTCTTCGTGTGGATGGGGCCTCAGAAATTTCGATGAGTTTCTATGAGTCCTTTACACACTATACACTCCTTTACACTCATAGAAACTTCTATGAGTTTCTATGAGTCCTTTATACCACTCCTCCTCTTCTATTGTTGTTGTCTTCTTCTCTAGCAAGATAAGTATCTGCTGCCTTGGCCAGTTCTTTGGGACTGAAGAAGCTTCTTGGATGAAGAGCAAAACGTCTTCCTAAAACTGAACACAGTCCAGTTGCCTCGAATTTGAATTTTCAAGAAAGACAAGTCTTGAAACATGAACAAATCAGGGAACTTAACTGAAGTAAAGGGGCAGGATCAGGATGGAAATAATAAAATGCATCTTACACTAATCTGCTTCTGAATGTTAAAACGTCATTGTGTGTTTAAACATAGTTGCTAACTAACTGCTAACAAGGACTACAACACCAAGCA
This sequence comes from Scarus forsteni, assembly GCA_036419115.1. Lineage (NCBI taxonomy): Eukaryota > Metazoa > Chordata > Actinopteri > Labriformes > Labridae > Scarus > Scarus forsteni. The sequence continues at coordinate 1,757,232 of JAZDUH010000136.1, forward strand.
TTTTTAGGAATCCGCAATGCATATACCAATGTCACAGTCATGAGCACCAACTTGACAAAGTTATTTGTTTCAGAGGGAATTCTCAAGCAAGAAGCCACATCAAAGTGTAATACTTTAGAAATATAGTTGTTTCTGAGTTAAACTGCCATGTTGTAGTTTATTATTGGCTTACTAACAGCTTTTTCCTCTATCTGATTAAGTTTAAGATGTTAAAATATCCTGAAGAGTAGGCATTTTTCTTCACGAAGAACAGAGAATGTAAGTGTCATAATTTTTGTCCCCAACTCAAGTTATTATTCACAATTATACAAAACAGAGAAAAATCCATCCTCTTATATTTTGTCTGTGGTTGAGAGAAGCGGCGTGATGCACTACAAAAATACATCATCCCTGCACTACACTATTGGAAAGTGAAAGTATTTCTTCCTCCGTCCCTCTCGCAGTCATCTCACTGATGTCTTTGAACGAGGGACCTGATTGGTCAGAGGGTGGGGGTTGATTTCTGACCTCAAACACCTACAGTTGAGGGAGGTGGGTCTGCTCTCACTGGAGTCTGATAGAGGAAACATTTAATGAGAAAAGAGAACAGTAATGCAAAAAAAATCTGACCCGAGCAAATAATCATTGAAGCTTTCTTTACATTTTAACTTTTTAAACATTTTTTTACATCACATTTCCACTTCTTATCAGAAAAAAACATGTTCAGCCAGCGTTGGTTTGCATAATACCAATCTCTTCCTCCATCTAGAGGTGCTCTTGGCCTGTGCTTGTAATTCATGACGGCCGTGGTGTTAACTTACAAATCCCCCAACCCCCACTCAACCCCACCCCCCACTGCAGCCAGATGGCTGTCACACAGGCGACTCCGCGCCTGGACCATGCTGATTTCCCATCATTCTTTAGTTAATGAGGTCGTTAGCAATGCATCAGACAATTAAATTATCTCAATCTGGCATTATTCCTCATTTGTTTACTGTATGGTGTACTGTACTGTTTCAGAATCATCAAATAATTCTGCTAAAACTGCCTCAGTTAAGATCACGGCTTCTGTTTCTTTTACATGATTCATCTTCCTGATACTGAGCAGCAGGGAATTAAAACATTTCTGACAGACGCCTACATCCAAAGCTGTTCTCAGACAGTAGAAGAAGAATAAACACAGCTTATAATGAATAATTTCTCCTCTATGATAGTGTGAGATGTCTTGAACTATTTTTTGTAACAACACAGCCCTGAAGCTGCTGCTGCTGTATGGGGGAAGTTGTGTTTGCAGCTGAAACATGTCAAGGGTTAGACTTCAGCCAGTTAGTGGAGCACTCACCTCCATGTGAAACGCTCCTGAACACTGTCACCACTGACAGTTAATTATGGGAGTCACAGATCACACAGTCTATGATTGACGCCGCCAATGTTTACATCTCTGTTGTAATGTTGTTTGCTAGCACCTCCCCACAACAGCAGCATATCTATTATGTAGCTCCAGTCATGCCTCAGGGCTTGCCATAATGACAGTAAAAGCAGCAAAGATTTAGGGAATGAAATGTTAAACAGGACCTGTTGGTGTAATTGGTGAACTTGCCATCACTGTAAGTTTGGGAATATTTTCAGTCAGGCTGTTGAAGCGTGATCATGGCCTGTTAGCTGCACTGTCACGCTCTATATGTCTCTGCATGGCTCCAACACTTCCTGAAAACCTTTCTGAAAATATGACATTACTTTGACAATGTGCAAAATGCCTAAACCTGATATTTAAGAAGATAAACCGATCAAGCCAGGCTTTGGAGAGCACCAGCTTATTTCTGTTTCAGTTTTTTGAAGAGCACACATTATGCTTTCTGAACTATATGAAGGTCCCTAACTGTATTAAACAAAGTATTTAGTCTGGCTTTTAGCTGATTATGTTCATTATTAGTACTATCTAATGTTATTTATTTATCTTAGTTCTGTTAATCTGTTTTATTTCTCCATTTCAGTTCAGATTTATTCTTCAAAATTTTATCCTCTCTTTTCATTATCTAATTTTAGCAGGCCTTATTACACATTTGGTATTTGGCTATCTTGTTTTACCATATTATTTTATTTAAATGTATTTATTAAATTATTTCCCCCGCAGTATTTTTTAATCTAATTTCTTAGCATGATATTTCTTTGTTTTATAATTTTAGTCTTGGCTTCTGTATTTCCTCATTTTTAATTTAAAACAGGTTTTTCTCGGTCCTCTGTTTCTATTATCTGCTAGAGTTTCCTCTTCATGTATTTGTGTGCATGAGTAAGTGACGCACCCCCACCTGTAACAGGTCCTGTACTCGCCTTGTAAAACATAAAATCCATCATCTATCCATCATCCATCCTATGTTTTCTCTCTCCAGCTTTCCGTATTACTGCTGTCCCACCCACCCAACCTCTCACCTCACCAGAACTTGATTTTATGGTATCTAGACCACAGTGTCTATCACAACATGGAGGCCACAATGTATTTTGTTATATTTAGGCCACAGTATGTTTCACATTATTATACAGTAAATATAACACAGTATTAAATTTAACCATTATTTAACAAGATAATGCAGTTTCCATCGAAACATCATTCACAAGGGTGATCTAAGAAGTTAGCATCATAATAAATGCTCCAGATAAACAGTATTTAGGCTACAATGATATCATGACATAGAGAGTACATTATGTATCACATTATTTTGATAAAATGGGATATCATGCTCCGTAACAGTGTTAAAATCAGCGAGTAATTGTGTTTTAAGATAGTGATCTCAAAATAGCTCAAAACAATACCACATCATAGTAAAAGCTAAACTGATCAATGTTTTCTTAAACTAATATTCTTGTAAAATTAACATTTTCACTTTGGTACCTGGTTGTTACAAACATCTTGTCATGCAGTTTCTTGGAAACATAATCAGGGATAGTACCTGAGGTCATGGGGGATTCGGGTCTTCCGAGTTCAGACCCACTCATAGAGGTGACCCGACAGGGAGTGATCAGTTCAAGGTCTTTTTTTTTTCAAGATTAGTCCAGCAATTGTCCCTCTTGATCCACAGCCATCGTGAGGATCTCTCTGCAGCCTCTAAAGCTGTACGATGGCTCCCCTCGTGTGCCCCTGTGAAGCCCAGGAGGCTGAAGGTACTACTGAATGACTTTCCTGCAAAGCCCCTTCCCCGGCACTCCTCCACCAGCCCTGGGTATTTCTTCCTCTTCCTCTTTCTCTTGCTCTTCCTCTTCCGAGCTCCCTCCATCTTCTCACCCAGAACACTGTTAGCTCCAGCAGGAAGACCTGCTTGGATGTTTCTGAGAGCAGTACGATGTCTAGTCAAAGGCTGGTCTCCATGATCTTTTCAGGGCATTTCAGCTGCTTCCTAAGGTCCACCTTCAGCTGCCAGTCATTAACTGTTCCCTTGAGGCCTGTCTGGGCATTTGGTCATGGAGGTGGAAGTTCTCCTGCCCCTATGAGGGAGATTTTGTCCCTTGGTGGTTGTGAATGCTTACTCTGGTCGATGGTCGGGGTGATGGACTCAGTAACCACCCTCAGTATTTGGTTATGGCACCAACAGTGCTGTCAGAAAGCTGCTATGAATGTACTCCAGAGTTCCTCTTCTTTGGCACAAGAGACATGCTGGAGATTGAACTTGCACAAACAGCAGATACTTGATGGTCTGGGAAAGACATCACAGATGAACTGAATGACACTGCAGGGCTCACAAACCTCCACAACTCGGGCCAAACTTAGTACCACTGTGCTTGATTGAGAAACAGTAAATGCAATTGAAACATTCTGGATCAATACTTGATACCTAGATGTTTAGAGTGCATATGTCCCCAGTGGTTGGGTTTGTTTTGGATTGAGAGCTCGTTAACAACATTTTATGTGAAATAATATGCACAATTAAATTCTGGTGATTTTATATCTAACAAAAAAAAAGCTAATCTTTATTTTTACCTTCTGTTATTATTTGGTTGAACAGTTTGCTTGACAAATTATGCCTGATGGAGTGTACAAATACACTGTTACTGTTATCTTACAGCAAGGCTGGGCAACTTTGATTACCAAGAGGGCCACATAAATCTTTTCCTCAGTGCCTGAGGGCCACACTGTTACTTACTGTTGGACAGTATGAATAAGTATATATAAATAACCAAAAAACAGGACATACAAAGCTTCATGTACCAACATTAACACATTTTAACTCAAACACAATTAAAATTCACAATTACGTGAGCATGACGCATAACTATAGCCAATATAAGTGTCTTAAAGTCGCTATAACAGAGCAATAAAAGCACAAACATATTACCTTTATCATTGTTTTCAACTACAGTTTTTAAAAATGCTATATGTTATATTTTAATGCATCATAAAATATATTCTATAATACATTCATAGTAAAGAAAGTTCTTTAATGACTTAAAAAACAAAGCATGAACCAGCAATCTCAGGCTAGGAGAAATATTTTATCATCTTTCCTAATTTGTGCATCATGTAGTACTGATAGCTCAAAATGAATCATATTTGCCAGTTTAATTTTCAATTTTTTGTATTATTTTTTTTTGGAAATGACTGGTGGGCTGCATTGTGTGAGGTGGAGGGCCGCATGTGACCTCCTGACTGCCAATTGCCCACTCCTGTCTTAGAGCAAACATTTCATATATACCAGAACAAATTACTACTCTGTGAATATGTCATATTAGAAATACAGGTTGACTGGTGACTCTTCAGCTGTGGTCCTTGTACACACATCATCATAAATGTACTGGAAACACTTGGTGCTTTGAGTAAATCTCAAATAGAAGCACTTCAAGTGTGCAAGGATTGCTTATTTTATATGTACTTGAGTAAAATAACCAAAGTAACAGTACTTTTACTTAAACTAACACTATGTAGTTTTTCAAACATAATATAATCCTTCGATATTCATTGTGATGGTCCACCACTTTACAATGAGTTGAATGACACCTCTGTCGTGGTCTGGAGTGGTCTGTATCCCTTTCACTGGCGCTATGTAACTTCGAGGTGGATGGTGGGAACCCTGCCACACTAAAAAAACTACGTTTGGACTGCTTTACAGCATACGTCACTTCCCCAGATTCCCGATTCGTTTACAACACGGAAGTCTCTGCGAAAGCCAATCATTAATGCCGAGCTGTAACCGTGGTAGAGGCAATAAAGACCGTAAGGAAGAGAAAAGTTCTTTCGGAGGATACAAAACAAAGAAAGTGAGAGAAAAACAAGCTGAATGCTCGGACCAGAATAATCATCGGTTCGGCGTTCACTCGCTGGCGTGAAATAAAAGACGAGGAGGGATGTCCGACTACTATCAGTTATGTAATGTAACTAATTTATGATGAAGTTCCTCAAAAAAACTTGACAGGAAAAAAGTACAGCACAACAAATCCAGAACGTACCAGTATGTAGTTTGGTTTAGACCTATTTCAAGTGTGTGATATCACCAGCTCGTTGTTGTCTTTACTTTTATTCACTTTATCGCTTCAACAGGACGGGGGCGACTTCACGGTAATAAAACCAAGTTGAACTTAGCGATTTTTAACATCGTCATTTAGTCAAAAATAAATACATTACCTCGTGGCTATCCATCCTACAAACAGCTGAAGACAGAAGAATACTTTTGAGCAAAGTCCTAGCTTCTGTGATTCACCGACAAAACAAACACACGCAAGTTCTCTCTCCGGTCAAACTGGGATCTTCCGTTGTGCTGCTTTAAAATAATTGTATTTGTGCACTTTCTACTGCTGCTGTTGAGGAAATAAGTTTATTCCCTTTCCCTGTTTTAAGGCTTGTCTTAAAGATAGTAATGAAAGGTGAAATAAATGCTTGGTCAGTAGTAAAATCTGCTTACATGGAAAATGATGGGCTACATTAAAGACAGCCTTTGATTATGAGATATATATATCCAAAGATACTCCACCTAAAGCAATCTGGTTCATGGAGAGGCCCAAAAGAGACAGGAGCTTCTGAGGCAGCAGTTTATCCTCCAGTCAGACGAGCGAGCAGATGACAGCTAGCCCTCACTGCTGCCTCCACATCTTTTTATGAGATGAGACCAACAAATCGCTCCCAGCTACTGTCTGATAATTAGCTTCAAAATCACCCGTTACACAGATACTGGTGAAGTTTGCAGGTTTTAAATCAGAAAAGCTGGTTGTTAGTGGGTCTTGTGGCTAACCCCTGCCTTAGGCAAGGACCACATGCCCAGCAGGTAATGACTGATACACCTGAAATATTTCACAGCTCTCCTTTTATGTCCACCCCTAATTGACCAGAGATGGTTCATTTTACTGCTAAACATTAGTCATCTTTTTATCTTTGAGTTTAAAGCAGCAGTTGTATGCTATGATGGCAGAAAATATCTTGACTTTTTAGTCTTTATCACACATGCTCTCATGAAAATCTCGATCAAAATCAGTCAGGACGGACAAAACTTGCTTCTTCATGGGCTGTCTGTTCACTTACTGCGTGCACTTCACAGCTTGAGTCTTTCCTTTCCAGAGAGGTTATGCAAAAGGACTTTGTGGAAACTATAAATGAATTGTCCGATACGATAATGACAGTCATAATTTTAATATCAGCAGTGATGGGCAAGCTGCTTGTGGTCTTACTCTGTATTTCCACGAAAACACACAAAAACACTGCTGCAGTGCTCCGACAGAAAGGCTGCCAACACTGGAAGCACCGCGCAGCACAGCTCAGGCCAGTGCAGCTGGAAGAGGGAAGGTCAAAGTCTCCGGAGAGCCACATGAATTGTGAAATCTGATGATAACAAAACATGTTATAAATAGACTGTTGACCTGATGCTCGTGCCTCCGGTTTTGACATAATGACAACCTATTGGGGAATTTTACATCTGTGTGTCGGTGCTTTGTGTTTCATTTTTACAGGGACTGGAGAGTGCTACCGGTTCATGGCCAATCACTCTATGTGGAACTGGGGGTAAAGAGACAGACATGATCACTCTGATCTGAAATCTCATCCAAAGCATGAACAATACCATTTAAGAAGTATTTGGAAGACAGTAGAGTAGAAGTCATTTCAGTGTGGAACAAAATTTGGTTACCCTCAAAAACAAAATCGAGGACAACATACAGCACTCACAGCAAGGGTGACCAAATATAAAAGGATGCATCAAATCATAAGTAATAAAAGATTGTTTTGTAAGAATGATAAACAAGGCTTAAATGTGCAATTCAATAAAACATTCAAAAAATGAAATGATAAAGCTAAATAAATTATAGAACACACAATAATTAATATCTGCTTCATTGTCCTCAATCAGACTTTTGGCACGACTAAAACAACCACCACCTGAAGACCTGAGGGCTCTCACAGGCTCATAAGATACGAGCAGTATGACAGATGAATTGGCTGGACCAAGACCATTAAAATATTTAAGAACTCATAAAAGAATCTTAAAATCAACTCATAAAAGTACTGGAGGCCACAGCAGAGAGAGCTGGTGCAATGTGGGTTCTCTCTCTGGTCTTTGTCAGTAGCCTTGCAGCTGAGTTTTGATTGAGCTGAAGCTGGGATATATTCTTTTTTTGGAAGACCAGAAAGAAGGCCGTTACAAGAATCAATTTGGCGGGTAACAGAAGCATGAACAAGTTTCTGCATTGGCTTGAGAGAGCAGCTTTCAACTCTAGAAATGATCTTTAAAGCTGTTTTTTGTGATTTCTCATATTTAAATTTCAAAACTAAAACTGTAGACAAAAACAAGTTCTAGATACTTCACCTGCTGACAGGAACTAAAAGACAGAGCTTGGAGTTTTGAGCTCTGTTTCTTCAAGTCCAGGACCAATGGAAAAAACCTCAGTTTTGTATGGAGTAGTGAGAGTGCCAAATTACAAAAATAAATATATAAAAGAATAAATAAATTATGTAAGAATCCATAAAAGAGAGGGCTAATAAAAGTAGAAATATAAAGAAAAATAAAAAAATAAGTAGAAAAGTGCTTAATAAATACATAAATAAATAGGAAAGTAGCTATATAAAGTGATATTAATTACAAAAAGAAAAGAAAAGAAAAATAGAAGAAAAGGCTGATAAAAGTATAAATATAAAGACAAATGAATAAAAGTATTTAAATCACATTATAATGTCACCCTAAAAGTGAAGGAAATATGCGCAGAAAAATATCTACAGTAGGAATGTTGTTGTACGCAGGCGCAGAAGGAAACCTATCGAGGAAGAAACATGGCGGCTGAAAACTTGACAGCAGAACAAAATCGAGGAAGAAGGCCAAATATGCCGGGTTATGCTTTGTTTACATTCTCAAGATTTCACCACACAAGCTCATCGATGTCTGTGTGGGTCAAAGCACACATAGTACCAGCACTTATTATGTCCTCTACCATCCCCTAAACATATTCTCCATCATAATTATGTTGTTCTCTAACTTCGACGAGTTCTTCTGTCAAGTTTTCCGCCGCCATGTTTCTTCTCGATTGGGATTCCTCCTGTGTTTGTGACGCAACCACATTCCTACTGCGCATATTTTTCTGTGCATATTTCCTTCGCTTTTAAAGTGACATTATAATGTGATTTAAAAACTTTTATTTATTTGTCTTTATATTTATAGTTTCATTAGCCTTTTCTTCTAATGGTTTATTTTTTTATTAATATCACTTTATATAGCTACTTTATTTATTTATTTATTTATTAAGCACTTTTCTACTTTTTTTTATTTGTCTTTATATTTCTACTTTCTCGTTTATGGACTCTTATATAATTTATTTATTTATTCATTTATTTATTCTTTTATATATTTATTTTTGTAATTTGGCACTCTCACTACTCCATAGTTTTGTCCTGGTCAAGCAGTTAAATCACAAACCACACAACGAGCAGGATGCCAGCAGAGAAAGATAACCATTTATAATAATAAAGTGTATGCTTTTTTCTATTGTCATTCACACCCCTGGATTGTTATTTACTGCCATGTCAGGACTGTCAGACTGCTTCAATTATATTCAGCCCAAATCCTCCTGGTTTCATTTCCACTGGGAACCAAACACAAAAGCATAATGCTCAAGGGAGCTGTGCTGTGTGTGTTATGAAGGCTGTAATAGGTAATAAACTGCAGTTTAAGTGGCAATTCTCAGTCAATTAACAATTTCCTCAACAGAGTGTATCTGTAATTAAGTGTGCAATGTTTTCGTGCAATGTTAGCTCATCTTTTCACCATTTATAACCTTTTTACTCTCCCTTTTTATCACTTCAATTAGAATGGCTTCTGTATTTCTAACCTCCATCTTCTCCTCTTCTTCTGCAGAGACTCCAGAGTGCTTTATATGCAGGGATGTTGAACTGAAAGCCAGTGACCCACTGAGGAATTTCTGCGACTGCAAGAATTTACTTGCCCATCACGTTTGTCTGTCCACGTGGATCCAGAGGGTGAGATGGACTCTCTATGTAAAAATCAAAAGCTTGATATTTTGAGTTTCAGTGTGACTGCTTTTTCTCATCAGCCATTTGTCTGGATGTGATGAAGAAAAATGTCTGTGTTGGATTTCTAACTGTGAATAAATGTGTTTGCAATGTTAGCATTCCTCTCTGAGACAAAACAATGCTGTTTGCCTTAAGGTAATGAGCTTTCTTTCAAATAGCAATACCAATTAATTTTAATGAGGCTTGCTAACAATGATAACACGTCATTGTTGAAACACTGAGGCTGAAACAGTGAGGAGTACTTCATAATGGACTGGAAAAAATCCAGGAAGCTATTGTTCATCAGACACCTGTCAGCCAACAGAACTGCTCATTAACATCTGTAACACTCTTTGAATCAGCCGTTGTATTGATACGACGGTCACTGATAAGATGTTTTTGCCGTCACAGAGAAGCACTTTACTCTCTTCTTAGTTAATGAAGTGTAAGTTTTTCTGAAGGTAGGCACACATTTCTCTTCCTGTTCATCACAAAGCTTCTTGTTGCTCATGCTAATTACTCTTAACTCTGCTGCTGCTGCTGCTGCTGCCGTTAGATTTGTAAAAACTCTTTAATTGCCTGTTTGAGTGCCCTCCCAAAGGAAAAGGGAAAAATGAAGAGAACTCCACGGTGGCCTCATCTCTCAGTGAGGTTAACATTGCCAGAGTGTAAAATTGGCCTCTGACCTTTTACTGAGGCTGGGAGATATATGGAGTTTTTGTAAAATTCTGATATGTTTTCAAACAAATATACTGTACATTCAAACATTATAATTTAATAATTTATAATTATAATTGCTGACGCACAAAAAAAATATCATCAAAATAATCCAAATGTAGACGTCATTAACCACTTTTTTAAAAAACTGTTGAAAAAGAATATTGAGAAATATTTTTGGTCCATATCATCCAGACCTTTCTCAGACCACAACATCTTAAATCTTTTTATCCTTAAATCATGGCGGACTTATCGAACATTTGACATGCCATTTAGGCAAGGCAAGTTTATTTGTAGACTACAATTCTTACACAAGGCCATTCAAAGTGCTTTACAGAACAAGAAAAATGTACTAAAATCACAATAAAACATTAAAACAACATTAATCATTATAAAATAAATTTAAAGAGAAGAGTGCAGATAAGATCCTTTCAGTCATATGCACAGTTAAACAGAGCTGTTTTAAGCCTAGATTTGAACATTACACAAGTGAGGCATGATCATTATGCCAAAGGACATTTAACTTGTTCCTTCTAGAGTTTATCAGTTTATCCTTGAGTCACAGTGGTCATTTGTTAAAAATTCAGACAAAATCCTGGAAAAAATGTTTGAGAAAATGCATCCAAAGGCAGACAGAGAACATGATTCCCATCTATTTTTTTTTTTTACCTATGACGTCCAAAACAAAATCATATCATCTCGAAAACTGTGTTTCCACCGTTGTCCTGTTTGGCCCAGTACAGTTTGGGGTGGTTAGTCTTTATCTTGTTTTGCTGTAGCTTTACTTGAGGGCCACAGTGTGAGCCAGGAAGAGAGACGCGTGCCAGCTACGTAATAGTTTGACATCACAGTGGAGCATGATTGTAAACAAAGAGCAACAATGGAGGACATCCAGCACCCCAGTATTCTGTGCAGCATTTTTTTGTGCAGACTTTCTTCACAGCAACAGCAGTGAACAAATCACCCAACATCCACGGCTTATTCAAACAGAAGAAGTTGCACAGCACAGGTCGGTTTACTGAGAACCTTTCCTCCTCATTTGACAGTAGAAACGTGTAACTGTGTTCTACGCCGAGCTGAGCTGAACTGGACTGCTTGGTGAAACTGCATCATAAGTGCTAGGCAATAAATGTGTAAAGTTTGAAAGAAATCTCTGAAAGCACTATTGAGACTCTGTATTTACAAGCAAAGGATGCAGAGAAACCGCTGTTACTTTTGTTCATTGACCTATGACCTGCAACATGTTGTTGGCTCATACAAGCATCATTCCGGAGGTTTGTGCAAAGTTTAAAGGATTTTTGTGGGATGCGGTCTCGCATGTTTCCATTCACAAGCCAAGAGTGGTAGTGAAAGTCTGTGACCTTGATGTTTGACCATGATAAAGATAGATTGATTGATATATTCATTTTTGGTGGCTACAGCTATTTTTGATGATACAGCTCTTGACACATTAAGGCTCCCTTCATCAAACAGACCAGGTGCACTCTGATAGGTTGACAGAAAGGCTGTACGACATATATATATATATGTATACATATATATATATATATATATATATATATATATATATATATATATATATATATATATATATATATATATATATATATATATATATATATATATATTATATATATATATATATATATATATATATATATATATATATATACACATACATATATATATACATATATATATATATATATATATATATAGAGAGAGAGAGAGAGAGAGAGAGAGAGAGAGAGAGAGAGAGAGAGAGAGAGAGAGAGATCAAACCGACCTGTGCTGTGCAACTTCTTCTGTTTGAATAAGCCGTGGATGTTGAGTGATTTGTATATAACGCTGATTCCATGACTATGATAATGGAAAACATTAAGGTTATTACCTCTGCCAAGGAGGTTATGTTTTCGCTGAAGTCTGTTTGTTTGTTTGTCTGTGAGCAAGAGTATGCAAAAACTACTGGATGGATTTACATGAAAATTTTTACCAGAGGTGTGGTTTGATCTAAGGAAGAAGCCAATACATTTTGGTGCTGATCCAATCCAGACTGACATCACAAACAAAAGGAGATTATCGGAGTTGTAGTTCATATGCAATCTGACTTCTACTTTTTTAAGCCTATATCACTATGTTTCTCAGCTTCCCTTGCAATGGCAGGGAAAGCTCCACTCTGTCCGCACTCACAACTACTAGTTACATTACTGTGTGCCCATTAATGTTATAGGAACATGTGCTGTAGCTCTGCTGGCTCGCAGTCCTTTCTGACGTGCCTGTTACACTCAAAACAAAACAAGGCTACTGATGATGTCAAGATGGGAATAGACTGTCATAGCAGAAATCTTAAAAATGCATCTATATATATATATATATATATATATATATATATATATATATATATATATATATATATATATATATATATATATATATATATATATATATATAGATAGATAGATAGATAGATAGATAGATAGATAGATAGATATAGATATATACATATATATATATGTGTGTAAATATATATATATATACAGTCATGGAAAAAATTATTAGACCACCCTTGTTTTCTTCAATTTCTTGTTAATTTTAATGCCTGGCTCAACTAAAGGTACATTTGTTTGGACAATTATAATGATAACAACAAAAATAGCTCATGAGAGTTTAATTTAAGAACTAAGAACTATTCATTTTCCATGGTTTTCTTGATAATAACCAAAATTACTTAAATTCTTACATCAATAGCTATGGCATTGTACCGCCAAAAACACTACTTTTAAGCATTCCATGTTTTCTTTTCTGTTTGATTTAAACACATGATACACACAAGAGTTAATACTTGATTGCATAACCATTGTTTTTGATGACTGCAGCCATGCGTCTTGGCATGCTCTCCACCAGCTTCTGACATTGTTCTGCTGTCACAGCAGCCCATTCCTGTTGGACAAATTCAAACAAATTTTCTTTGTTTTTGGGCTTGTGGTTCTCCATTTTGAGTTTGATGATTTTCCACAGGTTTTCAATTGGATTAAGATCTGGTGATTGAGCAGGCCAAGGCATGGTGTGAATGTTGTGGTTCTCCATCCAGGCTTTAACTGACCTTGCCGTGTGGCAAGGGGCATTGTCTTGTTGGAAAATCCAGTCATTACGGCAGGAAAGAGTTTTCCAGCTGATGGAAGAAGACTGTTTTCAAGGGTAGTCCTGTACATGACCTGGTTCATTCGGCCTTCACACAATTGCATTTGCCCTGTTCCACTCAGACTGAAACAACCCCAGATCATGACTGATCCACCCCATGTTTTACTGTAGGGGCAAGACAGTCTGGGTTGTAAGCTTCTCCAGGCTTCCTCCTAACCAGTAAGTTGGCTGGAGTGGGCATCAATTCAAAATTGGATTCATCACTGAAGAGAACCTTAGCCCAATCATCAACAGTCCAATCCTTGTGGTCTCGAGCAAAGAGTAACCGGGCCTTCCTCTGCCTTTCATTGATGAAGGGCTTCTTGCGTGCTCTGTGTGACTTCAAACCAGCTTCAACAAGTCGGTTTCGAACTGTCCTTGCTGAACAAGTCACATTTCTCGACAGTGCCCACTCATTTTTAAGGTCCCTGGAGGTCTGACGACGATTCCTGACACAGGAACGGATGAGTGCACGGTCATCTCGTGGGGTAGAAAGATGTTTCCTGCCACGGCCTGGTAGCAATTTGGTAGTGCCATGTTCAGCTTGTTTTTTGTTGTTGTAATGAACGGCTGTCTTGGAGATCTTCAGTTTTTTCGCTACCTGTCTCTCACTCATGCCAATTTCCAGCAGTGCCAAGATGGCTGCCTTTGTGGCTTCACATAATTCTTTTGTTTTAGGCATTATGTGAGAGCTGACAACTTCTGAGTTGTGCTACGGCTTGAATGTAAGCAGGAAACCACTCTAGGCCTTTGCATGTGCAGTGCTGCTTGTGACATGAAATGGCCTCTTATATACCCTGGGAATCAATTAAGCTTAAGAATGTCAAATAGGACATAAAGTATTATGTGACCAGCTGCATTTTTTGTTGTGTTCATTGTATTATACGTTTAGTGGTACCAGATATTAGAATGAACAAGAAATTGAAGAAAACAAGGGTGGTCTAATAATTTTTTCCATGACTGTATATATATATATATATATATATATATATATATATATATCTATATCTATATCTATATCTATATATATATATATATATATATATATATATATATATATATATATATATATATATATATATATATTGACATATATATGCTATTTTCATACGTCTTTAATGAACATCTAACCAAACGAACACTTGCCGTCTTATAAAAGTATTTAAAAAAATCTCATGATGTCATATCTGGAACAACCACAGATGCTGAGCTTTAGTTGTTAAAACATTGGGCTGCTGAAAAATTAACATGAACAATTGGATAAAGAAATGAAAGATAATGCTTGCAAAACACACATTTATGAGGCTTATGAGTGTAAGAGACATGGACACTGCTTTTATCTAGACAACCCCCTTTGAAAGGCACAACGTAGACCACAGGAGGAAAAAAGTCTCCAATTTTTTTTTATGTCTTTGAGCCTATTATTCTGCACTGTGGTATTTTGACAGTTCAGCACTGCTTGGCATCGTGTTGTCAACAACCCTACATTTATTCAGTTGTCTCTGCTCTGCGGTGTACTTGCTATACCATGAACCAATGGGCTTACGTGACAACAAAACAATGATAGGGCATCATACAAGTCGGTCTATTTAGGGGGCAGGGATGTGCAGACATCTCAGGCGGTGAAGGAGAAGTCCTGATGTGGATATTTTTTGTCTGGTTCATTGAAATACTCTATCACACAGAGAAGACATGTTAAACACTACAGGAAATATAAAACAAAAACCAAATATGGTCTCTTTAAAATGAATTCTACAGAGTGTTCTTCTCAATAATAATATCTTAGGTTTGACTCTGTTCAAAGAGATGTTAACATTTGTGATTTATTTCACTGAACATAATACATAAGTTGGATAATATCAGGTACTATCATCGTGTATTATTTAAAGGTAAAATGTCTGTCTGCTGATGAAATACTTGCTGTTGTGCGGTTCACTCCTGTAAGCTTTTGGTCTCTTTTGATACTCCACAAGTGGTCGACACCACGCTACAGCAGACCTTTCATCTGCACCACCCAGCTGTCAGAGTGAAGAGCCACTTCCATTAAGTGTGTCTTCCCACTATACAATTATAGCTATACCGACACACACTTGCACTCATGAAGCTACGCACACACACTCACAACCCGACTCTGCCGAGAGTGTGTGCTGATGCTACCAGACTACTTTAGTTTTTTGTGTGTGAGCGAAGCAGACAGAGAGTGAGAGAGAGAGTGCGACCTTTTAGAGTGCTCAGGATAGGGAGCCCCTCTCCCTTTTACCGAACAGAAATCAGCAATTGACCTGTCACTTTTGCTCTGATAGCCATCTCTTGGAAAGAGGTCATGCACATATGTCTAAAGTGCCTCTTAACCGCATTTTATGAAGCCAGAAAATGTAATCCAATAATGATTTGACTTAAGGGAGAGAAAGAGACAGAACCAGCCAGCTGGGAGTGATAGCATGCTCCGTTAGCACTCCTAAAAGCAGCTTGAACACAAAAGGCTAAATTCAACAGCTTTATTTAATTTCAGTATCCACAACAGTATCACACAGATGTTGTCGCTAAACAGCAGGCCCGCTGAATCAAACACAACAAAACAGCGCTGGCATTCATTTCCACAACTGTTGATACAGACTTGAGTGTGTTCTCAGCAGAGGACTATCTGAACAATTATCATCTGCACTGAGGCTAACCATACGCTATCTTTTTTTAGCCTGCCTCATTTGTACCCCCGCCCTCTCCTTCCCAGGTTCCCAAAGACAAATAGCATGGCACAAAACTAATTAGTAACCAGGAACTAGTTAGGAGATGCCCTTTGAAAAACATGTCCTGAGGCAGGATTTAAATATAGGGACAGAGTCAGTGACTGAGTGTGCCTAGGAGATCCCGGCCTCCAGGCGAGGCAGCACTCTGACCCCTGACCCTCATTATAGAGAGTGCATTCCTAGAGGGGTGAAACCCCTTGCAGCACAAAGTACAAGGGCATGGGAGGACTGTATCGCTCGCACCACACCAGCCGAGCATGGCCTGGTGTGTCTCACTGCCCAAACCAGGGACGGCTTGAGAAAATACAGAGCAGAGGCAGCGCAGGCTTTTTAGAAAGTAATGCGCTTCACCAGGGCTGGCAGTTTATCAAGTTTAGAAGATGGATATGTTTTCAAATGAGGTATGGAGTTAGGCAGGGCTGTTTATATCAATGAGGGTTTTTTAGTTGGTTTTAGGCATTTTTCTACCTTTATTGTAAATAGGACAGTGGGTGGGAAGGGACTGGGAATATGGGGAGTAGGGGATGACATACTGGGAAGGCCTCTGATGGTAGAGGACAGGTCCAAACCTAATACATGACCAGAGTCCCATTAATATGCACTATCTACCAAATGTTAATAATGACAACTTTGGCTCTTGACTCTCTGTTCTGTGACTCTGAATTGTTCATCTGTGTTTGTTTTATTTCTGTATCCTCTTATGCAGGACACTCTTGTTGATGAGAGTCTTAATCTCATTGAGACTTGTCTGGTGAAAGTAAGTAGTTTTAAAAAGTAAAATGAAATTAGGAATGATGGACAGTAATATGCTCTCAAACCTACAAGATGATGTATATAAGATTAAAAAATATGCATTATCATTGGAACAACAAATTACATTATTTAGTTATTATGTTAGTATACAAATGATATTGATTCCCAGTTGATTCCTCAGCCAAAAAAAATAGTCATAAACACCCTTTATTGGGTTATTTTTGTTTTTACGTACCAATAATTGTAGTGAAATTAGTAGTACAATCACCCAAAAAACAACTGAACATTTTCCAAATGGATGGAATGGAATGGCAAATAATGAGGGTAACCATTGATCCTCTAAAGCCTTGGTTCCCAACCTGGGGTCCAGGTCCCCCTAAGGAGGGGTGCTTGAGGGTCCCCTGTGGGGGTTTGAGGCTCTTCCAGCTTTGATGTAGTCAGAATTGGTTTAATTATTTGAACCTTTGATAACACATGAGGTGTTTACTTCCTTTAAAAGTCCCTGCATTAAGACGTGTTTATAAAGGCCTATATTATCTTGACTTTATCCATGAAAACATTTATAATTGTTGTTTAATTTGCACAGCAGTGTATCATTTTTCCCCTGTGGATCTTTAAAATACAACTATGGAGACTTCAATGAAAAAAGTCAGAAACCATTGCACTGCAGCTCATGTGCTGACAACCTAATTGTAAAGTTAAGAAATTGCTTTCTCTTCTTGGGGGCATTGGTGGCCCAGTCTGATAGTGAATGTAAGAGTGAATGGGCATTAATGTGTAGGTGTGACCTGCCATGTAAAGCTGCTTTGAGTAGTCGAAGACTAGAAAGCACAAAAAGCTCAAGTCCATCTATCATTCTGCGGAATGAAATAACTAAAAATCATAATATTTCTGTGCTTTTTGGAACCACCAATTATCGATACTGTTGTGATTTTATTGTTCTGAAACAGTGTTTAAGGGGAAAGAACAATTTGACAATCTTTGTACATGCTGCCAATGAATTTCTTCATCTGACAGTGCTCTCACCACTACCTACTCTGCTCCCACTATCCCAGCAGACAAGTATGTTTCTCATTTATTCCATCTGGTTTCAATCTGGTGAAGTTAATGTTAACAATGTTCTCCTGTAATCCCATCTATTTGTTCTACAGCACATCAGATAAAGGGAGAGAGAAGATGGCTTCTGAAAATGCTAATAATGTAGTGGCTAAATTTAGCATCAATTTGAGAGTTTATGAAAGTGTGAACAGATGAAAAACATAATGAGAAGTTTACATGCTGACATGTATTTGATGTGTTTTTCAAGTATGATGCTAGTGTTTTTGTGCATGTGTGAATGTCAGCAAGTGTGCCCTTGACTGTGAGTGTGCATGCCTATATTTCCCTTTAATTGCAAGTGGTGTGAAGAGTGAGTAAACCCCCCCTCCCTCCACCCCACCCCTCTTATCCCCTCTCTCTCTCATGGGTTGATAATTCTCATCACTGCAAACAGACTTGGTTTACATTCATTAGCCCGACACTCACAGCAATCAGGCCACAGTGCCAGGGGCAATGGTCCTCTTTATAAAATCACATTGCCTAATAGCAGTGTTCTATAATTATATGCCATTAACATCTATCAAAGTGGGCTCCTACATGCCATGCATATTAGCAGTGGTTTTGGCAGTTTGTGTTTGTACAAATGCTTTTCTCTTGTTAATGGCATCTTCAGATAGTTAGCACCAGCTTGGAGATTATTGTCAACATGTTATTTTTGTTTCTTTCCGTGCTCCTGTCATTTGAAGGGGTACTTTAAGTGCAAGCATTAAAACAAAATCTAGTAATGCAGGAATTGTCGAACTGTTGATAATTACATGCTATGGTGGTCAGAGGTGCAAAACAAAGCATCAGGCGACATTTTGTTGATTTGTTTTTCAAACTGTGGTGCCTTATTCACTTTAGTTGTTGTGTCTTTAAATGTAATTACAAGTCTTTTTGGTTGCTTCGCTTTTTTGTAATTAAGCTGTCTATGTTTTCTTATTTATCGTGTTTCTTTGTGAAAGGTGTTGTTTGTACTTAAAATGCTTTCACTGATTTATCAGACACTGCTTGGTGGCGCAGCAGGTAGTGCACTTAGTGCATTACGAAGGTTGCTGGTTCAATCTCAGTTTCAGAGCCTTTTCATGTGGAGTTTGCATTTTCTCCCTGTGCAGGCGAGGGGTTTCTTCAGGCAGCCGGGCTGCCTCCCACGGACCAAAAACTACTTATTAGTTCAGTGTGAGTTTGATAGGTTATCTGTCTCTCTATGTGGCTCTGTTATTGGCTAACAGTTCATTCAGGTTGTACCCTGCATTTAGGCCCAATACTAGCTAGAATTGGCTCCAGGCCCTGTGACTCTGAAAGGGATAAGTGTTTTGGAAGATCAGTGGTTGAGCGTTATGTACTTTTAGCATTTGAAGGCTCCAAAATAAACACATGTAAGATTTGCAGTAGAAATAAACCCAGTACAAATAATGCAAGTCTGACAAAAGATTAAGTTGAAGCAGCACTTAATCATTTTTGTTTGTTTGTTATGATTACCAGGTTGCGTGGCGAGAATTTCTCTGTTATTTTTGAATCAAATGCAATACTTTAAATCAACAATCTGTTCATTTGACCTGCCTTGTCACAATGCATCCCTTAAGTAGGTGCTGATGAGTAATAGGGTTGGGGGATTTGGTACATATTGCTTCAAAAGCTAGACCATGAGACTTTGTTATGTCTCTTTAAAGAAAATACTCTTTTTTTTACTTCCTGGTTTTTATGATGTAATAGCTACACAGCCTTCACCTAAATGTGTGTTTTCTGCTCGCCACAGGCAGATGCCATGACTGTTTTGAAAGTCCACTTTGTAGCCTGTAACTCCTCTACCCCTGCTAGTAGACATCAATTGTGCAGACAATCAGCACAGAGCTCATTTTCATAGCAACCTGCCCACCCCCTAAGATTCAGAGGGTTTCCTAAGGGGAGAGAAAAGGCGCTGCATCTAATCCCAGACACCCAAGACATGATGTAAATGTTCAATATTAAGCTAAAAATGTATGTATGACCCAGCCCTACTTGAAAACTAACCCGGGGCTTCACAGGATGTTACGTCCAAATACACCATGTAGGCTGGCTGACAATCTAAGAGTGAGCAACCCTAGTTTGACCTTAACCCTCGCCCTCTGTTCACTCACCTATCCAATCTGAAAATACATATAGAAAAATATATAGATGTAACAGCAGTATGTGAGCTACCTTGATGGAGTTTTGTGCTCTCTGTGTGCTTTCTAGTTTTTAAAAGCAACTAAATGTTTTGTAACAGAATATTCTGTCTATTATTTGTTTTTTATGGAAGACTGTCAGTGAATCATCCTGAAATACTGTTTTCTTACAGGGAGGTGCGAGTGAGGACCGGTTGCGGTGTGCTATCTGCAAAGCTGAGGTAAGTGTGCCAACCAAGTAAAGTTATATTTAATCTGTACAGTCCAAAATGACAAAACATAATTTGCTCTAGGTAGGTCCACAATGCTGTACTTATGGCTGCACACTTTCTGTAAACCCTGGATTTTAGTAAGGAAAGAACTCCCTCAGACAAAAACAATGATAATGAGGGAAGAGGAGGAAACCTCAGAAAGGATTTATAAAGATTTAATAAGACATTTGATGATGTCTTATTCTCTTAATCTGCCTTAGTGAAATGTACGTAACGCATTTAAACAAACACCATTTAAGTCATTAAACAGTGGCTGCATCTCACCAAACAGATTTAAGCAGAGCAGATCCATAATACTAATGAGCAATCAGGTCTTTGTTTTGCTCTGTGATTTACTTGATTCGGTGGCAGTTGTGTTTATTATGAGCTGTAAGCTGTCTTTTATTCCCTATTATTGCGGCAGAACACTCGCTGTGGAAAGAAAGGGAGAAACATTATTATATTTGGCAAAGGATATAAGCCATGTAATGACAAAATCTGTATTCATTTCATGAGCAGAAATTAATCACGCCTTCCTGTGGTACATTCCTAATGCAAATTTTCCATCAACACATTGTGTCTTGTGTTTGTGGCATTTTTCCTGTGAAACGGTGGGGCGGATGTGTCATCACAGATGGGGTTGCAGGCTGGATAAGGTAGCCACATTACTAACCATGTGAGATTAGAGAGTGTGCTGTTGATGTGTTGTATGTATTCATGCTTGTGCTGTGGGTCAAAGCATCAAAAGCTGGCGACAGAGTGTTTTATTCATTGTTTGCTCTGCAGCAGCCGGTTGAAAATGTGATCTTTGCTGTCTGTGCTGGTGTGTATGTATGAGAGGGATCCTTTTTGTGGAGGGAAATGTCACAGTAACTCTGACAACGACCTTTCAGGGTTTTAAGATATTTTAAACATGAAATCATTCACACACAGAGACACACACGCTGAGGAAAGTTAAATGAAACATTTAGTCTGAAGGAAAGTCTCCACTGACGATTATTCATTCAGGAAAATGTGTTTGTCTCCAGTTTTAAGCTGACCGTGACCACTGAGGGTGGGGCTTCTCTTGTGTGCACATCTCTATCAGATTTAGAGCAGCTAAGGAAAGGCAGCATTATTCAGTAAACACGGTGGTTTCTATGTATCATTAAAACGTCTTAAATCCAAACAGAGAGGCAGTGAGGCTTCAAAAAGTTTTATTTTTACCTGTGTGGGGTCTTTTAATTTATACTAAGTTCATATTTAGGGGTGCTGGCAAGAATTTTGGGCCCCATGGGAAATTTTTTTTTATGTAGGGCACTTCCACCACCCAAACCAATCCTTCACAAATGCTCAAACCAGGGGTGGCCAAACACTTAAGCCTGTTAAAATACTTCAGTTGTATGAAGCATGACTGCCAAACACCTGTTATTTTGTAGCACATTACATCTGACCTAGCTGATTCTTCTAAGGCTTTTTGTTTTCTGGTGGATGGCAACTATGTAACTGCTTCTACAATACTACAACTTTGTTAAAACATATAAATGATCCAGTGTCTTTTAAAGCTCTAATATGCCTATGAGCTTAATTTAAGCTTGACTTATCTTTCTGGTCATGAAAATTAAGGTATATAGTAGCTTAGCAAACAGCTAGCACCATGAAATTAATGTCACTTGATGGACTATAAAAATTAAATAAAAGAAATAATTCATTTGGTTTTTCATGGTTTTTAACACTGAAAACACCCAAAAAATGTGTGACTTCCATGTACTGACTCGGAAAAATGTATTTTGCTATTTTTCCCTTTATTGTTATAAAAAAGTGTAAGGGAATTATTACCAATGCTAATATTGATAAGGCTGGCTAGCCACCACATTGACCCCTGGCCTACTGACACTTTGCATTGTGGGTAAATGCACAGGAGGTAGACTGGTCTGATGCATGCAGCTTATTTTTCCAGAAGTAGTCTGACATCCAGGTAGGGATGGGAATGGAGAATAATAGATACCAATGCCTTTATCGATTCTGCTTATTAAACTGATTCTTTTAAAATCTCTTTATCAATTTATTTCAATGTTCTGCTTTGATAGTTTTCAGTGGTAACAACGTCATACACATCGTACACATCATGACAATGTCGTACATCAAAGAGGAATGCTTCTGAAAGTTTCTGTTGTTTCTACAAACTAGATGTTGTGTAGTTTGTACCATTATGTCCACATTAAGTCACAGTGTGGGCCACTTCTGTTCCTCGTCTGCTATGATCATGTTCTTTACTTCTTTGCTGTTGTTTTGGCTGACTGCCTACAATGCAAGAGTGACACCTTTTATTTGTTAGGCATGCAAAACAAAGTGGAAGTAATTGAATTTGATTAGCAAACAGACTGATGATATCAATTCATTGGGAGATCATTTTTTTTTCTCAACTAGAATTGTTTTTTGATTCTTAGCCCTACATCTGGGTATGTTTGGCATGTTGAAGATTTTGCAAATGTTTACATACAACATATTACTTTGGGCCAAATCAGTACACACTGCTAATGTAGTATGTGGTTTCTAAAAAGGTCTGAGTATGTCATTGTCTCCTTAATCTTGCGTATCTTGATGTACTGTCCATACTCTTCACTCTTCACTCAACCCAACTGCTTAGTCATATGTGACGCTAATCAAAGCTAACGAGTCAAAAGCCCCGATGGTGTTGTCATTTTCTCCTCATTCCTGTAAGTATTATTATTACAGGGACAACGACATCTACAAGTTCAACAAAAATGGAAAACACACCAATCATGTGTTCACAGATTTCTTTAAAAAAGAAAAAAAAAATAGATCACTTTGACCTGTCACTTGGCTCTCTTGTATCATATGGTCCAAATCAAAGCCTTTTTCCATTCAGCCTATCTTGAGTTTTAAACAAGTCTAAACCATGAATCCAGAGGCTGTTGAAATGCCCCATGAGCTGTCATCACAGATTGAAAAGTCTCTCCTGATTGTTTAATGTAGCTCAGGTGTTGTATTATTGGGAACCATGTTTTCTGTTTGCCTGTCAGTATTTGGCTGCAGGCGAACACATTTCGAGGTATTTAAACCATCTCTGCTCTTCCTCTACCTAAGAGGGGACATTTCTTACTCCTAACGATCTCCAAACTGACCGTTGCACTTGTCTTGGTCCATTGTACCGATGGCATCGTCATCAATTATTAATGTGGAGCAGTAAATGTCTGAGCGACGTCCCACTGAGTGACCAAACAGCCATGAACAGGGTTAGTGGCAGGCCTGGTGAATGCTGCGAGGGGCAGCTGTGCCATTTAGAGAATGATTGTTGGGAAGCTGCTGCTGTGTATTGATATGAACTTTGCGGCAGAAAGTCAATGCATCAGTATAATAACATTTTAATGTCTGCAGTGGCACCGTCATTTAGTACTTTTCCACAGAGAGATGTATATGTAGATCAGCACTGACTCTAATGATGATAGTGATAATCATTTGGTCCTGTGCTGCTATCACTCTTTAATGCCTAACTGCAATCACCCTTGGTTAGCATTAAGAGGAATTTGCTATTAGGACTCTGAGCAAGCCAAGCTCTTCATACAGCCTAGGGATGTGCATGGAAAGAAATTACTCTTAAACTACTCTCAAAAGTGCAATTTGCAACTCGCTCAACAAATTCAAAGGTACAAACCTTATCCTTTAAGTGATGTCAGAGATAGAATTTTTTAAAATTTGGCCCAATGTTAACTGTTAAATGTGGGATTTTGAGGTGCTGGTTTGGTGAAGTGGTTAGCAACCAGGCAAACCATGTACTTGCTTCAGCCGGTCTAGGTTCGAATCCAGCCTGTGACCAGGTTGCAGAGTGTCTACCCCTACTCTCTCATCCCCTTTCGCAAGCCTATCCACTGTCTCTCTCCTATCAATATAGGCCCAAAATGCCAAAATATTATATTAAAAAAAATGTGGGATTTTCAGAAAAATTTTGGATTTTTTTGCATCCAGAAAAATATGTGGATCACCACTAAAATGTACTGGCTTCTTTCTTGATCATACCACACCTCTGGTACAGTCATCATGTAAGTCCATCCAGCAGTTTTTGAGTAATGTTGTGAACAGACAAACAGACAAACCCTGGTAAAATTACATCTCCCTTGGCAGAGGTAATTACAGATGATGAAATCCACCTACATGTGTGTTTTCTGCTCATTAGGGTGACGTTATGATGACTTTAGAAAGTCCACTCTGGGGCTTGTGGCATCCAACTGCCTGAAATATTGGGCAGCCAACCAGCTCAGAGCTTATTACCATATTCTACCATTGCCTCCCAGCTCCCTTAGATATGAGCACTTCCAAATAAGTGTGGGAAAGAGCTGCGTCTGATCCTCTACAGACAGAAGACTGACCTCTGCCAATGGTACATTTTTGTATGTTTGTTTTTTAGCAAGATTACACAGAAACTAAAGGATGGATTTTGCCAAAATTTTTCAGAAGATGTTGGTAATGGCCCGACTTAATAAATGATTACATTTTGGTGGTGATCCAGATCACTGCCATTAGGGAGCAATCATTTTGGCTCAATAACTGTCAAACTAATAATGATATCAACATGATTCTGAGAGCTAGATGTCGGTTTTCGGGGTCAAGGAGTCATATTATGATGGTAACTCTATCATGTAACGATTGTTTATAGATGTAACAGCAATTTGTGACCTACCTTGGTGGAGATTTGTGCTCGGAGTGCTTTCTAGTTAATTTTTTAATTCAACTTCAATCAAATCCATGCTCATTAGGCACCGAAGACATGACCTGAGTGGTCAAACACACGAGGACATGGGACATGTCACAATGGTTCCACAAATTAAACATTTCAGAAAAAACAATGAGGTGAATGTCTGGATTAAAAAAACAACTTGTAAGAGCTATATTTGACCTAGACTGCCAAAAAGAGTGACCTTTCAAACATAGTTGTCTCCAAAAGGTCTGTTGTACGGTTTCAGAGATATAAGCTAAGAACTTGAAGGTTACCACTCGATCCCTTGACTAAAATAAAAGGGTTGTTACGACTGTAGTGACTTCTCTTAAATCATTTTCCACCCCTATCACAGTCACAATTTAGTTTTCCAGCTACTTATTTAGTTGTTTTCTTGTTGACGTTTCTCTTCTTGAATGGTGTCTTCCCCCTTTGCAAGGGGCTTTCAAATGTGGGCCATTTGTATGAGTTATGCTAATTTGTTGGGGCAATGAATGCATTAATTTCATTAGCACATGGCCTCAAAGCAATAATTACCAGAGTAGGTGTGTCACAAGCAATCATGTTAAAATTTGCCAGTTAATTATTAAGATTTTGTTCTGAGGGACCTGGATTTGACATGAGTCGCCGAGGGAAAAAAGAGAGAGGGTAAAGTTAATGCATTCCAGTGGCCGAGGCTAGGTGCTTGTTGTTGAACGCAGTGGGGGTGGCTGTGGCATCGTGGGCCTACTGGCACAATTTTTTTTGCATGTTGACAGCTCACATTCTGGACTAATTACCACAAATAGCAGAGGGCTAGCTGGTGCTCGGTCAGTCCAGGAGGGTGTAATTATAAAGAAAAGGAGGTCCAGAGCCGCCTAATGGCCTCTGCTCCCTTTGATTGGAGTCCGGTGGAGAAGACATCGGTGGGGGAGATGTGACGGGGGAAGAGATTCGCAGCCTCTCTTCCTCAGCCCTGATTAGCCCGCGTCCAACACAGAGCTGGAGTCAGGAGGACAGACTGTGTGTCTAATGATGCAGTATTGATATAAAAAATAGTCATTCTTGGTACCAGGAGGGGTTCCTTACCTCAAAACTGCAGGAACCAATGTGGGGCTTTCTTTTCGAAGAAAGAATGGGTCTTTTATGTTTTGTTTGAATTTAATCTCAGTTGTGCTAAATCATTTTGGTAATAGAAATCTAGTTTGTTTGGTTCACATTGTTTTTTTTGTTTTTTTGAGAGGACACAAAATGCTCCTCATTTTGAATATCTTTGCAAGTCATCATTGATCATCATCCTGGCCCTCATATACCTGTCTATTACCTGTCAATGCACTCATGTCAGTGCATGTCCTACAGTTTCTAAACATATTGATTTACTTGGGGAGTAAATCAACAGTTTCATTGTGATATGATTTTGATTTTCTGGGCATTAATAAGACATTTTCTGATATTTCAATGTCTGCCTTGATATGGTATTGTTGTGAATGTGATAATGATTTAGAAACCTGTGATTGATATTGGATGGTAATATGTATACAGTCAACATGTTTACATTTTCATTAAACAAAAGCAGCTTATACCAGTGATTTTTGAAGCGTGACCTGGGCCTCCTCAGGGGGGCTTGAGAAGAATTCAGAGGAGGAGTTGAATAAACCTACAAAGCAAGTTCTGCTATTCCTTGAGGAAGTATTAACAATTAATCTAATGAATATATTGAAATATTTTTGAGGATACAGTTGTTGGAGTAAATGGAGAGGAGAGGAAGTACACCTAATATCACTGGTAAAATGCAGGTAATGTTGTTGTTATATATATATATATATATATATATATATATATATATATACATATAGATATAGATATATATACATAAATGTAGACAAGAAATATGTTATGGTTTATTTAGACATTTTAGAATATCTTGTGTCTGTTTTTTTTCTACGGAAAAGAGAACAATGTAAATATATTTAAATAACACTGACTGTGAGTGTGAAATTGTTATGCATCTGTCATGTAATGTTTTGCGATATTGTATGATAATAATTATTTTGTTACAAATATAATTAAGTTTTAAACACCTCTCTCTCTCTCTCTCTCTTGCTCTTTCTCTCTCTATCTATCTATCTATCTATCTATCTATCTATCTATCTATCTATCTATCTATCTATCTATCTATCTATCTATCTATATGTGTATATATATATACACACACACATATATATATATATATATATATATATATATATTTATATATATAGATAGATAGATCGATAGATAGATAGATAGATAGATAGATAGATAGATAGATAGATAGATAGATAGATAGATAGATAGATAGATAGATAGATTTACAGTTTAAATTTATATCTATAACTGGACCTGGAGGATAGAGTGGCTTTTTTCCATCACTTCATGGCATTAGCAACGATGCAAAATGCTCAATACACAAGAAAATACACATAAAGAATTAAAGATTTACTTGAAGCACAGGGATACATTTCCTAAAGTTGCATACATAAATAAGGAAGCTAAAAGGTAATAAGGTTTTAAGAAGAAAATGGAGGGCAGTACAAGAACTGTCATAAGTATGGTTGGACTACGTCCATTTCTTTCACCTCTGCTGTCACAGGCCATGCAGCAGTACAAGAACGACTCTTTGAGGAGCAACTGTTAAGAAAAGGAAGCTTTGTTTTTCTTAGCAGCTCACATGATTCAAATATTTGATTTCCTTCCTCACTGATAAAGGAAAACAAAAGGCTGGATTTGAAAAACAGCTTCCAATTTCAGAGAGTAAGGATAAATCAGATCAGGTCATATGGGTTACGTGGGATCTAAGGCTTTCAGAGCTTTATGAACTTACTAAACAGAAAATGAACACAAATAGAATAAGAAAAAAGTGTGCACTGAAAAAAATCAAAGCCTCTACAGTGCAGGCAGTCAAACAAGGAGCCAGAGGATATCTAATGCTCTTAAAATCAATCAATAGCTCCTTTTAGTATGAAAAGAATCTTACTCCACAGCAAAATCAGTCTTTTGAGTCATTGCATAAAGCAAGTAACTTTGGTTTTTCTCTTTTCTTTGAGGAGTAATTACTATGATGTAGAAAGACTCAACTTGCTTAATTGATTAGTTTAGTCTGGACAAAGTTAAACTCATTTATAGTATATGCAAGTTAAGGTGGAATCCAGTTGTTCACCCAGCCCTACATTTGTCTATTGTACTTGTTGTAGCGGGCAAAGAATATACTTTAACCTATTTTAATGAGAAAACAGGCCTTTAACTTAAACTTGTCCCTTTATTACATATTCAGCTTTAAAGGTCACATGTTCTAGTCTGCATGACCACTTGAAAAAATATGTTCATGGTGTCTCCTCACATGTACATTTTCAAAACACGCTTTCCTTCACCTGACACCAGGTAAGGCTTTTGAAGGCGAGTGAGTCAAAAATGATACCCAGAACGTCCAACAGGGCTGCCCCTAAATTTCCCAAATAATTCAACTCTAGCCCCAAACTGATCGCCCTAAGTATCACCACAAAATATGTTACAATGGAACATATAGGTTTCTATGCAATGTTCAGAAATGTACTGGTTGTTTCCAAGTCCAGTTTCAGCCCCATTTTACTTTAAAAAAGGACAAAAATGAGAAACAAAACAAGACCCCCAACACAATGCTATTTTTTTAGCACAGGTTTTCTCTCAAAGATAATTCCTTTTTCAGGGAGTACAATAGTCTCAAAGATCATTACAGCATCATCAACATCTGAACAAGTATGAGAAGCTTCCATCAAGAAAAACAACTACAAAAGATTTCCAATTGTCTGATCAAATTAAGTTCACGAGCTGAAACTATTTCATTACAGTCCCATCTGGAGTAAAGATGTGTGAAAGTCTGTAACACATCATTTGAGGCAGATGAAGGCTCATAACACAGAGCAACAGCAGTAAAAGAGCCAGTCGTAATAATTGTTTTCATCACCAGAACTAGCAATTGTTTGCAGATTGATTAGACGAAACTATCCTGATCACCGGAGTCTGCCTGTTCATCAAATTCTTTTAAAAACACTATGAAACATCTTAGACCATGAACTTAGAGTCACATTTTTATAAAATTTACATATATCTTTTTTTTTTTAAAGGAAACAGAAATGATCAGTCCTGAGCGGGTAGAGAAAACCAGTCCAGAATCTAATGGTACATTTTGTGCGATCGGGGTTTACAGATAATCATCACGCCATGGTAACAACACTGTTACTGAAGTCTTCCCTGTTTTAGAAATGACTTTTGTTTCATTAGATTTTGGACCAGTCCTTGGCCCCTTTTTTGCATTGTACCCTTTTCCTCCATCCTTGAAGAGAGATCCCTCATTTTGCCCAGAGCAACACTCACACTTAAAGGATAAGTTCGGTTTCTACAGCTTTCACATTGTTTATAGAATGAAGCAGAACAATATACTCACCCAGAAGGCTTTCCTGATCCAAACAGTGCTGCGGGAGATATTTAGATCCAAAATCGAGCGGCGGACATCCGTATAATGTTCGCAGACGGGGCATGTAAAGCGCCGCTCCTAAAACTGCATTAATCATCCAAAAACTCATTAGTTTCACCAATATTTCATCATGGTCTGCTCGCTACTCCTCCACGACAGTCCGGTGTTGCTCCCCCTTGTTTTTTGACTGTGCTGACCTCTGACCTGAAAACTTTGTTTACGGCTGCGGCGCATGCGCAGTACGGCTCATTGGCGACCGCCGGCTACTCAACAACTTTCTTCTTGCAGTTTTTATGCAAAATGGACGAATATCTATCGGATGAAGATGTTGTGGAGGAGAACTTTGAATATGATGGGTGTCCTTACAGTTTCGAGCCAGAGTATACAGATGAGGAGCTCATCGAAAGGAGGACGCGGAGGCAAAGAAAAGAACAGCTGGCCAGAGAGCAGTTTTCAGTTCAGAGGTCAGCACAGTCACAAAAACATGGGTGGAGCGACACCGGACTGTCGTGGAGGAGTAGCGTGAGCGGACCATGATGAAATATTGGTGAAACTAATGAGTTTTTGGACAATTAATGCAGTTTTAGGAGCGGTGCTATACTGTACATGCCCCGTCTGCTAACATTATACAGATGTCCGCCGCTCGATTTTGGATCTAAATATCTCCCGAAGCACTGTTTGGATCAGGAAAGCCTTCTGGGTGAGTATATTGTTCTACTTCATTCTATAAACAATGTGAAAGCTGTAGAAACCGAACTTATCCTTTAAGTTCTTTAGAGTCTCATGTCCTGCAACAGTACTTTCCTATGCTTTCAACATTGTTAGAAGAGGCCTGGAAGAGCCAAAGGTTTTAACCTCTTTAACTAAACTCTCAGTTCACAGAGACATACTATGCCTCTTTAAAGAAAGTGCCACTTGAAATGCTCTTTTTCGTGTTGTTTATTATTTATGTCATAGCTATACAGCCTCCTCCTACATGTATGTTTTCTACATGTTACCGGCGTCATGACTGTTTCAAATGTCCACTATGCAGCCTTTAAACGCATCATTAGGGCAGACAACCAGTGCAGAGTTTATTATCATAGCCCCCTATAGCCTCAGATCTGAGTGTTTCCATGGCGGAGGGGAAAAGAGCTGCATCTGATCCTCTACAGATCCCATTAAAAATAATAATAAAAAAAACATGAATCAAATCCTCCCTTAATCGACACTGAAGTCATGTTGAAAACAGTCAAACACATCAGGACAGCGAACATTTAAGCTTTAAGTAGAGATGTTTCCATGCAGATATTTTAAATTTGGCAACAGTAATGAAGCAATCAAGATATGGTAAAAGAATTGAGAATCTTCATGAAAGCTGGAACAAGTTGGCAAGCTCTAGAAAGACAGATGTCAGGTCAACGAGAATCCTTATTCTCAAATCCACCACTTTTTGGGGGGCAATAGGCATATAAAATGTAAATGTAGTTCAAAAATACAGATATAGCTCTTCTGTGTGAGAGCTTAGTTTAGAGGCTGTGTTCATGAAACTTTAAATCTTCAGACTGCATTTCTCTCCTGCTCCTGCACCTTCTCCGCCCCGTGTCTCTCAAGTGTCTCCTTAAAGGTGCCAGCATCCCCTCCCCCTCATTGGGAAAAAATGTTAATCATCAGTTGATTTTATATGGAAAGCAGATTATCCTTTGATTTTGATGAATGCAGCAGCTGCCAGACTCTTCATTTGACTAAAAGCAGGACACTCAGCCGAGGCCTCTCCAATGTCACTAAGCCTCTGTCAGGACGGCACGATGACGGGAGATGACACATGAAAGACTTCCTCCTCATGGCTCTCCCAGGACAATGAAACATGGCCTTGAGGTAGTTAATGTGTGTGCGGGTGTGTGTGTGTGGACATGTGAGAGTGGGTGTGTGTCTGTGTCTTGGTAGTGGACCACATATGAGAGCTGAAACATCAGAGTGTTTTTAATTTTATGTCTCTTAAAAACATACAGATGTATTCTTTAATAAGAAGACATTTTGCTTAAGGGATAACTGGAGTTTGAGTAGATATTTTTTCTATCTTTTATGATTTTTTTCTCATTTTATTAACTTATTTTCATGTTTTAATTATTTATTTGAGAGAAAGAAGATGCCTGAAGCATTTTATTTATTTTGTTATATGAGTACAAGACTGTTTTGTGGGCATCTTAAGATTCACAAGTAGGGCTAATAAAGGATCAAACATTCAATAATAATGACTTTATTTTTATAACACCCTTAAAAACAGAGGTTTACAAAGTATTCAACATACATACAGTACATAGAGGTATAAATATAACGCACAAGAACCTCATCACAAAAGAAGCAACTCGTGCAACAACAAGAAGTACACATATAGAAAATACACACAAACATCCAAACAAACACATGAAAACAGTGAAATAACCCAGGCACACTAATAATCTGTTTAATACGTCATAGAATAACAAGGCAGTACAAGGACCAAGAAACAGAAAGAGACATCCGGAGCCCAATTAAAAAATACAATAAAATTTATAAATATAGAATAAAGTAAATGTAGTGAAATAAACAATATAAGAGTAGATATAGAATAATTATTAATTTTAGGGCCACAATTGCAATCAAAGACATAATCTCAGTTCCCTATAATCTTGAATGTTTTGCAATATTTTGACACAAAAATGTAAATTATTCTGTCTTTATAAACTGCTGTCTTTCCTTGTCTGTGAAATTGAAATGTTAGTATATTTTGTAAAAGAAACATAATAATTAAATAAGTTTTGTTTTTTACAATTGTAATGATTTTTGAGGAATTTATTTTGCATATGATCATTTATATTTTTATGTATGGAACATTCAGACCTTGCAACAGAAACAACAGAGTGAAAAACAAGATATGGTGCTAAATATTACATAGTAGAATATGAAAATAGTTGAAACTGATTTAATAAATTCAAAAATTTAATAAACATCAGTATTAATTTAACACCAAACTAAGCAAGACAACTTAATTGAGCTCTCTGGTAAAATTTCCAACTGTGTTTTTTTGGGGGGGGTTGTACTATTTTAATTTAAATTATCTTTATCTGATCATGAAGTTTTCTGTCATTACAGACTTCTTCATTTTCTCAAAAAGGGATACTTCAAAATCAGGCCGATGGCACTGAATTAAAATAAGTGTGCTAACTGCCCAAAAGTGATGCAGCACAGTGCTGGGCGATGCTATGCAACATTTTTGTTTTGAGGAAGACGTGCACAATGATTTTATTTTATTATTGATTTTGTTTGATTATTTCCCACCCAGCAGAGAGTGTCAATCTGTCTTGTTTTCCTTTTGTTGCAAAAAGAAAGAAAAAAAAGCATTTTGTTGCTGCTGCTTTCATGCCTCTGATTCACTTTTGTTATGTTTTATATGTGCATGCATCTTTGCAATCCCTTGAATCTTTGATTACTGTTAACAGCTTTAAGGTTCATAAGTCTGAGGGCTCTAACTAATCATTGTTCTCTGTATGAGAGAGTTGAGTGGGACCATCCATAGACTGAATCCTTTTCACATCCTGATTTATAAACCTGTGATTGGCCTGCTTCCCTCATACGTGAGTAACTGTATTCATGTGAAATGTTCTGAAAGCTTCAATCTTTTTCTGTGACTGAGTCACAAAACTTTTACGATATGTTCCCAAAGTGCATACTGAAACGGGTGAAGAATTTTCATATGCTGCTCCTGCAGACTGGAAGCAGCTGCAGGGAAAATGGGGTCTTGAATAGGTGGTCTTTTAAAAAAGGTAAAAGACACCAGAGGAAGATGAAGCAGACTGTCAATGCTTTGACCAATGATTTTCTGCTCCGTGACTCTGAATTAATTAGTTGATATGTCTGTATCTGTGTCTGTAATTGTTTCATGTACGTAACTTTTTTAATGTGCTGCTTCCTGTCTTGGCCGGAACACTTCTGCAAATTAGATTTTTAATCTCAATAAGGCTTCTCCTGATCAAGCACAGTTTGAATAAAATAAAATTAATAATGTCAATCCATCAAAACCTCTCTTGTCCTAAATCAGTGGTATAAAAGACAAGAATATATATTGCCTTAAAACATATTTTCACTAAACCAACAGTAAACCGTTTCCACTGCTGGTAAAGCAGTTGTCAGCAAAAGCTTTATTTGTTTAGAAATCAGCTCAAAAGTTTGTAGGAAGCTTGTGCCAGTTTTAGACCAAGAAGTAGACAAATATAAAAACAAAACCTCCAGCAGCTGGTTTGGTTGGATAAGGTTGTGAACAAAATTTAATTTTCATCATAGCAGGGTCAGTCTGTATCCATTATTCCAGGAAAAGACTTGGACTCTCCCTTTTTATTTAACCTTTGTGCCCTCCTTCTCTTTCCTGCCATCATCCCTGAGCACAATTCATTTGAGTTCTTGTTCGGGAGGGTCCTGAGGCTGATTCAATTAAGTTTCCCTTAATTGGCTTTCAGGCATCCAAACTGAAACTGATGGAGAATTAATAACAGCTCCAATTGCTCTGCACATTGTTTGCAACCTTGGAAACATCCTTAAAAAAATGGAGGCTGGTGCAGACCCATTTTCCATGTGTCTGTTTTGGCAGTTCGATAATAAAGCCGTGAGGAAAGCGTGGTCACAGTTACTGTGTGGTCCCACATCTTGGTATGCAATTCGTCTCTTTGTCAACACCCTCGACGTTTGGTGCAAACTTTGCAGCCACAAAAACAAAGCAAAGGCCAAAGAAAGCTCTGCAAAGAGCTGTAGATGTGACTCCTGACTCTTCTGCTAAAAGACAAAGATGGTCTTAAATGTGTTTTGTATGCACAGTGTTCTCCAAACCCATTAAATCCATCAATTAATGATGAAAGATTAAAACACTCTGTGCATTCCTGTTAAGCCTCTCCAGTATGTTCTTTCTCCTCGTTCGCCTCTGAAGCACATGTTGTACAAAGCAAACATAAGCCTAAAAGGAGCAATTTTCCTCTGTCTGACAAGTATTTCTCCATGGGTATGGCTCACTCTGAGTCCACAGAAAGAGAAATCATTTGCACATGCATTACTCTTTAGGTAGGTAACAAAAGGAGAGTTGTGAATTGGCAGAAAATGATGGCTGCTAGAATTAAGGTTTGAAGTTCACGTATCATTAACAGCCGTGAAATCAACTTTTCCTCTGACTACTCTCTCTCCCCAGAGCCTGCCTTTGTCTTCAAACAGCGCCAGAGCAATCATTATGCTCAGACATAATGCACCATAATGACAGTAATTTCAGTATCAAATTTTCTAATGTTAATTCATTGTGGTTAAGTAGCTTAGTTGTAATTCACATTTTCTACCCTTCTTAGCAAAATGCTCAAAGAACGAGACGTCTGAAAACAGGACAGGGGAGCAACGCATGCAGGAAATTTGAAAGGCTGGATTCATTTAAATACATTATTGGATACATGAGGCCATTGTAGCTCCCAAATGAATTGGCTATTAAAGACATTCAGTCATCTCTGAATTCACAGCCATCAGAGTAGGTCTGATATCATATTTAAAGTATTAATTAACTTTTTTAAGCAAATGTGTTCTAACTGGATGCAAGTGTCGATGATCGCACGCCTACTGTCCACACTGTATCAGTCAAAAATGGAATGCTGTACCTTGTGTTTCCCTTCTAAACGGTACATCAAGTGATTTTACTGTAAAGCTTGAGAAACTGACATGAAGTTCTGTGTGAACCTAGCTCAGAGTGAGCTAAACAAAGTTTCTCCCTTCATGATGTAAGTAAAAGTAAATCAGTTCCGACACTAAGGACGCGATCTACCAAAGGTTTGCGTGTATTAAAATGTGCAAACTTGATAGTGCGGACAAATCTGATCTACTAACAGGGTGCACTGAGGATTGCGCATGAGCAAAATAGCATGTGCAGTCCATTTAGCGTGTTTGCCCTCATGAGTAAGCAGAATACATGCACATGATCAGAATGCACAAAATACTGGGAGGAGGAGATGCAAATGTACTTTTGTAATCATTTAGCACCCCCAACGTGATTTATGAAAGCTGCAACTGATTGTGCGCAGTGTTTTGGTGTCTGAATTTAGTATGTTTGAAAAGCAGGTGTGAAAAAGGCTATCATGGTGGCAAATAGGGCTCGCATTAACCTAATATTTTTCCATCACTGACTGAATTTTTTGATGAAAAACAAAAAGACTTGGAGGCTTTCTGTCATTATAATGGACTGGAACAAGAGAGACAATCCAATGTGCCATGCAGAGGGACGTGTAAAGGTAATTTAATCTATGTATAAAATTTTTTTAAATAACTTTATAGCCATAACCACTCTGTTTGGAGCTGACTGCATCACACTCTCCGTGCACTTACAGTGAGTTTAGGAGCTGTCAGTGCGTGGAGAGTGTGACACATGTCAGTGCATAAAAGGCAACAGTTACCCGTGCGGTCTGTATGTAACTGTAAGACTGCTCTTCATCGTCGCTTATTGACGATGAAGCTGTGAAACTGTGTTAAAGCTGCAGCACTTAGATTATGTTCCATTGCAATCAGAAAGTAAAAAATAAAAATGACTGATAGAAATATGGCATGAGGGAAGAGTGACAATCTAGTCTGTCAAAATGATATGCGGTAAAAAAAAATACTACAACTGTTTTTTGTTTCTTTGCCTCTAAAATTTAATTTACTGCCACTCTGCTCTCCCACACTGCATGGTTACAGCTGGTAGCACACCCAAAATCCTCTTCAAAGGGGTCGGTCCACACCACTTTTGCGCCTGTTATGAATTGCACACACAGTGATAGTAGATCACCCGGAACACACCCTAATTGCATGTGTAATTTTCTAGTTTGAACACAAGATTTAGCACCCGTTATTTTGGATCTTAGTTGATCAGGCCCTAAAAAGATGAATGCTTCATTATCTCTGCCATGTTAAACAGATATACTTGCTCTGCTGAAGAATATCCCACCTCATCAAAATACCTCTTTCCTCACATCATCTCCAACAATGCTTGCGACAAAGTCAAAAATAGATAAGGGGTGTCAAGGCAGAAATGCCAGGCCCCATTGTATGGCGTCACAGGGTTGCTTGCAGGCAGTTTTGACACTAACATTTGATTCAGTTTAATTGCCCTGATGTTGATGCTGATGCTTGCTTGTGTTGTGTTTACTAAGACAATTGTTCAATTTGAAATTTCTGAAAACAAAAAAACAAAACAAGATGAGACATTACATCAGAACCGCTTACATGCAGCAAAAAATATTATCAGGACAATTGTTTTAGTTGATGTCCCACCAGACATTGTAGGGACAGCCAATCACTCATTATCATACCCTCCCATAGAATACCCTCAGCATTTCCAAAGGAGAGGGAAAAAGAGCTAAATCTGATCCTAAACAGAGACAATTATTTAGATTTTTTTTTTTCAGCTTAAATCAAATCCTTTTTTAGTCACATCAAAGACATGATGTAAAAGTTCAAGCACAACAGGACATGGGACCTTTGAGGAATGTATGCCAAAAAAACAAAAAATACAAGGACTACATGTTCAAATACAACAAACACACAGTAAATATGTACTTTTTAAGCCAAAATACATCAGGAAAAGTACTTAAAGGTGCTATGAGGAGAATCTATTTCCGAAGACATAAAGACTCTGCTACCCATGAGCACACGTGGCGACTGTTGTAATGCTGCGTTCCAGTAACCTCGGAACTGGGAGTGACATCATCTCTGACTTATCGGCGTTCCAGTTGAAGTCGGAAAAAAACATGCCGATCTACCAGGCTATTGTTAGCTGTTGTTAGCACGCCCTGCATTGTTGTTCACAAATATCACATGAAGAATGTGATTATCACTATGGCAGCATTTCTGTAAATATAAGTCTAACAATACCATGTATACAGCTGATCCAGAGCGACACACCCCAGTCAGAAGTGCAAATAAATTGATTATTACAGGAGCTAAATAACTGTTCACACTGGGGGCATCCTCTTCCATTGTCAACTCGGGGGTGGCGAGGTTTCACCGAGTTCCCAGCAGGAAATTCTGACTTCGGGGGGCATTCCAGTTGCAATTTCCTACTCGGAACCCGGAAATCCCTACTTCTGACTACTACTGTAACGCACCAAAAGACGTGACCCAAGCCAAAGCGTGTGTTTGTTGTGATGCCAAAAAAAAAATGCAGCTCGGACCTTCCTCAGAACTCTGCATTGCTTTACAACTTCTTTTTTCAACAACTTACAGGATGCAAAGTGACGAGGTAATGTATCTCTTTCTAGTTACATAGCAGTAGTTTTTGATTTGTGACAA
This sequence comes from Scarus forsteni, assembly GCA_036419115.1. Taxonomy (NCBI): domain Eukaryota; kingdom Metazoa; phylum Chordata; class Actinopteri; order Labriformes; family Labridae; genus Scarus; species Scarus forsteni. The sequence goes on from JAZDUH010000136.1 coordinate 1,795,050, forward strand.
CAAGCAATTTTTGAAAAACTTATTATCGTCGTTGTGTAGCCCGGCTGTCTGACCCGACCACTTAGCCAAGGAATAGCATTTATAGATAACCTATTTTGATGCTATAAAACTCATCTTAAAGTGTGTATTTCGATCAGGCATATATCTAAAAGTGAGACTTTTTTGAAATTACTTAGAAACTCCTTATAGCATCTTTAAACACTTACCATGGAATTGCAGCTTGTAAGACATTTGTTACCAGCCTCTGGTTCTGGCCTCCAAAGATAGGTTTTGATCTGAGGACTTTTTTACGCCACGCTTCTGCACCATGGGTTGCCTGATTGGTCTGCGTCGGCTTAAGCAGGATTAAAGACGGCATCATGAAGTACGCTTATAGCACTGTTAATTTCTCTCAAAATGTACTACTTAACTGCCAAGCTAATTAATTACGGACGCTATCTTCAGGACAGGTTGATTACAGCGACTTGTTAGTATGCGTCCATCTAACAGAGGCAGCCAGGTGGAAAAAAAGGTCCATAAAGTCCTAGCAGTGCCTATTTTCCTTCATACAATCCGCTGTAATCCTTGGTAATTAGCTTGATCCATAATTAATTAAGACGAGGGTCACAGTACATTTTTCGAGGCCTAAAGCAGTGCTATATCGTGCTTCCAAAGGAAAGTGCCTTCGGCTCACCCTCACTACGTAAGCCCGTCTGGATTTTTGGTCTCAAATGCGTGGCTTACGTAGGTACAGGGAAAAGGTCATAAAATTTTCGTAAAGTCTGGCTTCATGGGCGATCTGCGGTAGCTTCGTGTACAGGTAATTGCAATTCAAAAGAAAGTACACTTTTACAAATAAACTAATAAACAACAAACTTACAGCATAACTGTTACACATCTTTTGGTTGAACTGCTGTGTGGAGACCTAATTTGTAACAATTTTACAGCTGAGATATCTGTTTTTGTCTGACAAAGATCTGGCCAATGTTAGAGAATCCTGGTGGGCCTGGCTTAAAGAGAATACAGAGAGAGGGTCCAAGGGTAACAGATTGAAAACCACCTGCTAAAGATACAGACATTAAGATAAAAAAGGAAAATATTCAGGTTGAGCAGATAATGAAGGAGAAACTAGCAAAAATCAAACCATAATTTTTAGGTGTTTATAAAAAAAGGCAATAATTCTGAGATGTTGGTTGATTTATTGAGGTCAGATTTATTGTTTGGAGAATAATGGTTTTAATAATGATTGATTACCAAATCATTATTGCATTTGTAAATATAACCCAACCCTGACTCCCTCTAACACTATTTTTGTCTGCTTGTCTCCCTGTAGTAAATTATAAGGCATATATAATGAGACAATGTGGTAGTGTTCTCATTATAGTGATTTGTTGGCATCAGCTGTATGCTCATAAAACCAAATAAGCATGCTGGGTTGATACTTAGGAAGTTGGCTGGAAATCTTTATGATGTTCAACACAACTACAAAGAGCAGTTTCCTCAGCAAAACAGTGATTAATCCAATGTAGAGTAGAAATTAAACCACATTTAATGACACCTAATTCAGCTTCAAGTTTTGCCTCCTTTGACCATTTCTAACCTTTAACATTTGCAGCTGTTCATTAATCCTCATCTTCCTCATAGCTGACCTTGCTCGTGTGAATCAGTATTTTCATTATAAGGCCCCTCTCAGCCATTATGCACAGATTCTTTCGGTTCCAAACTGAGCTGTAAATTTTGAGAGAATCTGACACCCGTGCCCGAGGGTTACAGCAGAATGCTAACGAGGCCACGGCGACATTTCCATCACCATACAGTCAGTCGCACCATACATCAGCTCAGCACCCAACATCTCCCAGCGACACATCGAGTCAGAGACAATTTCAGACGCAACGCTTTATTAGTATCCCCTCCCCATATCCGCCGTGTAATGAATGAGGCCATTTAAACAGGATTTACGATATCTTTAAAACTTGATTGCTCAGAATTTGAGAATTATTCATAAGACTAAAGCATCATTTGTCATAGAGCGAGTGCTGTTTTGCCGGGAACAAATGGTTTTGTTGTAGTTTTTCAAATGAACTCCTTTTCATTCACTCTTCAAATAAGCCATTTGTATGCACATGTGTCCACACAACGGATGTAATTAAAGGGAATGAGGCTCAGGTGACAACTCACAATCAAGTTTGCTTCATAATGCACTGTGCCACGATAGAGTTATAGAAACAGATACAAATGCAAATGAGTGAGAAAATGTACATGGTTTATGTTACGCTGCAACTTTAGCTTCAAACAAAGAGAACTCAGTCTATATTTGTTACAGGCTTTTCTAGTGCTGGGTGATATGGACCAAAAAATCTTTCCAGGATGGCTGCATGTCAAACCAGATAAATCCTACATGTTTTAATAACTGTAATTTCTCGATTTTGACACACAAAACAAGCAAAATACTTTTAATATTTTGTATCGCCAACATCCTGAAGCTACATATCTGATACAATAAGGTGAAATATTGTCTTTCTCTGGGAAAACACAAGCAAACGCAGAGTTCTGCTAACTCGTGAGCAAAGGGACGCAAAATAGCTGATTGGTGATTGGTGGAAGACATCAGCATGTTAATAGCTGTTACAATATGTCAGTACATTATGACTGAGTATGCACCAGCAGAGACTCGAGTAATTGTGCATGCATGAGGCAAAACGTTTTTCCACATCCGTTTGAGAAGGAAAATGTGCATGGTATTTGTTGTAAAAAAAAAATACTGAAATTTCATTGATTGAAACTTAAATAAAGGTCATTTTTGAGTTGCCTCAGAGAGTAAGGTTTGGGCAAAAATTTGGTGCATGGGGGGCGTGTTATATTTAGAAATTACTTCTAGGAGATGTCATGGGTGGCATCAACTTTCACACTCATGTTCATGACACAGCTTTAGATTGATGGCACAGGCCCCATTGATGCCATTTTTTCATGTTTTTTTTATTACTGTTTTTATGACATTAGGCCTCATTCAGGACAAAACTCAGGTTTTAGTCATTGGTCCACTCAAAAAGAAACTGGAAAGCAAACCCTAAGCTTTGTCTATTAATCCCTGCAAGCAAGTAAAAAATGTGGGTGTGATGTTTGATACAGGATTACATTTTGAGGCACGTAACAAAAAAAGCCAAAAACCTCTTCAGAGTGCACCAGTTTCTCTCTTAGACAAATGCAGACTCTTGCTCATGCTTTATGACATGTGTAATAGACTATTGTAGCACTCTTCCAAATAACTCAAAATTCAGCTGCATGCATGCTGATGAAGACCAGAAACAGACATCACACCGAGTCTCTGCTTTGGCTACCTGTTACTTTAAGAAGATTTTAAGGTTCTTTTACTGATATTTAAATCTCTTAATGTTGTTGCACCTACATTTTTCTGATTTGATTTTATGAGCCCAGCAGAGCCCTCAGGTCTTCAGGTAGAGGTCTTTTTCGTGTCATAAGTTAGAACCAAAACATACAGAGAGGCATACTTTAATGATCACAGCCCTTGTCCATAAAACAGTCTACCTACATACCAGAGAGTCGCACCTAGTGTTCATGTTTTAAAAGCAAACTCACACTATCCTATTATTCTAGAATATATCTGATTTCTTTTTTTATCTTCATCTGTTATATTTTTTTTTCTCCATGTTAGATTCAGTTATTGTTATGTATGTGATAACCTCTTCCTATTTATTACCTCCGCCAAGGAGGTTATGTTTTCGGGAGAGTTTGTCCGTCTGTCCAAAATAACTCAAAAAGTAATGGATGGATTTGGATGAAATTTTCAGGAAATGTTCAGCATGGGAAAAGGAAGAACTGATTTGATTTCGGTGTTGATCGGGATCAGCGTCTGGCCGCCATGGCGAAAAATGTGATTTCTGTGAATAACTACTGAACTACAATAGATATCATTATGAATCCAGTTGCTAATGGTATGTTTTCATGGTCAAGGAATCTAAATATTTAGATGAAGTAAAGGAAGGAGTAATTTTTATGGTCAAAATGACAATATGGCTGAGGACTGTGGCGCTGGCAGAGGTCTGCGCTCTTTGAGTGCTTTCTAGTTTATTTTCTGTTATCACGTTTTATCTCTATTAACCTCAAAAATTTTGTTTTCAAACTCTAAACACAAATTATTATGGCTGAATTTTTAAAGGAAGTATTTATGATAAGTTTACTTGATGGTTGCTAACACTAGCATTAGCCAACACACTGTTTCTGTTGCATATGACAGTTTAAGCTTCATAAAATGACTTGCAGATACTTATTACTGACATTTAAAGCCTTATTAGAATGGTGCTCTATAACAGTAGATAATAGTGGTTGGATATGCACTTTTAAATTTGCCAAGGGAACATTTTTATGAATTTAGCATAAAAGCTCATTAAGCTACATGCTGGTTGGTATCATATTTGTCAATACAAAGTTGGCAAAAGTTTGCCAAAAAGCAAGTGTGTGAATGTAACCTGAAGGCAGCAGATTACTAAACAATGGTATGAGCAATGTTGATAAGACCATCATGGCCTCCTCTGTCATGTGCTCATACCTCTTTTCTCTTTCTCCTCAGAGGACACTGATTAGGCTGTGTCTCTGCCTGCAGGCTGAGATTAATCTGGACTGAAGCTTTGCATCTGACAATTCTATTACAAACAATATTGTTTTACAGTATATCCACTTAGAGAAACAACACATCTTCGACACATAGGAATTTCCCCAGCCCTACGTGACACAAAACTTTCAACACATGGCAGGTTTTACTTTGTGTTTTGGCTGAACTTCTTGCTTTACCTAACAACACACTTAAGGAATGTGATTATTTCCCCCTGAGTTACAGTTCCTGATTTCCACCATGAGAGAGGATGAGTCTTCCTCGCCTTGTTACAAAGATTATTGTGCTCACTTCCCAAGGCGGTGTGACCATGCTTTGTGTGCGATGCCCAGATCATCTCTCAATTACACAAGGATCCTGAGGCAGAGGGTGGGGACCCAAGTGAAGGACCAGTTATGTCCACACACACACACACACACACACACACTGACGCTGCTATAGCTCGGAGGCATGGCTTACTATAGCCACAGCCAAGAATGAGGCCTCTCAGGATAGATTTACACACAAATAAAACCAGTCTTATCTTGGCCCACATTGAACAGGAACTGATTACACGGTCTACATTTCAATGCTCAGATTAAATGGAGTCAATTTCCTATGGCCTATTTAAACTAATTCCAACCTGCAAACACAATAAAACCAAATCTGATGTTATTGCACACAGGCCTTGGAGAAGTCAGACTGTCCGCTAAGAAACTGTGGGGAAACATTTTGAGTTTAAGGATGTGCAATGTTTTTTAAGTTCACGAGGGGTTCTGCAAGTGGAACTGAGACATTTTTAATGACTTGTTTTTCACTACAATAATGTTTACAAAAGAAATGTGTTGTATCTATATGAGAAAAGAACACTGTACTGTGCGGTTTTTCAACACCCTTCTCTTTTTAGTTCTCTTGCTGTATATGGGCATCATGAGGTTATTGCTCTGCAAGCTCAGACTAAAAGTGTCAACAGTTTCAAATAGTTTACCATACTAATGCTAAAAGTTCATTGAATCACACTTTTTCTCCAAAGTGACTTCATGATGAGATGACTGTTAGATTGACTTCAATTAAATTACAAACACAACAAAATTAAGCAACGAACTGCAGCCAAACGGTATCTGCTGATAGTTTTTGAAGATAGGTCATATCTGTAAAGTAAGGTTTCAAAATAAATCTGCCAACTAAACTATTGTCAGTTGTAACTGTAAATTCCCCATTTTTTAAAATAAATGTAAGCAAAACTAGACAAGCAGAAAACATAAAATACATTATATTTACATTACAGCAACACAACATGACTTTTTGGCCCCAAAATGTGGATTTAAAGTAAGCATGTACAATAGTTTTTAATAAGGAGAATAAAGGGTGCATGAATAACACATTGTTGTACGCCTATCTGTAAGTCAGTATTGCCCTGTTTTATATCTTCATTTATTTAACATACAGCTACACTGGTGCTGTAGCACTAACTAATGCAGTTATAGGTGACTTATAGGCAGAAATATGTGAAAGATTACAAAAGATAAAAGAAAATTAGAAAATAAAAAATGTACATTATGTATGGAAAAAAATAGCAAGAGTAAAATTTAACTATAAAAAATTATAAATGACTAAACTTGTGCTTCCCCCAGCTTAAAGATTTTCAATATGTAATAGTATCATTACAGGTAAGGAACAGTAAACATTCATATTCTTAAATAGTATTATTCTCGTCTTTTTGACGACTCAAAGCACTTTTTACACTGTGGGTCAGATCTCAACATGGTACACCGCATGGATTGGTCGATACATTTCTCTAGTCCATATTGGAAATAACCCATAGAAATCATATCTGACAGGCGACTGAAAGTCATTCTATCAATTACATTCATCATGGGCCAATCAGATAATGAAGTAGGCAGACGCTTCTGTGCTACAGAACACAATGTGGCAGTTTGTAAAACAAATTCTCATCAAAACACGTCATATGTAAAGCAAAAATATCCTTTCTGTTGAGAAGTTAGTGCTAATATTTGTTTTTCATCAATAAAGAAATGCAGTCTAGTTTTGATAAAACTGCTAATGAAGCTGTTAGCATCAATGCTAGTCCGTGTAGCAGCAAATTCCTGCCATTGTCTCACTCTTAGCTCCCACCTCATCCTGCTCCAAATGACTTTGATTAGACCGCTCCACTTTAGGCTGCTCACAATCGTAGATTGGAGCTTGGCAAAAAGATTCGGATTGATTTAGGGTCCCCGACAGATCCATCTGCACACAAGGATTGTCACATTACCCATTCACACCCAGTCACTCTCACTGACGTATGAATAGTGTCCTTATGTTGTTCATCATTATTTGCTAACATATCCTCACCCTTTCATATCCATTTACATGCCACTGATGCAGCAGTGGGAGCTCCTTCTGGTTAAGTGTCTTACCAAGGACGCCTGCTAGAGCTGGTCTTAAACAACTTCCCGTATGTTGGTAGAGCATACGACCAGACTAAACCCTAAATACACTTAATGGTGATTTTAAGGTCTGTGTCATGTTGGAACCTCTGGTTTGAGAGTAATCTCATACAATGGCATGAGTAAGCTGGGGCCCATGGCTGTGACCATGGTGTATTTATTATTGTTTACAAAAAAAAACTCTCAAAAATTATTGCTTTAGGGTCCACAACTATTTTTCCAGTTTGTTAGCTATGTCCTTGTAAAAACAATCACACTTTAGATTTGAAAATCAGGGTAATGTTTGATGCATTTTATTTTGCAACATGAAATGTTCAAATCAACGTGTGCAGATGGCAATAGAGACAGGGGGGGGTATGTCCCCTCAGATTCATTGTGACACTGATCTGTTCCCCAATTTTCCCAGAATAAAGGGACAAACATCACGGGTAAAAGAGAGGATTAATGTCGATGTGGCCGCACTTTACCATGCTCTCAGCAGCGTGCATTTAGAGACTAGCGTTTGTGTGTATTTGACTAATAGTGCATTCTAGTTGTCCAACTCAGAAAGCTAGATTAATCTCACCAACTTGACATAGAATTCATGCTATCTGCTACTTACATAAACAGTAGTTAGATGTGGTGTTGTACATCTGTAAGACTAGGAAGCACTACAAGCACTCAACTTTGGGGTTGAGTGCTTGTAGGGCAAACTCTCACTCCACAGGGGCCTAAAGAGGAACTGGTATGCGCACCTGTGTTTCATTGAGTCTGTTTCTAGACAGTAAATGACATTGCCATTTAAATGTGAATTTCAAAATGTGCTGTTGTTCCTCTAAATCCATACACATTTGAATTAAACATATTTTGCATAAGACATGATATTTTGGTGGGTGATGGCATTTAAGACGAGTAACAGTTCATCATGTATGGCTTGATGTAAGCCCTTGTTCAATAATGTCCTTTGTTGTTTGATTTAAAATAAGAGTTATCCAATGTGTTTTAGTGCAAACTATTGGCCTATAAGCTATTACAAAAGCAACTGCTTGGATGCTAGTGAAAGCCAACATTACACAAAAATAACTTGAAATAACTTGAGTTGAAATCTTTGCATGTGTTGGTTTTGACCTTAAGTCAGGCTTTTATCTGAATAGATACTCTGGTATCATATAGATTTTAGGCCTTTGAAACCAGAAGTGTTCAAACGCTCACTTACCTGTAGTAAGTCATGTCATGAATTCTAACATCCAATCAACACTTTGAAGCCAAGAGGGGCAATGTGTTAAATGAGTTCATGTTGTACTCTACATGAAAAAGCAGCTCCAAGACATGCGTGTAACATGGTAGAGAAACAAGAGCACGGGGTTGTTTGGATGGAAATGATAAATCTGCTGCAGACCATTGCCAGGTGAGCTGAAGATAAACTGTGAAACTGCAGTTATAAAATAGGAAAATTAAATATTGTTAATTAAACTGATTTAAACAGACAGCATCACGTCACTTCCGTCTTTGCTTCCCTACACTTGCCTCCTCTCTAGAGCTAAATTAATTATAAGGTTTTTAACTCTCCTATAGCTCATACGAGTCTTGATCTGATATGTTAATCCAGCATGATCCAGGTTGCAGCCTTCAACCCTCAGATGGGGCCTCCTGGTTATTCCAAAGACAAAACCCAAACAGAGTGATGCATGATGTTATTAACACAGTGTCAGTATTGACAGAAACTTAAATGCCCGATGATTTGTACAGATGACAGACATGCTGTACATTTCATAATATACATATCATATATTGGCCATAAAACCATCAGCATATATGAATATACAATGATGCTTTACTTAATTATTGCTGTCTGTCTACATTTAAAATCAACTTTCACCTTGAATAGACTCCAGCCCCCGCAACCCGAAAAGGGATAAGTGGTATAGATGATGGATGGATGAGTGGATGGATGGATGAATATTTTATTTATTAGATAACCAGTTGTTATTGTGCATCCTTAGTTAAAACCAGTTTTTTCATTAGAGCCTCAGCTTTGGAAACTGCCCAGGATATAAGGCATGCAGAGACACATCGTTTAGATCACTTCTCAAAACTCACCTTTATAAAGTTGTAGATTCATGTTTAAGGGGTGGAAACAGAGCTGTAATCATGTCCATCCATCCCATATTGTTTAATTTCTGTTGCACACGGCTTGGCCAGGAAAGACTGATAATAATTTTGTGTCTCATCAGTGGATTTTAATATATTTTGAAGGCCACAGTCCCGTCTCTGCTGTTAAAACCTCATTCACTGATCACCTGAGGTCACACAGTTGATTAATAAACGTATTAAACATCCTTCAGTCATAATTGCTTTTAATTGATTGGCTCAGAAAGGTTGAGTCTTCCCAGTTTTTAATGAATTTTTAGAAGTTATTTCACTGCCAAACTCTTTTATTAACCATTAAGTCTTTTCACATAGAGTGTGTGTGTGCTTTTGTGTGTGTAAGGGTGCATTCACGTTTGCACATGCGTGGGTGTGTTTTGAAAATCCCACACAGTCATACTGCCATGCCTCAGCAAGGATCGTGATTAGTTGTGGTTTTATGTCTGAATGGTTCATTTAATTAGGTTATGTGTGAGATAAAGGCCAGCCAACAGTAATCACAAGGATTATTTAGTCTTGTTAATTGAGGTTCCATCTTTACACCACGACTAAAGGTTAATGTTCTCTTGGTTTATTATTTACTGTCCACGCTCCACAGGCCGGATGCCTGCTGTAATATAGCCGAGGAGGGAAAAATCCACAGGTATGAGGAAGAAAGAAATTGATTTGTAGCATGATATTGACAGTCAAGTTCAAGTTTGGATATTAAATGACCCTCTGAGCTATAGGGCTGGGAAATGTAACACATTTTGAGATGTAAAAGTAAATTTTGGTGAGACATCTGGTATGAGAATATTGTTTAAATCAGGACGGTTTATGGTGTTAATGTGAAAAAAGGATTTATATGTGCTGGACAAGGGGCGGCACGGTGGCACAGCAGGTAGTGCGCGTGCCTCACAGCAAGAAGATACCTGGTTTGATTCCTGGATCCAACAGTGTGAAGTTTGCATGTTCTTCCCGTGCATGAGTGGGTTCTCTCCGGGCACTCCGGCTTCCTCCCACAGACCAAAAATCATGTTCATTCGGTTCATTGGTGACTCTAAATTGCCCCTAGATATGAATGTGAGCATGAATGGTTGTCTGTCTCTCTATGTGGCCCTGCAATCGACTGCAGATTGGTTCAGGGTGTACCCTGCGTCTCCCCCAATGACAGCTGGGACGGGCTCCAGCCCGACCCCGAAAGGGATAAAGGGGTATAGAAAATGGATGAATGTGCCAGACATAAAACTCAGGAAAAAAAATGTAATCTAACCACTTATGTTCATTTAATACAAATTAATCAGTTCAAAATCATCTATCCATCCATCATATATATCCCCTATCCCTTTTGGAACGGCTTTAGCCAACATAGCGCAACAGACAGGCTATTCCTTGAACCTATCATCAGCCAATCACAGAGCCACATTTAAAGACAAGGTTCATTCACTCTCACACTCATACCTAAGGACAATTTTGAGTCACTGACTGATCTAAAGAGCACTTTCTAGATCTGTGGGAGGAAGCTGTAATGCACTGAGAGAACCTATGAATCCATGCATGCACAGAGAGAACATGCAAAACTGAAAATAATACCAACGGGATCGAACCAGCAACGTTCCTGCTTTAAGGCACCTCCTCTACCTGCCGCACCACTGTGCTGCCTGCTTCAAAATCATTTGGCTTTTTATCATTTTAGCCGCATTCAAATTCAGTGAACAGTTAAATGCTATACTTATTTGATACTGTAGCAACAAATTACAGTCATTTCCTTCCATTATTGGGTCATTTTTTGATTCGATTATCAACAGCTGCTGACCTTGCATAATGCTAAACTTGCACAAATATGTAATATCTTTTGAAAAATTGAGACACACTAAAAAGAGATAACCTTGCTCCATGTGATTTTTCATTTTGGCTGCTTCTTCAGACTTTTTCATGAAATTAGTATTGGATTAACCCTCAGGCCCTCCCATGATCCTTTAGGGCTTTACAACTGTTTTTTGCTTTCATTTAAGCAGATGATATGCTCAGATGAGGACATCTGACAAAGGTTTATTTTTAAATTAGTATATTTGAATTACAGCATCCACAATGCATAAAAAAAGGTTTCACTCTGTAGACAAAACACTGACAGTCTTACCCCTAGAGCCCTTTGAGGCCCCATTGACTCTCGTTAAAACCACTTTTTCATTCTAGTGGCATTTGAAAACAGAAATATAAAATCCTGTTAATTCCTCTGTAACACTGTCTCTCAGCAAAATCACCCCTAGATTATATCATTTTTCATGTTTGCAGAGAGACATTGTGGGAAATGATTACCTTGATTGAACTGGTGTAACAGTGACTGTAGCTCAGTTAAATACATTATACTTACTATTTGAAATTTCCAGTTGCTACTTATCATTGACATATCTCATACTGACAGTCCCTGCACAAAACACCCTCTTCCTTCATCAGTTCGAAAATAATATATATTTTTTTGTTTGTAGAAGTGTCATTCGGTAAATAAATTAACATTAAGAAAATTCAATTATTGAAATAAATTAATGTTTGCTATATATAATCAGGGAATGGAGTTACTGAGAAACAAAAAAACACTCTCTTTTGTTTAATTTTTCTAAATAGGCTATATACAAAAGGAGGGCCTGATTTTTGCCCTCTAAGGTTTTAGTCCATAAAAATGATTGTTGTCCATCAATAAAGCTGATTATATTTTGGCAATCACTTTGAGTCAAAACAATTTCTTAATTATAATAATGGTTTTCAGAATTGTTAACTTGTTTATTATTTGATATTATATTCTAACCTGCAGAGTCTCAGCACTGAAATCATCTTCTTATTTGAAAAGTCACTCAGAATATGTACATTCAAAGTTAATTTATAAAGATCTAACAAAAATGCACATTGGATAAAGAACATAAGCTGCAAACAGACTGTTAAAATACAGCCAACTTCTATGCAACACCATCTTCCATGGTGTCAGTACAGTTTAGGGCTTAGTATCAGCACAGAGGTTGGCCAATCAGAATCAAAGGAGGGCAACCCATGGGCATGACTTTGGCCCTGCCTGGCCTAGAAAACCCATGCCTCCCCATGTAGGCCTATTCACTTTTCCAAAATAATGGCAACACTACTTTAGAAACAGTGTAAAAGAACAATTTACCATCCAAAAATTTAAATGAATGATATTTTATAAGTGTTAATGCATCCTTTATTCAAAATAAATGGATAAACACGAAACTCATCTTGAATGAATGACTTGGTTATTGTGACTCATCCACTTATTAATACAACCTAATACATATGTTTTCATTTATGGCACAATAACTACTTTCCTACTATTTCGTGAGAGGTAAAGACATTGCTTTCCCAGTAAAACTCATTTTAAATGGGGCATATTATGCAAAATCCCTTTTTGAGGGCTTTTGAGCACATTTTTGGGTATTTGGCCTGCCTCCCAGCCCATAACTCATGAGACTAGACAACAAAACCTGTATTTAGCAGGTATGAAATGTAATGTTAACTCATGGTGTTTGGCAAGCTGTTTAGTCTGTGGATATCATGTTATGTGACAAGCATTTTATTTGCATAAGCCTGCCTCCCTGGCTTAAGACATTTCTGTGCAAAGTGCTGCCATATTGTTCTTAGCGAGAGATCGGTGACACCATGTCTAGACTCAAAACCTGTCACTGAGTGGTGGTTTGCTGTAAACAGCCACATAAATCTTAACATAGGCTATCAGCCTCGCAGGATAAAAGGGCCTAGTAGATTAATTTTGGTTTTGATGGGAATGAACTGGCTACAGTCAGCTACAACCTGTCTATGTGTGCCACTCACTTTGCTTCAACTTCAGTCAGATCAACACAGAGCATGAGCATTCTTACATTACTCAAGAGGAGTTTAACAGTTGGCTGATAAGAAGTCCTTTAACCCCCCACTCCCCCACCCCAAATTACTCCTTCATTTCTGATCACGTTAGCCTGAAGGTAGGCTAAGTTGTGTCTGTGTCCCACTGCGGTTACTAGGTTGAGGTTAGCATGTTGTTCTTTAGCCTGAAATGTTTGGGGAAATGAGCTTCCCTGTTATCTGGTAACGTGAGTATTTAGGTATTGTAAGCGACGCGTGCCTGGAATGGCAGTGCTGAGTTTCGCTCGAGATACGCTGCAGGACTATCGTTATGTCCCTGTCTGCTGCTGTGTTAGCCACTGCTCTGCTCTCGCTCATTAGCATATTTAGGCAGTTACCCTTAAAAGAGCCAATAGAAAGTGTTTCACAACATGTGGGTGTGGAAAGAATGCAGCTGTGCTTCATTCATGGGCTTTCTGAACCAAAGCATGTTACTTAAGTTTCATGAAAACATCAAGGACCCATGTTAAACTGCAGAAAAGGGGCAAAATATGGAGCCTATAATGTTGGCATTTCTGTTGATGGTTAAATTTAGGATAAATCAGCTGGAGTGGAGCAGGTCCACAGCAGCAAGTCACCCATGACTGTTAGTCAAGGCCATACTAATATCTGAGTGATGTTTGCAGGAACGACCATGCATTCAGTTCTGTTGATCTCTCCGAAGTTGATATCAGGCACTGTTCTGTGACACAGGAATGAAAATACAAGGCATCTCAACGTATCCCAATGGTACAAGCAGGGCAGTATTTTATGGTACAAACTGTTTATATTAATATTTGCTGTAAGGGTGCAATAAAGTAATTTTTGGTCCATATCACCCAGCTCTACTCTAAACCTTGTGAGATAGTGTACAACCTGATTTTAATAATCTTACTTTGGCTCAGGTGTGATGCTGGAGTTTCCTGCAGCTTTAGGTGGGTGCAGCCCATCTCCACCCATAATCTCTCCTTTAACTAACCACAGATAATTCTCCATGCACATGTAAATCACAGAGCGAGCTTTAAAGTGAATTGAAAGGTAGATTTGAAGTGACACTGTGTGATTAATTCTGCCGCTCTCTAAATGACCCTTTGCTCTGTCTTCATAGGAAAGCTGCTCTAATAGTCTTTCCAATAGTGATTAAAATTACACAAATGTGAACCTGTAGGTTAATAAAAATGGTAATTTAACTAGTATCTGATTTAATTGACTCTGAAGAAGTACTTAAACGTGTTTGCACTCTGGAAAATCTACATGGCTCAGCGGCAAAGAAATTGGAATATCCAGCTGTCAAGATAATAAATTTGACTATTTCATCACTGTAATCTTCATGCAATCTCCCTTTGTGCCCGTCTCTACTGCTCACCGCTAATGTCATAAATCACCTCTGTATTTGCAATTGTTTCATGTGTTTCACAGTAATTGTAATATACTCAAAAGGACCCGAGTGTGGTGATCAGCCGGTCTTCTTAACCTTTGAAGAGTCAAGATTTAAAAAGTTTGACTTAATCTTTCAAAAAACTTCTGGTAAGCTTTAATAGGAAAGAAACTTTCTTTATGCCTGCGGGGAGAGTACCTGAGGTTTTAATACTTAAACATGTTGGCTTGATTAACGCTCCCTTGTTAAAGTGGCTGTATTTGGAAATCAATTTCAACAAGCTTAAAGTTATAAGTGGCGGGGAAAAGGTGAGATTGTGTGTGACACAGAACAATGTGGATCTATGGGACAGCGGACCAGCTCTTTATCCTTGCAGGGCCTCTTGAGGGTGCATAGAACGATGTCCATCAAGTCTACATGTGTTTTGTAGACCTGGAGAAGGCCAAAGAGCTTGTCCCATGGTCCCCTGCAGCAGTAACCCATGTGCCTCAAGTTGTACGTTAAAAATATTAAAAATGGTCTTCTGCATACTCTGATTATAACAACTGGTTTTTCTAAATACCTGCTGCGTTTCTGTCATATCGAACTACTTTGACCATTCTCCTCTGAGCTCAAGACTTAACCAGGTATTTTTGTTACACCCTTACAGAAGGGGGAAATAGTGCTGAGAGACAGATTGAGTCAAACAAGTCTGCTACTTTCATTTGTCTGTAATGAATTTTAAATTAAATCATGAACAAATACAAATATATTTTCAGCATATAATCACATACACGACACCTTGGCTAGCCCATACTACTATGACCGCATGCCACACAGGTTTTTGCAGACCGGCTATGGGGATTTCCTGCCACTAGCTTTAGGTTTATCAAACATTCTTTCCAAATCAAACAGTTCAACACATCACAACAACATCATACAGAGCAGCATCTCTAATATACCCTTGAATACCCCATATACAATATGTACTTTAAAAAGGGGAAATGGTGGTGCCTGCTGCCTTCACTCATTTGTAATGAATGAGGAACTGAGCGCTAACTACCTCTACAGAATCCCCAAGGCATAATTAACAGATCATCGAGTTAAAGTTTGTGAAGTTTCTATCCTTTCTTAATAACACCTACCAAATAAACCCAAACATGAACATTGAAGCTTATGGATAACTTATTATGTAAACATTTAAACAAACAAATGTAAAACTATATATTACAATCACTAAGAGAATAACACCCCCTTGATTAGTCATGTCTGAGTCATTCAACCTATTACGTTTTCACTCAAAGAAATGCTGCTCATTGGATATTTTCTCCTTTTGGTGCACTCTTTGATGTAAAAATTAAAACCCAAGCAGATGAGTTTTGAAATACTCAAACCATTCCAGCACCAACAACCATGCCATGTTCAGTCATTTAAACAATCTTTCCTTCTCACTCTGATGCTCAGTTTGTACAAAGCACAATGTCAATTAAGTTGATTTTATTTTACCTTCAAAACAAGATATTTTATGATCAGAGAGATTAACTCTATTGTTTTTTTCCCCAAATATTTACTCATGTTGAATTTGATGCCCGTAACACATTCCAAAAAGCTGGACAGGGGCAACAAAAGACTAAGAAAGTTGAGGAACACGTTAAAACACACAACATTTAGATCGTTTCACAGGTGAAAAGGTTCATTGGAAACAGGCGAGTGTCATAATTGGGAAAAATGGAGCAGTCATTCAAAGCGAGGATGAGGTAAAGTTCACCCCTTTGTGAATAATGCATTTAGCAAATGTTCCACCAGTTTAAGAACAATGTTTCTCAATGTAAAGCTGCAAAGACTTTGAGGATTTCAACATCTTCAGTCCATAATATCATCAAAGGATTCAGAGAACCAGAGAAATCTCTGTGCATAAGTGACAAGTATAGGTCCATGACCTTTGATCCCTCAGGCACCACTGCATTAAAAAACAATATAATTTTGTGGAGAGTTTTACCATATGAGCACAGGAACACTTTGGTAAACCATTGTCCATTAATACAGTTCATTGCCACATCTACATGTGCAAGTTTAAACTATACAATGCACAGCCAAAGTCTTATATAGGCAACAACCAGAATTGGTGCCTACTTCTCTGGGCCCGAGTTCATCTGAGATAGACTGACGGAAAGTGGAAAAGTCTGCTGTGGTCTGATGAGTCCACATTTCAAATTGTTTTAGAAAATCATGGGCCTCATGTCCTCTGGGCTGAAGAGGAAAGGACTATCCAGATAGTTATCAGTTTCAAAAGCCTTCATCTGTGATGGTATTGGGGTGTGTTCATGCCCATGTCATGGGTAACTTGCACATCTGTGAAGGTAACATTTATGCTGAAAGGCACATCTAGGTTTTGGAGCAACATATGCTGCCATCCGAGCAACATTTTTTTTTGGGGGGGAACACCTCTGCTTATTTCAGCGAAGCAATGCCAAACACACATTTTGTACTTGTTACTACAAACAAGTGTGAATCCTAGACTGGCCTGCCTGCAGTCCAAATGTGTGGTGCAAAGACCCTGGTCTGTTGAGGGATTGAAGCCTTACATGAAGCAAGAACGTGAAATAATTCACCCACAAAGCTTCAACCATTAGTGTCATCAGTTCTCAACTGCTTACAAAGTATTGGTTAATGAAATGTAATGTAACCCAGTGGTAGCTGGAACATAAAATGTCATCAGAGTAAATTCAATTGAATTGAGGGCAAAAAGGGTTTGGAAATCATTGTGTTTGTACTTACATTTTACACAACATCCAAACATAGGAATTTGCGCTTGAGCAGGTGATCTCAGCCACACCAACATGCCTAAATGCATTGAGTTGCTGCCATGATTGGCTGATTAGTTGATGTGTGAAATAGTACCAGTGAGTAAGATTTGAGAGCCATCTCACAGCAGATCACATGAAAAGGTTCTACAATTCTAGTGTTTTTGTTATTGGTATATAATAGTTTTAGCAAAATTAGACAACGTTTTTGTAAAACCACTTTTTAGTAAACCTAATTTTAAATATAATTTGCTTATTATACTGTTTATGTTTAAATACAAACTTTTAAAGATAAATGCATTGATAGATACTGGTAAATGTGTACATACATATAATTTGCGTTTCTACATACACGAGTCACATTTATAAATATGTTTAAAGTTTTACTACTTTTGTAATATTTGACCGAGAGCAGAAAAATGTATTTACTTAGAAACTATATTAGACAATTAGTGTTTGCTTATACATTCAGTTTTTCATAATCTATTAATTTTGATTTTTTCATATCCCTGCTGACATTCCTAACAAACATGAATCTGTATTTATCAGCTGCTTATACAGGGACATTGCCTGCAATGCGCTAAAATAAAGACACATAAAATAAGAATATGTGGTATTATAAGCAGCCATGACATGTGTTATCAATCCCTCTGCTATGGATACTTAAATATGCTATCCTACACAAAAGTGTTGCTGTGTTACACAGTGATTACATTAAATATGCAAACCCTTTAAATAGAGGTGTAGAAAGAGGTTTTAATTGACTTCCTTCACATCTAAAAGTTGCTCGCAGGCTTTTGTCTGCTGATCCCTGCGTGGCGTACACACCAGATGATTCTTTCAGGACGATAATTTTTCCCTTTTTCATATCTTATTTATATGATGCCAAAAATATGCTCCCAGGGCTATCATTTTTCTGAGGCTGTTTGCAAAACTGGAGAGCTCAGAGGATTTATCTTCTTGACCCATCAAACAAAGACAATGAGCCACACAATGGTGGTGTCCAACAGGGAGGACTGAGGGTGGGGCCCCTCCACCCATCCTCAGGCCTCCTTCTAAAGACAGAGTCATGTTACAGGTGAGAGAGTCATTACTGCTGTCTCTATCTATGCTCCCTGTGCCCGTTAAAAATGCTTCATGTGCTGAGATTACTGTATGTCAGGGTTTGCCCTCAGGTGTTTTGACCATCTGGGATTCAGGTTTCTGATTGAACCAAGGGTGGTTTTTCATCATTAAAGGTCTTATACAAAGACCAATATGAATCTCCCATGTCTTTATTCATTTATCTACTTATATTCCACTTAAAATAAAAACATTCTTCCCTTAAAATTTTTTTAAGTACAGAAATTTTATGATCCTCAGTAGGGTAACCCAACCCTAACCCTTGAATAAATGTGTCCACAGTTTAGCTATGTTATGATTCACGAGATGTAAGAGCTAAAGATGCTGTGCCTTCTCCGCCATCACTACTCAGTGAGCTTCACAGTATTTCCATCCTCATTTCCCATCATTAATACTTTTTTTTTGAAAAGGGTGAACTTGTGGTCAGGTTGGTCACCTGGAAGATTTAACAGAATAAATCTAGCTTTGTGAAGCTTGCAATGATATGGTCATCAATTAATCACAGGGCTGGCATATAGAGACAAACAAGCAGTTGCACTAACACACTCAGGAAATTACAAGCAATAAATGAACTAAATGTGAAGCCTAATAAACCCGAAAAACACTTGTAGAGCGCAGATCTCCGCCATAATACAATTCTGGACGTGAGCTGGAGATGTCAGAGACTCCGCTCATGCTTGTCCATGAACTCCGACGCTAGCATTGCACGGAAAGCTGGGCAATGTAGTGACAAAGGCTTGAAAAACATTGATGTGACTTTGCAAAAAAACTTCAATTCCCATAATGACTTAAAGGGGGCAGAACCCTCAGAGCAGCCAAGGACAAGTGGATGGGATTTGCCATTATAAACTTCAATGCTTCTTTGTGATGTGAATCCAGATCCAATCCAGATGAAATTTAGTGATGATTGGGTCATATGATATATCTTGCAAATTTTGAAGCGGACGTATCAAGTGATGTCAGAGATATGATTTTTTTTAAATGGTCTAACTTAAAGAACTTAAAGGATTTTTTCACAAATTTGGGGAATTTTTTGCATCCAGACAGATACACGGACCACCATCAAAATGTAATAGCTTCTTCCTTGAACCACACCTTTGGTAAAGTTTTCATGTAAATCCATCCACTAGGTTTTGATGTATCTTGCCAACAAACTTGCAAATAAACAAACAAACACACAGGGAATCCCGGGGAAAACATAACCTCCTTGGTGGAGGTAACAAACTTGAGATTCTCTGTGAATACAAACCTTTGTGAAGGATTTTCTGACAGGCTTACTTGAGTTATTATTGACAGTTGACTAATCCTTTAACCTTGCTCAGAAGCTGGACCTGATATAACGTCTATAATCATGCAGATCCATCTTGCCAAGCTCTTACAGCACAAAGCAGGAGTTCTTCAGAGCAGGAAGTGGTGGGACAACTGAGTGTGAAGACAACAGGAATTAAGTGACTGTAATCACAAACAGATTAGCATAGATGCTAACAGTTTCAGAGTCAGCTTTATCAGATCTGGACCATATTTATTCATTATTTGAACAGTACAAACTTCTCTATACTTTTGCTCAACTTCTGACATGTTTTGACAAGGCTGCTTCACAAAGTGGCTCACATTCTGTTGTGTAGTAGTGCCCGCCTACTTCAATCTGATTGGCCCATGTTAAATATGATTGAAGGAATGGTTGTCAATCACTCGCTGAATGTTCTTCTGAAAGGGTCAGCCCTCCCCAAACAGTTTCTATGTGCTTTTTCCCAGATGAACTTGTAAAAAATACTGAACTGAACCCACAGTCAGATTTGGATCACCACTAAAATCCCATCTGCAGTCCCTTGTCCCATTACCAGCATGTCCTACAAATCTCAGTAACATCAGTTGTAAATCTAATTGAAAATCTGACAATGTTAAGAAATCCTTATTCAAAAAAAAATCCTTAATCAGCCTTTGGGTTTGGATCACCACACAAATCCAATCACTTTTTCCTCGTGCCACAACAAATAGTCCCTGAAAGTTTAATCAGAATTGTTGAGTACTGTTATAATCCTGCTCACAGATGGACAAACAAATCAAACACCAGCAGAAACTGAACCTCATTTAAGAGGTAAAAGCATTTTTGAGGTTTATGGGATGAAGTAGGAGCACCCTGATAATCCATGAATGCACTGGAAGAACATGCAAACCCTACATAAAAAAAGACCCTTGCCAGGATGCAGACCAGCAACAGCTCTCCTCCAGACTTGCAGACCTTAGATAAAACAAAATGCTTGTCTTATTAACTTACACTCATTTTAGGTGTTTGACTCAAATATCTTAACGCCTCCTAAAAGCACAAGGCCTCAGACAGCTGTCTTCCTCTGCCTGATGGTAAAACTGCACCATGTCTGATGCACAGCGACTCCTGCAAATAGCACACCTGCACAGGGGCTTTTCAGAGGCAGGGTGAGAGTGGATATTTACGACAGTAATGACTCACCTGAAACACGACTCTGGAGGAGGCCTGAGGAGGAGAGCAGGGGCTCCACCCTCAGGCCTCCACGCTGCTGCTATTGTGAACCTCATTGTCTTTGTTTGATGGCTCATCAGGAAAGATATTATTTGCATCAAGTTTCTTTTTCTTGATTATTTAAATGTTAAAGTATATTTGTACAATTCAGAGAGATCTTAGTTGTAGACTAACCCCCAAATTCCACCGGACGCGAAAGCGTCGCGCCGCGCTGCGCACTGAGCTGCGCACTGAGCTGCGCATCGAGTGTCCTTGAAACGGACTGCGGAGCACTTCGCTCCCGTTGTAGTCTATCGGGCAAATTCCACTGCACGCGAAAGTGCCGCACAGCGCCGCGTTGCTGAAGCGCCGGTGCGCACCAAGGCGCAAGAGATACGCTTCAGGTCTATTTTCTGCACAGCCGCTTCCAAACCTCGTTAATTCACTGTCGTTAAGAAAGCACCAGACAGGAAGTCACCATGTGGAGTAACCGGAAGTTTCAAAATAAAACACAATGCACGGACTCTTGCATGTAATTTTCCTAAATTATTTGTCATTGCGTCAAAACCGGAGGCACGAGCGTCAGGTCAGCAGTCGGTTAGAGGTTCCCAGAGGCAACACAACACCATGGATGGAGAAAAGTGAATTACAGAGGTACAGAAATATATAACATTGTACACATGACACCATACATATTTTCTACGCGGATATAGGTGGATAGAAATTGAATAAATCACAAAGCTGTGTGGTTGGGACCAGCAAAGGGAACTTAAAGAAGCGAAGTAAGGTGTTGTTTATTTCTTTTCTCAGTCTATAACATGTTTCATGAGTGTGTGACATCGGTATTCTCATGAGAGCCTGTGGCTCTCCGGGGAACAGCCCTCCTCCTCCGGGGCTACGTAACGCGGCGTTTCTGGGTGCGTCGCTTTCAGTGGGGTTTGCCTGTCGAACAAGGCTGCTTCGGCCATGGAGGGCGCAGCTGCAGTGGAATTTGGGGGTAAGAAGGGGCAAACCTTTCTGACATAGCAAGTAGCTTTTGGCCAGTCCACTTTTCCAAATGTTTCTGTGATTGTTCATTTGAATGACAAACTAACGTAAATTAATTTCACGATATTTACATGAATAAGTTTATTACGAAACAACAACAACAATTGCTAGCAATCAATTTCTTCCAGTCTCTTGACTCTGTGCACAGAGTCAAAAGTGTTTAAATACGTTAATTTTTTTTGGAAAAGTGGGTGGCATTTGTGTTCAACAACAGTTTTTCTTTAAATGTTACAGATTAAATTATCAAAATAAAAAGCAATGTCATTAAAATATGATTTTGTCATTTAAGAAATACGGTGTAAATACTTTAAAGCTAGACAACATTAAATTGTAGAAAATGATTTGTAAAAAGGAAAACAATTTAGTTTCAGTTTGATTTGTTAAAAATGTGAAGATATGAGTAATCTCCAGTTTTTCTGAATTTGACAAATAAGATGGCGATGTTTAACTCTGAGTACATGCCCTGGATCTTTTCCATTTTCTCCAATTAGTCCAAACATTTAAAACTTACCTTTACAGTTCAGACAGAACTCTCTTTCTTTGGTTTAAAATAAAACTAAAGTCATTTCTGTTCATCAAAAGCTTCTCAGAAAGCCTCAAAATGCTTGGTCTGCTTTTTGCTGAATGAAAAGGGGACTTGCATTAATCAGTCTTTGGCCACCATATTATTGAAACCAGCCCTGTGTCAGAGTAATAATCGGTCTGTTTTGACCAGCCGAGGCTAAAGTTTCTGACAAAAACACAGTG
Source organism: Scarus forsteni (assembly GCA_036419115.1). Taxonomy (NCBI): domain Eukaryota; kingdom Metazoa; phylum Chordata; class Actinopteri; order Labriformes; family Labridae; genus Scarus; species Scarus forsteni. The sequence goes on from JAZDUH010000136.1 coordinate 1,817,635, forward strand.
TTGAATATCTGCGATGGCAGGAACAGGACAAACAGCTGCTGCTTGTCTCCAGTAAACACCAGCATAGGTTCAGCTTTTGCATGGAGGCTTAGTAATAAAACAGTGCAGGAGAAGTCTCCACTTTTTAAGGAGCCGTTTGCCCCGGGGCCATAGCTAATGGTTTACTCACTCCCCGACAGGCCCTCAGGCTCCAGGTACTCTCACATTGTCAAGCTGCTCTCATTAACTCCTATAAGTCCTGCAGAGATAAGTGTTAGACAGTCACAGAGTGGAGGCCGTACGAGTGGAGCACATATTGACTGACAAAAACACTTTTCAGATAGCTCCACACATTTAAATTATCATCTTTTCACAGACTGGAGACAACTTTTTCTACTAACTGTTATCCAGACAGACATTTTGTGGAGTCTTTTTGCCAGGGGTTATATAAAGTTGTTGTTCGGGAGATGCTTTTATTCAGTGAGTCCGGAATAAAAAGTACACAGAGGCACTGATTTTAGTTGTGTAATAGCTAAAGAGCAATTCACGCAGATTCATATGAAGATGTTTATTCTCTCAATTTTTTGTTTTTCTACAAAACTTTTCATAAAAAGCAAATCTGAAATCACAAACAGTAAATGTGGAAATACAACACAATGGTTCCTTAAATAATTTTGGCATTATCAGAGTAAATCCGGAAAATCCAAAACAAATACAAGGGATGCATAATATATATTTCAGTTATGTATATTTTCTGCAGATAATAGCCTGATTAGTTAATGTTTTATATCTATAAATGTGAGAATGTATTTAAATGGTTTCAGCCAGTGTCTTACTTATAGAATTTGTGAGCTGCAGGACCTGCTAAATGTATAATGCACCATAATGCTTCACTTTAACATCACCAAATGGAAACATGAAAAGACAAAACTACCATATACATTCCTTTTTTTAGACTACTTATTCCTTTCGGGATCACAGAGGGCCGGAGCCTATATCCCAGCTTTCAGTCTGGGTACACCCTGAACCGGTTACCAGCCGACTTCAGGGCAACAAAGAGAGACGGACCTAATGAGAATGTTTTTTGGTGTTTGGGAGGAAGCCAGAGTGCCCAGAGAGATCCCACGCATGCACGAGAAGAACATGCAAACTTCACACAGAAAGACTCTGCCAGACCCAGGGATCAAACTGGGGACCTTCTTGCTCAGAGGCACGTGCACTACCTGCTGCGCCTCTGTGCCGCCCTGTACCATTTATGCTAAAACAATATACTTTTTTTTCTTTGTCATGTAATTTTAGCAGAAATAGGCCGTCACAGCGTGTTAAATTTCAGTTTGTACATTACTTGGACTTGTTGTTCCTTTGAATAAATATTTTTATATGCCAGTACCAGCTGGTTTATTTAGACAGAAAGTAAAGTACACTGTTCAAAAAAATCTAAAAACACAATAAAGACCAATTTGTGAGAGGAAATCTCAAACTTGATAGTTAACCTTTACTTGTTTACTCACACAGAGGAATCTACTGAAGGTTCTGCTACATTAAATGTTAGTCCAAATGTGATCAGAAATCTTTCTTTTTTTCCAAGGGGGACCTGACCAAGAATGGCAGCAACACACAGTTTTAACAAACACACAAACTTATACAGCACACAGTAAACAGCCAAATCTATAATAGATCACCACTTCAAACGCTTGTCCACTGAAAGCCTGGATGCCAGATTTTTATTTATTTATTTATTTTTAACCACAGATTCAAATGCAGTCATAATAATTCCACACCGTTTGGTTGGAAAATTGCTCCAAGCAATCTGAGCTGAGAACCTAAAAGTCTTATTTCTCATATCAGTTCAAATTTTGGGAATAACACATTGCAGGGTGTCTAAGGAACAAAGGTTGTGTATTCCATCCTATTAGGATAAAAAGAGAGGAAAGGCAATCCAGAATCTTTCCCAGAATGACTCAAAAAATAAATATACCAATAAAATGATAAAAAAAAAGTCCAAAGATTTTGCCCAAATCAGGCACAGTGTAGATTAGAGTAGATTAGATTTAGAGGGAGTTGTTGGATGTCAAGGCTTATCTCAGCTAATTTCTCCAACAACCTTTCAATCCAATATGCAGTGGTGTAAAGGAATGAAGTAATAGTACTTAGTTACAGTACTTAAGTATGTTTTAGGAGTATCTATACTTTACTTGAGTTTATATGTTTTTTGCAACTTTCACTTTTACTTCACTACATTAAATCATAAAAAATGATACTTTTACTCCAGTACTTTTAAATTGGCAACTTAGTTACTCGCTACATAATAAAATGTGAATATAAATGACACTTATTTTCACATTTTATTTTGAAGAGGACCGTACAGACTGTTCATGCTCTCGGGCGAATATCCGACTCTCTTGACTAATCTCAGCGAGACCACGCACGCAGCCTGCATATGATCATCAGTGTTGACAACAACCGACAGCGTGATGGAAGCAGCCTCGTCCACTAGCAATTGCGGGAATACCCCATGGATGTATTATAAGATCAGCATTGCACAGACATTGCAGGACTTGTATTCAGCCCGTGAGGAGCACGACTGAACCTATGCAATTTTGAAAATCAACTTCTGCTATAGATGAACCGCAACTTTGTGGACTTTACGTAAGGGAGGAATGGAGAGAGGGAGTAAGAGGTGAAGGGAGCTGAGGGAGGGAGGAAGAGTCAAACTTAAAGCTGGGGTTGGCGATTTGATTTAGACACACTTTTTGTAATACTGGTTAAAATGGTCTTTATGACCCGATGGTAATCAACTCATAATGTGTTTAAAGAACATTATGAAAAATATCCGCTATCTACAGTAGGAGTAAAACAGGGAAAACCCCAACCAATAATCATGCCGGGACACCTGTTTTTAAACCAATCAAATCCCGTCGCCATTCTGCCCGCCTACTGTGCGTGCATTTTCCCGGCGTGCACAGACTGGGTGCGTGTAGCCGAGCTCATACGTATCAAGAGTCCGCGGGAGAATGCTTACCTTTCGTTTGGTGGAGCCCTGAGGTGATACTACTTTCAAATTCATGCTAGTTTTCCAAAATCGCCAACCCTAGCTTTAATAAAGCTCGGCAGAGCAACAAAAATTTGTACCTGTTCTCTTTGTTTGTACTTTTACTTTTAATACTTAAGTACATTTAATAGTAACTACTTTAAGACTTTTACTTAAGTGATTTTTTAATGAGTGACTTTCACTTTTACTTGAGTATATTTTATATATCTTTACTTTTACTCAAGTATGGGTTTCAAGGACTTTTTACACCACTGCCAATATGTAAACTGTTCCAGTGGCCATGGTACAACTTCTATCAAGAAACGCACAAACTGTGGACTTTGCCTTTTGGAGAATCCTCATCAACTTTTGCCTCTTCTTTGTTATAATAAAAAACAGCAAGGACAAGATTTAGAGGATCCTGCACTTACTTTTTTTTGTCTTTGGAGATCTTAGAGGCAAATTAACATATTTAAATATGCACTGCATCAGGAAGTTTGACTTTTTCTACCAGCCTTTGAACGGCATCATTTGTGACCACTTGGGACAAATTTTGTAACTGTTATATAGTATTTGGGGTTATTGTCGATTCTGTAGAGTGTTGACATATGAACCAGCAAGGCAATTATTTTGTTTTTTTGTTTTTGTTACAGGCCTAATCTGAGCTGGTACTGGGCATAGATGGGGTACACCCTGAACTAGGGATAGGCACTGATAAAATTTTATTGAGATCTATAGCATTATTATTTCTGCTAAATGATCAGATTCTCTGTTAATTCCCTCATTACTCACTGTTGATTGTTTTTGTGAAAAAAAATTGGTCTCTTTAGTTTGTTTTTGGCAACAGAGTATATCACATGTTACTGCTGGTGTTTGACAATTTGCTACGTGGCCAAAGTTGTAGAACTATCTGCCCTGAAATCACAGAAACGCAGACACTGCTTCACTTTGTGCAAAATCAGTCACATTTTTGTCAGTTTGTTTCCTGTCGGCCATGACCACATCTTTGATTCTCTGCCAAAGGCTTCTGATGAGAGCATGATGTAAATCTTCAAGGCATGCAGAAAATAGTAGAACTGGTCTTTAACCAATGGCAGGGCCACACAGGGAAAGAGAATTCACCCACACACTCGCATTTTGGAGTCCCAGTTAAACTAATGAGCAGTTTTTGGTCTGTGAGAGGATGCTGTGGTGCCCAGAGAGAACACATGCATGCACAGGGAGAACAGTCAAACTCTACACGGACACAGGGATCAAACCAGCAACCTTCTTGCTGTAAGGCGCGTGAACTACCTGCTGTGCCACCATGCAGCCCTGTTGTGTGTTTTTTAATGTATTTTTTGGCATTTTGTGCCTTTATTGATAGGAGAGAGAGAGACAGTGGATAGGCATGTGAAAGGGGACAAGAGAGTAGAGGAAGACACTCCGCACACTGGCCACAGGCTGGATTCAAACACGGGCCGGCAGAAGTATGTACATGGGACGGGCCTGGTTGCTAACCTCTCCGCCAATCCAGCACCCCTCTGTAGTGTAATCTAAACACTTTCATATCATTGTACTTTTTCTTACAGTGATATCCAGGCTGATTCAGGGTTTGACGCCACAAACAGAAATGTACATTCTCTTAAAACTCCTGAGAACTACCAGACACATTAATTTATGTCTATAGATACGTAAGACAAAAACTTGAGGCCCCTTTTTATTCAGGCTGAAAATGTTTTCAAGCAAATATTAGTTTGGAGAGAGTGAGGTTTCACTCAAAGGAAAACAAATCATCTGTCACTTTCTCACAACTCCCTAACTAAAGCACTGAGCATCCATCCCTCTATAATAAGACATTTAACTGTGATGTACTTCACTGCACAGCTGTTTAACTGAGAAATCCTGCAATTTTAGGACAGTTGAACCACCCGCCACTGTCAGCGAGACTCCAAGATGTTTATGAATAAAGAATGCTCGAAAATTATACACATTTTACTACCTATACAACAGATTTTCCTCTCTCTTTCTTCCTTTTCAGGCTGCACTTAGCTCTTGTTGAGGTTGAAAAAGATTAGGGGAAAATAGTGCATCATAAACTGGCTGCAGGCCTTGGGGCAACAGTGTCTGCTCTAAAGCTGGATAATCTCATATCAGTGTGGCGTGTTCATTTAGCTTAAAAGATAGGACCGTTTTAGAAGCACCTCCTTAGGTTATTATGAAGCTTTTCATACTCAAGATGATAACTCAGTCTGGCACCTGTGTAATTTACTAATGACACATGATTTTAGCCTGCACCGACTGTGAGCCAGGGAGGAATTACTGCGCACTGCAGAGCCTCTGCAGATAGAGGCAGACGCTGACATTGAAGCAGAACCTGGTAGGGTTGTGTTTTAACGTCTTTAATTAGGTGTGTTTACTCTGTATTTTATTTGCAGGGATCACTGGAGAGCCTGGGGAAAGGTAGATTTAATTAAGGGACACTGATGAAAGCACACACTCTCTCCGAAGTGTTTCTTCTGATTTCCCTGCAAAATATCCTGATGACAGGTGGTGCTGGGGAGGAGCTGACACGGCTGTGAAACAGAACCATTTTGATTCATTCTCACCATGTGTAGGTGGGGAGGTGTTAGAGGTCCTCTGTTATATATCACACAGCTCAAATTAACTGATAAATGAAATCCGTTTAAATACACAATGTGACTCAGGCTGGAAACCCATGAGACAATGTTCAAGTCCTAGCTAATTTTAAAAATGTAGGAAACTGCAGGCATCAGGACAGTTTTAGTTGGTTTTATAACATAATTCACACCAGACATCTTTACCAGACCACACACCTGCCATTTGTAGAAAGCATTTCCAAGTGGAGATTCTGCAGACACAAACACAGGCTATGAAACACAACTTGCCGTTTGGACATGAAGGATGAGAAACAACACATGGACGCCACATTAATCTATACGTCTCTTCTGCTGTCAAACTGATATGACAGCAACAACATGCAGCTCTTCCTCTTTGAAGAAATACTTTTACAGTTGATTTTGTTACCTAGTTGCAGACATGTAACTTACATGATGATCATGGTGTCATTCAGTTCTATGGAAAATGGAAGTACCACTGTTATCTATAATGTATTATAAATCATAATTACTGGTGAGATGCATTTCTGAAGCTCTGAAGAAACAAAGAGTCTTATTAAGTCGGGACAAAATATCACTGAGTCAGTCAGATGAGTCTGACTCACAAACTGAAAAACAAGAATTAACTCAACTAAAATAGCTGCTACACAGCAGTCACATAGCGTGTGGATCGGCTGTTTATTTGGAGGCTCAAAAGAGTAAAAACAACCACTGACCAGCATAATAATCTGATGATCTTTAAAGGGATTCATTTTTATTTAAGATGCATTAGAAACTAAGCAGGTTTGGGTCTAAATGTTAGAAACCTCAATGGGATCTGGAGGAAACAATACCGACCTGATCAAAATCTTAAGACCAGATGAAAAAATTGCTAGAATATGCATTTTGCACATTTGGACCTTAATGAGTTTTTAAATAGAGCTACAATATGCAAAAGCAAGAAGGGGGAGTGCGACAAAAAACATTTGGAACTTGAAATTAAAAAAAAAAATGAAATACGTTGTTTATCAGCTGATCAAAAGTATAAGACCACAGGCTATTAGGGCCAAAACCTGCTCAAAATTTTCATTTTCTGTCAGGCATTCACACGGTCATGCCCTCCTGATGGCTAAAGCTAAGAAGCTTTCTCTTCTTGAACGTGGTTGGATCGTTGAGCTGTATAAGCAAGGCCTCTCGCAGCGTGCCACTGCTGCTGAGGTTGGACGCAGGAAGACAATCATACTACATTTTTTGAAAGATCCTGAGCATTATGGAACAAAAAACTTAAAGTGGTAGACCCAAAAAAATTAGACCTGTGCTGAGCCAGAGGATCCGACTGGCTGTCCGTCAAGACACAGGGCGGTCCTCGACCCAAATTAAGGCCCTTACTGGTGCCGACTGCAGCGCAATAACCATCAGACGGGTAAAGGGTTTCAAAAACAAAAAACTAATTCAAAGACCTTGTCTCCTTCAACGCCACAAAACTGCCCGTTTAGACTTTGCCAGGGAGCATCAAACATGGGACATTGAAAGGTGGAAAAAAGTTTTATTCTCTGATGAGAAAAAATGTAAGCTTGACGGTTCAGATGGCTTCAACGTTACTGGCATGACAAGGAGATCCCACCTGAGATGTTTTCTACATGGCACAGTGGAGGAGGGTCCATCATGATCTGGGGTGCTTTTTCATTCAGTGGAACACTGGAGCTTCAGGTGGTGCAGGGTCGTCAAACGGCGTCTGGTTACGTGCAGATGTTACAGCAGACATCCCTCATGACTGAGGGACTGTGTGGTAACAGCTGGGTTTTTCAACAGGACAACGCTGCAGTTCACAATGCTCGCTTGACCAAGGACTTCTTCAGGAAGAATAACATCACTCTTTTGGACCAAAAGAAAGCTTCCTGGAAACACTCGCATCAAGCATGCCCAAATGAATTTTTGAAGCGATTAACAAGAACGGTGGAGCTACTCATTACTGAGTCCTACTGAGAAAAATTTTTGTTCCGGTTTGGAGAGTTTTTTGTAATGTTTTAAGCAATGGTCTTAAACTTTTGATCAGCTGATAAACAGCATATTTCAGTTTACTTGTTGTTTTCAATAAATTACTTTATCAATGTGATTTTTTTCACACACACCCTTCTTGCTTTTGCATATTGTAGCTCTATTTAAAAACTCATTAAGGTCCAAATATGCAAAATGCATATTCTAGCAAATTTTCATCTGGTCTTAAGATTTTGATCAGGTCTGTATAAATTGTGAACTTGTGTTGTAAAAAAACAATGCAACACTAGTGGGACTTGGTAAGAAGACTTCACTTGCTATGCCGATTATCCTTGCTGTCATGAAGATTTATATTTTTAAAAACTCAAATCATTGTTTTTCCAAACTCAAAGGACAAGCCAGAAGGGTCAAATAAAAGCTTATTTTCAAGGTAAGTGTTTGACCTACACTGATTGTGCATTTAATTAAGACACAGTTATGTTTTAATCAGAAGTCTAGTCCACGCATTAGCATTAGCCCACAAAGTGTTTCTGTTGCATATGAAAGTTTAAGCTTCATAAATGAGTTGCAGATAAAAACAAATACATATAAAGCTTTGTTAAAATTGTCCACTATACAACAGTAGATAATTATGGCTGGTTATTTAGATTTAATTTCACCACAGAGACAGTTTAATTTAGTGTAAACATCCATTAAGCAAAGTGCTCGACGATATCATTTTGCCCATCACCTAAATAGACCTACCAGAGTGACATCCTACTATTGTTTCACCATCAGTGAAAGCTATTGCACAAGTGCAGAGTGCAACATGGTGCCATAAAGTGTTTAAGTGGCCAAATAATACAGATCAGACTTTTGCACCAATCAGAGAAACTCAAACAGACTGAGAATACAGTGCTATCAGGGATATTCCGTATAAGAAACTAGACGTGTAGTGACATATTGGTGATTGTAAACATAAAAATGTACAAAGCATGACCTCTTTAAGTAAAGCACCAATGCTCAAAAATTGTACTAAAGTAAATGTACCATCTAATGTTGAGAATATGTCTTAAATTTGTCGAATGTGTAGCCAACCTGAAACAGCAAAGTGGAATTTATGAGTGGAAACATTTAAAAAAAGAGATGTGATTGCACATAAAGAAGCACTGATGGTTGGAGAGATTGTGTAAATGTATGAGCAGATTTGCAATTAGCAAGTGCAGGCCTGCCACATTGTCAAATGCCCTCACGCTCAGTCTGTGCGATAATTGTCACAGCCCCTCTTTTTTATTACAATCTGTCATAGAGTCAACCATATTCATTATGAATTCTTATCTGCCCGTGCTTTAACATTTGCCAGATGGCACGTCTGTATCAAACGCTAATAATGATGTAGTAAGGAAATTAAGACTTTATCAAAAGCTACTTAATGTGGGGAAAAAAAGAGAAAATCTAAATACACCAATACAACGGTTGATCTCTGATGATCCCATCTGTGGAAGAGGAGAAGGTGAATCATTCTATCTTCTAGCTGCAGAATATGCAAATGAGAGAGCAGAGCTGAAATTAGATTTGGTTTAGCTTAACTAATCTCCTTTGGTCACAATTTAACTGTGGTGTTGGAATAAATCCCTAACAAAACACGCAGATTTAATCATTTTTTCTTACATCAAATTCAATGGTAGCGTATTACAGTGAAGTAAATGTGAGGACGTGGACATCAACACAAAATACAAGCAGCTTTCAGATTTTTTTACACCTGCCAATTTTCAACAAAGGGATTTACCTTTGCCATCAGCTGCAGATGCACGGCTCTAATTAATACATGCACAGAATATGAATGTCTCCCTATAACAAGGCAGGAAAAGAAAATTGTGGGTAAAGATGCATTTATTTTATGCAAAGGTAGTTCAGGAAAGTTGATGTGTGTGAAATTTGATTTAAATTCTTCTTTGTCAATGATTTTACGTTAACATCTGTAAATACTGCTGATGTTTCTGGTGTAAAAATCCCGGACTGTTTATTGTTGAGTTCACCATAGATTAATTTTAGGTTTCTAGTGCACTGACAAACTGACTTCCAAGGGAATATAGTTTAAATCCCCAGTTGCTACGTTTTTGCAATGCATTTGTGATGAAAGAGCCATACCAGGAAATCAGGTGTTTGTTAATTGCAGCTAAAAGTGAAACCTCAGATTTGACATAATCCTTGTCATCTCATGTACACTCATTTGTTAAGCATGCAGGCATGTGTTTTGTGTATGACAATAACAATACTGCAAAGAGCCCCAAAAATATTTCAAATTTCAGGCCATTTATCTCAGGTTAATGAACATGATACCAGACTTTCATGTCAAACCAGTGAACAACATTTTTGCATCCAATTTTTTTTTTTTTTTTTTTTTTTACATTTTATGACTGACTGGCATTGTTACCTCTGGAATAGTGTCTGTAACACCAATATGCATCTGCTGGCTGGTGCTGCTGTATATGAATATATATACAGCATATTTCCATCCTCTAACAATCATAATTTACTGGAAGTAAATCAGTTTGATGAGAAATAAAAAATCTATGAGTCTTCAGAAAACTGATACATATCTGGTACATATTTAAATGTTGCTGTCTGTGATGTTTCCATATGAAAAAAATAAAATTTTGTTGCAGAATTGAAAGAAATCCATCCATGCCCAGGATAACCCTTAACAGGCAAGCCAGCCTCAGGTTGACCAACATATCTGCTTCTAAATTCGGTAGTATGAAAATAAAACCTGACACGTTTCTAAATGAAGAGAGAGGAACACAATTTTACCAAAAAATTACTTTTTGAAAATGCATTTTCCTTTTTTTTGTTTCGGAGTCAATGAGTTAAACTACCCTGACTTATCTAAGATGTGTCAAGGCTAAAGTTTACACATAGAGTTTGATAGGAATGGAAATCAAAAATCAATTCCAGTAAATTGTCAGTAGACATAGCTTTAAGGAATCAGTATCATATGTCTTTTGCTTAATAATTCCCCTATAATTACTCTCACTAATTTTAGGATGTCACATTCAGGATATCAGGCCCTCATAAGACACAGTCAGCATTAATGAAAACAAAGAAGTCAAAGATGTGTTCATGGCAGACAGAAGATGGGGGCAGCCAAAACTGTGGCTTAATTTTACACAAAATGAAATAAACTGTACAACACCCAGTATCTGTTTGATGGCAAGCAAAGGTTAAACACATAGAGATGCACAACCAGCATGCTCATTCTCACACTTAGATGGTTTTTAGTCCGTAGGAGAAAGCTGGAGAGAGCTCATGCATGCACAGAGGGGAGCATGCAACCACTGATCTATGCAACACAACACTGACTAGGAAGAACTTGGAGAGTGCAAACCCCAGCAATGGTAGCTCACATATTGCTGTTACATATATAGGAAATAGTTCCATGATAAAGTTGCCTTCATAATATGATTAATTGACCTTGAAAACCCAGACCTGCACTCAGAATCTTGATGATATTATTATTATTTAGACAGTTATTCAGCAAAAACGACTGTTCATTAATGGCGGCAAACTGGATTATCGCCAATATCGACTAATTTTAAAATTGGGCCATTGCCAACACACAACCTAAAAGAAAAAAAAAAACATATGCCTGGAAAAACACAACCACCTTGGCGGAGGTAAATATCAAGGGTGCCATGTGTTTGATCCTGTAAATCTTTATATGACAACTTTTTCCCCACAATGTAAAATCCATAGAAATCAACTGAGTTGCATCAGTCAGCAAAATTGGTATTGGCATTGATATCAGTAAAATCTAATCACCTCCCATCCCTAGTGATATGTTGGATTTAGCCAAAGAAGCAAATAGATATACTGGATTCAGGAAGAAGCACATTTTTCATTATTCATTTCTACAAGTAAAATAAAATAAAATAAAATAAAACAAGAGGACATCTTGACTTAGATGAGGCTGTTTTTGGCTGAGATCCTCCCAGAGCCCATCACTCTTACATAAAATGAAAGTAAATCCTGTTGCTAATGTGTCTTCCCTCTTGAGGAGTAGGCCCACAGCAGAGGGAGAATTTCAGCGACGCACAATAAATAGCCAAGCAAACGAGGCTCATGGGAACAAGAGGTAGGGTCCTAGATTTTCCTCCTGCAGTGACATCTTGAATAGTTGAGGAGTTATGTGCAAAACTTGTGGAAGATAATGTCTGCTGACAGAGACTTGTTGTCACATTTTTCACCCACTACCATCCAGTCCCATTGCATTCACATCACACCTCCTCAGGCAGATAACTGTTTCCTCAGGATTAATGTCCCAATTTCTGCATCCTCTAACACATCACACTTAATGACCTTGATTTAAATCACAAGAAGGTATGTAGGAAGTCATATTACTTCCAAACAAGGAAATAGATCAGCCTTAGATTTTGTTCTTGTCTAGCCCTGTGCAAGGCAACTTTTATTTTGCAGCTATCAGTGAGATAGTCGATCGCCTTTTCTCAGGGTTTGATTGATTCAGTGCAAGTCTGCCAAGCAGAAACACATCCGACATGCACATACTTCTTGTTTGCCTCATTTTCTTGCACTTTAAAGACATTAACTTTGTGCTTTTGCCGTTTGGTTTCTGAAGTTCAAAGATGTCGACACACTAAATCATCACCTAAGTTATGTGGCTTTACAAAGTGAGAGGCACGATATGCTCAGAGGATGAATTAGTTCAACTTTGGAGTATGAACCTGTTGTTAAAAATTCCCAAACATCAAGGCTAAGCTGATGACAACATCATAAAAACCACACAAGTCAAGTATAGAAGCTAAGCAAACTAGTGTGAGGCCTATAAATGATTTCAGGCTCAGAGGGGGGTGAATCCTGAAATGTGTGACATTCACATTGCACAAACACCTCCCCCTCAAAACACACCGACACACACTCACACTGTTTCTAACTCAGTCTTCTTCCTCATATAGAGGTATCCACACACTTTCTATCAGGGAAATCTTTGTGGTATGTGTACTTAAGTATTCTGAAACACATACTCCTTACATTGAGGGCAATTGCACAGCGGTTGTCAGGTATCAGACACAAGCATGTCCAAACACTTCGCATTAAAGAGCCCATTATGCTATTTCTAGTTTTATATGCCCTTTAGTGTTTGCAAGTCCCCTTCACATGATAGAGCACCTCTGTGAAAAAGACAAAAAGTTTCCTCACTCTGTTTATGACTAACCTATATTCACTCATCCATCTGGGGAAGAGTCCATAGAGTGTTCACTGTGGGCAGAGCCGTGTGATTGGATTTGTGATTTGTTTTTCAATTAATGAAGATAATAATTCAGATCTGATGTAAGTTCTACAGAAGCTGTAAGCATCTATGCTAATCTCTGTCCAAGACATCACTTCCTGCTGTTGTCAAAGGCTGTTTCTCAATATGTGTACAGCGTACTTCTGGACTTGCAGATTCATGATACATTATTTCATCACAGCCGAAGTTCTGTTCCAATTCAAAGTCCACTTCAAAACAAGTTCAATTTACGTACCCGGTTGTGGACCCCTTTTAACAAATGTGCTACCGAACATAACTTGAGTAAACTTTTCACAGCTACAATCCCACAATGCAATTCATACTGTTCAGCAAGAACAATGAATTCTAAATGATGATGTGACTTTTTGCCAGCAGACATCCGAATGCGATGTGTAGGTATGTGGAAGGGTAGCTGGCAGAGCTGTGGATGCTAGCAAAGTATGCTGCCATTTCAATTGAGGTAGGATCTTTCTGTGGACTCCCTAACCCTTAAGTCTGAACTCTGGGACAAACTTCCAGAGTTCATAAGTTTGACTCGGAACCTAGAAACAGCCCTGCTCTTAGCTCTCACCTCTTCCTGTTCTTAAGGATTCTGATTGGGCTGTGCCGCTTTGGGCGGCTCACGGTCATTCTAGATTGGAGCTTGGCAAGATGGACCTGCCTGCAAGGCTGGTTAATGGTGTTAGTTTCTGCTTGAAACAGCTCATTCAAACTTCACAGTGTGACATCCTATGAATTATATAGCTGAGTCAGGAGAACCCAGTATATGTAAACTAGATTTTTTTTTGTTAAAAAAGTGAGTGCTTGTGAATATACCCCAGCAAAGTCAATGCAAAGTTTTCAAGATACTCATTTTCCTGAGTAAACAAAACAGTTGTGTAAATCACTAGGTAAAATAAATACAAACATAAAACACAATCAAATAAAATTAAATTAAAATTACAGGTAAAGATGAAGAAAATTCTGGTTTAATTTTATCTTAAGCCTGAAAATGATTAAAAGCTCAGATCCATTTTTTGTCATCATTTCTCATTTAAATTATTGAATTCAGAAAAGGAACAAAATAAACAGGTCTCACAGAGCAACAAGTGTGGAACTATTGAAGTTGCAGAAACTGCTTTAATACGCAAAACATTAGACAACCATTTTATATTTAATGGACCACATTCCCAATGCACCCGTGTTCCTGTGACATCACCCTGAGGGCGGGAAGACTCCACCTCTGTTATCAAGCTGTGATGTCATATTTCAGGTCATGTGTCATTTTGCCTCAACCTTACCCTGATAATATGTCAATGCTACTTGATTGAAAAGAGAAGAGAGTGTGCATCACAGAAAGGAGATTGCTGGTTTGAGTCGCGCAGGGCCGTACTGCGTTGAGTTTGTATGTCCTACCTGTGAATGCGTGGGTTCTGGTACTTCCCAGTTTGGCTGAAGCTACCATCATCCACATTTTTGGAGTCCAAAATAAATAAGAGAGTTCAGTTTAATGTTGACATGCTAAACCCTTTCTGCATGTCTAACACTAGAGTGAAATTCTGGTGTTGTGCTTTGACGTATATACTTAGGAACTCACATTGTTTAGCAGAGCAGTTTTTGATTCTGTATAAACCACCCCAATACAGCATTTAGTGAGCGTAGGTGTGTGATTCTTGAAATGTAAACGTGCCTCTGCTGAGCCAGCCCCTCTCTCTGAGGCTGCACTGACATTAAGCTGTGTACTTTCATGGCTGTAGATCCAGCAGTGAGAAAACCAGGGGCCTATTCTACGAAGCAAGTTCAGCCTAGCGAGATAGCCTTGGAGCTACCTCACTGAACTGAGCGAGGTAGCCGGCAGTCTCGCTAAATGGTTTGACAACGCTGGTTATCAACCTCATAAGTGGATCCAGCTTTGCAATGAGCGCACACACACATATAAGGCGGAGCCCGCCGCATCTGACCAATCACGAACATGGACCAGTCTGGAGCGTCAGAGCAGGCAGGAGAGAGAAGGACAACCTACTTCACACAGGAGGCGATCATGACAAAGTATGATGAATTAAAACATGTAATAAAAGTCAAAAGCAACATCGTCGCCGCTGCAAAAGCACGGAAGGAGTTCTGGCAGAAAATTGCTGACAGTCTCAATGCATAAGTATAGCACACAAAAAATCTTTGGTGCCATCATCATCCTGAAATAGCACTGTTCAACATGCACTTTTACTGTAACATGCACCAGACATGTCTAATCCATTTCCAAGATGAATTCATTCATTTTTTCATTCCTATCGTGTTTACATTTTTTGTGTGATATGTAGCCCACATGAATTCCTGTCACAATTTTAAGACAAGGGCAATAAAATATTGTCATGGAACAGAAGTGTTGGCATTGAAGATCTTGTTACGGCAATGAGAGTCCTCCCCCAGATTTTACTTCTGCAGAGGAGCTGGCCGAGAGAGCTCATTGGTCAGTGTTTTTTATAGTCCACGAGTTCAATCTGAAGACTTGCTTCGCTAAGACAGTGAACCTGTCTCGTAGAACAGGGAACCTGGAACCTACCCTCAAAGTTACCTCGCTAGGCAGTAATCCTGCTTCGTAGAACAGGTCCCAGGTGTTGGGCATCATATGTGTTGTCATGGCGAGTCACTGTGATGTCAAAAAGGGCCAGATTCAGACTTCATGTTGTCAAACATAAGTAACCCTTAAAAAAAAGACTAGGTTTGCTTATATTTCCTGTTTTGTGGCTCAGAAGATATTATAATAACATGTTTGCCAAAGTTTTATAGAGTTTTTTTTTTGTTTGTTTGTTTTTTTATTTACACATCTGTAGCATTAGAAAGAACAGCTTGTGTGATAACAGAAAAATGTTTTTAAAATGGATGGAAAAAAGGAGCCAAAATGTTCCAAGACACAGCATGTCGCAGTGACGCATGTGTGACTGCTCTAAATGCACGTCTGCACATAGCTAAGAGACAACAGCATTAATTAAAAAGAGAACATTTATGACATTTATGTCCATGAGACAAATGACTAACAGTCATGAGTCACTTCTAATGCAGACAGGCTGCAGCCCTAAAATGTGATCTTCCTGTGATACGTTATAAAAATCGCAGCCCGTAGGAAGTCAAACATGTTAGATCAGATCAATGTGGGGCAGACAAATTATCTCTATTACAGTGGAATATATCTTTACTATACACAATATCAGAGTTTTTTTTCTTCTTTTATGTGTTCCTGGCTGTTAATAAAGGGCAACATCTGGATTTGATCTCATCAGACCCGAGGAGTCTGACTAATCACCACAGTAATCTGAGTAAACTATTGCAGATGTGAGGTAATTGCAAAACTGGCCCTCCAAATAAGCTCATTTAAATTTAGATCACTCACCCTGTCAAAAAAAGAGTTGATGGGTGATTAGATACCCTAGGGCTGGGAAATATATTAAGTTTTAAAGATCCAATGTTTCATGTTCCCTTTGGTGTTTTTTCATGATTTTCCTGTTCTGTTTTATTCTGTATGCCTTTTTTTCCTTGTGTTACTTGTTTTGACCTCTTGTGTTTTCTGTTTTACTGCCTTGATCCTGTTCCTAGTTTTTGCAAAGCTACCCTTTTTGTTCACATTTCCTGTCTTGTCCTTGCGTTTCCTGTTTTATTTTGAAAATTCTCCAGACTGTTCTTATTTCTAGAGGTTTTGCTTCCTGTCTCGTCCTGTCACACCTGATCCCTGATTGTTCTTTCCCAGCTGTGTCTTGCAACCTCAATCACCTCATGTAATAAACCTTTTTGTTTTCCCCTTGTCTATGTGGGTTCATGACTTCTTCTCCTTGTCCTCCTCATGTCACGGTCACACACCCTGAGTGTAAATTTTGAGTTTTTATTAGTTTGTCTGCTTTTGGGTGCCTGGTTTCATTTATTATCTTGTTGGAGATTTTTGTTGGGACTTTGATTTTTGTATTGGTTTAGTTTTTGGACTTTAGGAACCCTGTTTTTTGGTTAGTTAAAATAGTTAAAATAAATCTTTACTTTTAGACAGAGGATGTCTCCTCATTTTTAATTTTGAAGCTCTTTTGCTCAGTCTTAGGCCCTCCTCACACGAGGACGGCCGCGTATTGTCTTGGCATCGGCATCAAAACATGTATTGCTGTTTACACGTCGTATTGTACATAGGCTTGTGCATTTACATGACAACGCAAAATCCACGTCAACAAGTGCTCATGCACGCGTAACATGCTGAGTCTCTGCATGAGCACTTGTTGCTGTTGTTGCCGTAGCTGGTGTTGTTGGTATTCCATGAGCAAATGTTGGTATAAAAGTCGTAGCAATATTTGTAGCTGCTAGAACAAGATGAGAATGAGTCCGGCTGCCGCCATTGTTGTTGTTGTTGTGTGTGACCAACAACAGTTGGTTTTCAAAAAAGATGCAGAGTCATGGACAAATACGCCTTTCCGTGTGTCAATATCACCAGATCGATAGTTTATTTTACCGGAGTCTTACAAATTTGTACTCGTGTAAAGCCCACCTTAATCTCTCCCACCAAAGATTAACGGGCAACTCACAGCAAATGAAGAAGAGGAGATGGGACAAAGAAAAAATCCATAACAGACAGTGCCACATGAAGTGATGTCTGTTTGTGATGAAGGTAACGGATGATCATCATCAGCTGACAATCATGAACAGACAGCTGATTGTTTATGAATGAATACAGGCTGTATTAAGTCCAATGAAAAATGTGTTTTTCTAGTTATTTTTGACCTGATTTAAAAAACCTCTTGTACATAAAAACTAGCCAGCAGACTAACATAAAATGCACTTTAAAAAGTGTCTGCAGAAATTACTGGATTATACTTTAAAATACCACCAACAAAGAATTTAAATAAAACAAAATATATCTGAATTAAACACACTGAATTGCCATAAAATTAATAAGAAACAAACTCTGATTTTACTGTCATAAATAGTACAAAACATAATTTTACAGTTAAAATAAATATTGTAAAATGAAGGGGACAATGGCACATAAACAGGTGTTAATATTTAACCTAAAATTTACAGTTTTAATGAGTAAAAAGTAAAGATTTGTTTACATTAAAAGTGTTAATTTTGACAGCACTTTTGAAATTTTATTTTAGTCATAGTGTCTGTCCTAAGATATCTTGTTGTTTAGTCATGATTGAGTCACCTAAATTGTTGAATTCTAGTCTAGTCATCGTTGATGAAATTTCAAACATTTTAGTCTAACCAATACTGCATTTGACATCAAACAGTGGACCTGCTCCACATAAATATGTGAATTTGTAAAAAGAGAAGCTCTGACTTGATCACTCCCAGCTTATTCTGCCACCTCGAAGCTAAGGCAGTTGTGATTGGACGTCTCTCAAAGTAGCTGTGATTGTTGAAAAAAATTATGTCTTTATCTTAGGTAAAAGGTTTTTTTAGTCTGATGATCATCTTTTGCTTGTTAAAGTGATATTTTAAGACCACTCAGGGACTTCTGTAAAGCTCTGCACAAGTCCAGAGACATAAAACTGGCAGGCTGTGGATCCTTGGTTCCCAACACCAATTTCATCTTCATTTTGACAATTAAAAACAAAAAACCTTGAGAGTGGGTGTGTAGATCTCCTATTTTTGTTGCAATAGTAGCATAATTTTATCATCCAGTATTGTTATAGCCGTTAATTATGTCTATAAACAACTTAATTAGTCATCCTCAAGTTTATAATAGTCAAGATTTGCCTTGTAATATCCACTGAACAATTCTTTATAAAGATATGGTGTTAAAAACAAATAAAATACTTTAAATAAAACCTGGAGGCCTCATTTCAGCATTTTGATTTAACCTAAACACTCACAAATGTAGGTTTGTGTTGATAGATGAATATGTACGAACGAACATGGTAAAGCTGTAGAAAGACAAAATCACACAGAAAACAATAGGCTCTCAACTTTGAAATGCAAGCTGCAGTTTCCTCATTAATAGCGTAAAATAGGTTCCTCTCCAGAGAAGTGACAGAAATGGTGTAATGCCGGGCTTCATGGGTAGATCTGCGGGCTAATTGGCTCTTTAAAAGAAGGTTAAGGCATTTTAAAGGCCTCAAATTGGTCTTTTCTCCTTCAGAGCAAGTTTTGAGTGCCAAAAATAATTAGGGCGGTGCTGATTGTTATGGACCTCATATCACACTAAGGCAAAACAGACAGCAGGAGGATGCCAGGGGAAGCTTTATGAGTCTCATTTGAGGTAAGCTGAACTGATGCTCATTAGAAACGGTGCGAGTTGTGTGAGAGATTGTCAGCAATACAAATTATATAACTATTTTATAGCATTTTAACAAGCATTTTCAGTTTGTAGCCTATAGTCATGATTAGTGGAGCTGATTGTTTGTATGGAAACATTTTAATTTTATGTACTGGGATGTCTGAAGCCAAGAGGAGGCCTGAGTCAATCATCAACAGACTGTCCTCTATTAAATCATGTGTTTAATGTGTTTGTTAAAGCAACAACAATTACTTTTTGTTCTTGTTATTTTGATATTTGGGAGGTCGGTTTAGTCCTAAAACAAGTTGTCTTCAAGTTGACTAATCACCTCATTAAGTTTTCAAGGTCAGAGTGGCTAATTTGCAGATGAAGCAGAGAGGCATGAAATAAGCAGTCATGTGATTAGCTTCTGCTTTAGCTCCAACAACTACACTGGGAAATGTCAGCCATTTAAACAGATACATTTACTCAGCTTGACTAAGACATTGTCCACACGTAGGCAGGTATTTAAAAGTTTCATTTTCCACTTTCAAAGATAATTCTGTTTGTGGAGTTTTTCAAAACTCCCCTAGCCTTGCAGAGCAGATCGATCTACCTGATTCATAGTCTGAAATCATGCAGGACAGTCTTGCCAAGCTCCAATCATCTACAACTTCACTTGGCTAAAAGCTTGCCCTCATAGATCAAATCAGAGAACCCAGGAGGCTGGGATCACAAAGGAAACAGGGAAAGCACATGGAAATTCTCACTGGCTGTTGGTTAGTTGATGGTAACTCATAGTCATGGTTACTCAGCAATATCTGGCGAAATGTGCTCTACTCAGAAATTTACTTGGTGGAGAACTTGGTGGGGATTACCATTGATGTGGCTCATGTCACATATCAGTGGTAAATGATACATCTTTGTGGTATAATTTAATTTAAGATGGTCATCTAAGGACTGAAGCTTAGTTTAAAGCTTGAGTCTGTAATTTTGGAAAACTAGCATGAATTTGCATGTAGCATCTCCTTAGGGCTCCACCTAGTCCCACCCACCCCTCCCACGAACATGGGGGGCGTCCAAAATGACGTGCACGCACGCCGCTGATTTACTAACAGAAGACTGATTCAACTCCAAACACTAAGCACAACATTTATGTTTTACACTATGCCAAGTCATGTCTCAGTCAGCGGTAAGAAAACACTAAAACATTATCAGAGTAAAGTTAAAAACAAAAAACAAACATGAAAAGTTAGTTAGTACTCACAACCCGATGTTGATCGGGTTAGGTAGTTCCTCTGCCATTCTCCACATAGCTGTGATAAGCCAAACTCTCCCGTTTGGCTATTAAACTACCGTATTTTCCATATTTTATCCTCTTTCCCGCTGTCCTCCTGTATTAGTATTCTCCCGAAAATCTCCCGCATGATGATATAACAATAAAAGCACTCCTCTGCCTCTCCAAACTGAACTCTGTCTCTAGCCTGAATGGGGCGGCAATGCTCCAAAATGATGGATGCCAACCGCTGTAAAAACTGAAGAAGAAGAAAAAGCCTCGCAAGAACTGTCACCTGCAGTAGCCTGGGTGGCAGCTGTCACGAGATTAGAGCAGCAGAACAAACTTAGAAAAACAAAGTGTTCATTTTAGATTTCTTGTATACTTGTCTTAAAATGTGAGGGATACTGGAGCTTGGTTGGGGTTGTGGGACGGCTTGTAGCGGGCTTCCCTTATTTTCAAAGACAAAACTTGACAGGTAAGCATTCTCCAGCAGACTTGGATCCCTCTCAGCTCGGCTACACGCACTGAATCACAGTCTGTGCACGCCGGGAAACTGTATACACAGGAGGCGGGCAGTACGGTGACAGGATTTGATTGGTTTAAAATGTGGAATACAAAGATGTGATTGGTTGGTGTTTTCACAGGTTTATTCTTGCTGTAGATATTGGATATTTTTTTGCTCTATTTTGAGAACACATATTGAATTGATTGCCATCAGGTCATAAAGATCATTTTAACCAGTATTACAAAAAGTGTATCTAAATCAGATTACCAACCCTAGCTTTAAGCTAACAGCTAACAATAGCGTGTAACTGCTCTGTAATATGGTGGCTTGATATGGATTGGTCTGTGATGAGTGTGATGAGCAGAATGATCGTCCAATCACCAGCTGCAGATGTTTTTGAAGGTTTCACCTCTGAAAACATTTGCTCGGGGCTCTTTCCGAGATGGACTTGTAAGATATTTACATATGGAACTGTCTGGCATATCAGGTTAAAAATTCCACGTCCCACATGAAAATGCAAAAAATAAACAAACATAAATTAAATGTCAAATGCTGTTAATAACCATGTAGCTACGGTATGTATGGCCAACTCTTCAAGAAGCACTACCTTAGTTTTCCAAAATACATTTTTAATCACCTAAATGTTGTTGACATGTGGACAGAAGGCCAAAACAGCTGCTTTTTCCTAACGACCTGCCTACAAGTGGTCATGGCCTAAGTAAAACACATTTTTATAGTTTTTGTGGTTTGGTGTTGGATCTGCAGATCAATTTAATGCTCTGAAAAAGGGGTTGGAGATACAGTTAATGGGCTTTTAATAGGAGATGGATAGCAGGGTAGTTAACACACGAGCATGATGCACTTCAACTCAACTAAACTTAGCCCAGATAGAGGTTAGTAACAATAGAAGTAGTAAAATTAGATATTTTTCTGATGTTTGTCTGCCCAACATGTCTGTCCACTTAATCATCAGAAAGCCCAGCATACAGTCTGCCCAAGAGACGGGGAGCAGAATATGTTTAGCATATGCAGGCAAGTCCTAATTGTCCAGCGATGAGGGACTGTGCCAAAAATGACTTTTAAAATGCTATTATTATTTCATTTAATAAAGAGAATCTCACTCAAAGGTTGAAAAGTATCAAAAATGTCCGATCAACATGGAAACTAAATGGACCTTTCATGCTATTACAGCTTCCAGTGTCGTCTTTATTCTCAGGCAATGACAAAGATCAAGCATTAATCCTCATATTCCCTCCAAGCACTCATCCCTCCCAGCTGCAGCTGTTTGGGGACCTCCACATTGTGAGGGTCCACAACGCCGACATAGAAATACAGCGAGCAGTCGGATGTCCTCGTAGCCTCATTCTCCCTGCTAGCAGAGCATGTCCCAACTGTTGTCAATTTATCAATGTAGCGTGCACTAGTGGGCACAGTTTGAGCCACCATTAGGACAGGTGCCTCCATCCATCATGGCCGAGTCACTTATTCCACCTTGTCAGGGGAAACTAAATGGAGCTTTTGAAGAAATGTAAACAACTCTCAGCGGACAATCAGAGGAGCCGTCTCAACACTCCAACAAAAGAAGTGAGCATGGAGAGGGTTCAGCCTCACATTAACATCCAGACCCCTTCCCCCCAGCCCCAAACTCTTACCAATGTTTTCCCATAAGTCCATTTACTGCAGACAGAGAGATAGTGTGAGCTGTCCAATGTTTGAACTGCAATTTAAAGGCCCCACGTGTTCTCCAGATGTAGTCATTTAGTTTTCTGAGTAACAAACAAAGACACTTTACTGCACAGGTCGGCATCTCTGGGGAGGGAGGCAACAAACCCCGATCTCCAAAAACTAGGGCGCTGTGTAAAATGTAAAAGCCTTATTTACTGATGAACAATCCACCGAGATCTAGGGATGGGATTGTGTGTTGTTATTAAAACTCATTACAGGGATGTGCAACGGGTGACAGGAGGCCACGTCCAGACCGCCTCCCACCTACATGCAGCCCACCAGTCAATATTGAATGTCAAAAAAAACTGAGACAATGAAGATTAAAAAAAAAAACCTTCCATAAAACATTTAAGTTGGGTATGCTGATATGTCACAATGCACACAAGCTGAATGCATTGAAACATGAAAACTTGAAATATGTCCTTGGAAATTGTTTTTATTTCGTTCTTTTCTACGTATTTTTTGACTTAATTTGAAGAATATGTCGAGGCCTTTCATGAAGCATTATTAATGAGTCTAAAAATAGCATGATAACCTTGAATAACCATCAAAAACAAGATTATCAACACAAGAAGAAAACAAGGTAGAAGACTGGAACATAAAAAAGTACATTTTAGTTTATATCATTGAAAATGTACCTTTGGTTGGCTTGAACTCAATACCCAGCTTAAAAAATAGCTTTACTGCCTAGTTTTGAGCCTGAATTAAAACAATACATTTTTAGTAGCTTAATATTTATTTTTGTTAAATTACGGGTATTTTTGTTTGTGTTATTGTTAGTATCATTTTATTTGTAACACTCATGCCCTCTGAAACTGAATGTAATATCCATGCAGTCCTCTCTACAGGCAAAGTCACCACTTCCTGTTTTAAACCCTTACTGATACTCATTAATGATTTGAGTAATTATAAGTTTAGCTGATGTGCGGAACTGACCCCTGCCAGACTGCAGCTCTAAATTAAATAATGGATGCCATCCACAAGCTGAAATAATAAATAAATAAGTAAATAAATAAATAAATAGAATAAGTAAATGAATAGAATAAGTAAGTCTTATTTAGCCTCTGGGGCTTAAACATGCTCTCATATTTTAATTTAAGACAGACCACTGGATTCAGACAAATCAAAGCCTTACTCCAAGATAAGAACTTAGGCTTCGTTTACACGGACACTTCTGACTTAAAGATGAAAATTTTGTCCTTTGCGTTTCTTTTCTGGACAACAAATCAGTTTGGACAACAAATCTGCCTGGATAGTTTTGTCTGGATAACAAACCGAGCGCGGTAAGAGGCTCACATGTTACTCGGCAGACGGCCGAAGCTGTTGTTGGTCCTGGTATGCGCGCGCAGCCTTCATGTGAAAGAGTACTGCACATGCAGTGACGTTTCACCCTGAAACACTGTGTTTACACGGATCTGAATGGAGAGCTTATTCAAATCTTTCCACTCTTGAGCCCGTTTACAAAAGTTTCTGTTTTAGATAGAAATGCAACGCGTTCTCATCTAAATGCAAGGCCAAAACGCAACGAAAACTTGTCGGATTTGACCATTTTCGGCGCCATGTAAATGCAGCCTTACTGCATACCTTCCACATTCAAATGCTAATAAGTGGAATGAGAAGTGAAATGTGCCCTAATGGGTCAATCAGTAATGCAACGTAAGCCGTGGTGTGAACTGCTGATCTTACCTGCCTGGGGGGGCCACACAGTGTTTTCTGAAGAGGCCTCTGAAGTCATGTGGAATGAGGGTCTTTCAGAAAAAAAGTGTAACTAAATTAAGGCAATACACACTCAATAGTCTCCCCTACAGTGTAACGAATTCAATGAAAAAGTAAAAGATTTAACAAACTTCAGATATTTAAAGCAAATTTGATAATCAGATCACAATTATAATTCAAAAAATTGTGGTTAATAAGAGATTAAACATTAAAACCCATCATAATTATATCTTTGTGATGCTAGGGCTCACAGATCTGTCACCTTTTGTAGATGTCAAAGTGACGTTAAGCCTTTTTAAAATTTTCAAGGAGCGTCTCGGGCTGCATTTTTTATTTTTTTTTTTGCTTTTGATATGCGAACTCGGTTCAGAAGTCTAAGATGGTGCCTCTCATCAACCAGACACCTTTGCAGGACCTGCTAAGGACTGTCCAAGCCCCGGTAAACTGCCTCAGATCTTAGAAAAAACATGGCACCTATGTTTTGCTGTCGGTACATTTTCTACAGAACAGTTTAGAAAAGAAAAACAACTCATTCACCCCAAGTTTCCAAATAAAACATATGAGTTGAAACATCACTGAAATGATCACATATTAAAAAATATATATAGTATGAAAAGAAATATTCACCGTCCCCTGTTCTTTTCTAACAGGAATGGCATCTGTTGTTTTTTTTTTTTAGCTGCAGTAGTGCATATGCTGTGAGTGGTTATTTAAACAACTGTTGCCTTTCTATCATCTCAACTCACCTTGGCCGTTCTCCTATGACCTCTGTAATTTTTGTAGAACACGGCCATTCACTGGATATTTTCTGTATTTAAGTATAAAATCATTATTGTGCTTAAAAATCCAAGTGGATTGTGAGTTCTGAAATACTCAGACAAACCTCTTTGGAGCCATTATTCACATAAATCACCTTTTTTTCTATTTCAGTGAACAATTTAAACTTCAGCAGGTCGTCTTCACCAACCTCCACATGCCCACATACACACAGAAGGACCTCCCTGTCAGAGAGGATGTTTTTTAGGCAGCATATATCCTAAGCAGTGCTTATTACTCATTGTTTTGATTTATTTTTTGCACAGCGTCCCTACTTTTCCTAAAATGAGTCTGAATTGGATTTTATTTTTCTCCTTTTGTTTCCTCCAAAATCTTTTAAATTATGAAAGGATGTAGTATTTATAATTAAATAGAGTGGATTATTAATAATAAAACAATAACAGAATATTAGCTGCATGTGTTCTGTGTACAAAGGAAAGCACTAATCTAATTCGTGTTGGAAAATGTTTGCAGCTGAAGCTTGTTTAGGAGAGTTTAATCTTGACAATTATAATCTTATGAGGAGTGCTCAGAGCCCAAGGCTGGTCTCCATTCATTTTCATTATACTGCAGCACAATACAGCCAGAGGTGAAGTGAACTAGGTTTTAATTAAAAGACAAAAAAGAAATTAGAAGTTGGGGGAGGCACAAAGCTGTTAATCAATCCCAACCAATCAGCCGAGATGTTGATTGCACAACAGAGTCTGGATTGTGTCAACAGAATAAAGTGAATGGAGAGCAGACAGATTGATAACTGCTCTTTTTTTCTTTGTTCTCAATGAATCAACATTTTCAGTCGTGGTGAAAGGTTTCGTCTGCTAAACAATCATTATTTAGCTGTTTATGCAACAACTCTGCTGCACACCACATGGGTTTGGTTGCTGTTTTATTTTTGTTCTTTACATTCCCATTAAACCACCATAAACAGAGGGTACAAATTAGAAACATGACAGGTATGTGCTTGTATCAAACAGTTTTGTCATTACAAACAGAGTTTATACCCAGTTTTTGGTGGAGCTGCTTCTCTGCTGTTTGCATGTTAGAGCTTTTAGCTTTTTAGCTTTGCTGAAGCCATCTAAAAGATGCAAAGATATAATATCATATACACCAAGACTGACATCAAATTTTTGGTTACAAAATGAGGCCCCTGAGTCCAATCAGAGGGGACAGCTCTTAGACTGTTAAATAATTAGATGAAGTCATGTTAAAGGAGCCTTTGGGACACTGATGCTTCCCTATAATGGAGCCATACTTTAGCTCAACCTTCTCACAGACAAAACGGCCATGTTAAGGCAAAGCTTAAGGCCATCTGACCAATAGAGACTCTGCATTTCCAAAATCAAAAATCCTTAACAAATCCTAATTAAAGAAAAACAGCCTTTTTGTTTAAAACAAGAAACATGTGTACGAAGGCTGTAAAAAAAATGCATTTCCAGGCTTAAAATCAATCAGGTGTCAGGTTTCCATAGAAAGCCCCAAGTGGACACTTGAGGTACTACAGCTTTTGGTACTTCTGCATAGGCCACCATTAATAGTGTTTTGGATGTGGACAACCACATTCAAAACACTAACTCAAAATAACTTCCAATCAGCTTAATAAGAGGGATAGGTGGAGCCAGACTCTGTCTGTTTGTCTGTTGGCAAGATTACGCAAAAACAATTGGATGGATTTACATGAAAATTTTACCAGAGGTGTGGTTTGGTCCGTGGTAGAAGCCATTACATTTTAGTGCTGATCCGAGTATTGACATCACGAAAAAACATTTACGTTTATAATGGTAAATCCCATTCATTTACAGCATTGTGGGAGTTGTAGTTCACTTGCAAACTGACACCAATTTTATTAAGCCTGTGTCACTACATTTCCTAGCTTTCCTCACAATGTTAGGAGAGGAGTTCTCCACACCGCTCCGTCTCCACTCACAACTACTGGTAACATTACTAGGAGCCCCTTAATGTTATAGAAACCTATGCAGCACCTCTGCTCACTCACAGTCCCTCCAGACTTGCCTGTTACACTTGAAACAAGGGTGCTGATAATGTAATTACGGAAATAGTCCATCATAGCGGAAGTGTGTGGGAGTAAAAACCTAACCCCCAAACTCCATATAGCGCGAACCTGCCACGCACCAAAGCACGATGGTTTTGCTCCCACCAACAGGCTGTCGACATCGCCCAATGTGGCGCACCATCAACATCTGTACAAGCAGCAGCAAACTGGTTCAGTCAACAAGTTACAAGACCCACCGCAAACTTGATCATTCTGTTGGATGATATTTATATCAACAATAATCACACTTCTTTGCAGATTGATAAAAAAAAATACAGGACTACAATGTTGGGTGGAAATCACGAGTTATGGGTGAAAGTGAGCTGCTTGGTGGAGGTCTGCGCTCTTGGACTGCTTTAGGTTGCATCAGGTACTTGACAATAGTGAGTGAAGCGGCTGAAAAGGCTCCCAGCTGTGCTGGACCTTTAAGGACAACGAGCTGAGACCACTGGTAAGGTACACTACTGTTGATGAGTAGGCTACAGTTATTTTGCATAAGTGCTTGAGTTTTGACAAAACAAGCCTCAAATAACAGTATGTTGGTTGGAATGCAGGACTGGGGGGAAATTTCTGTCAGAGAAAGCTCTTAATTTTTCCTACAGGAAGCCTCTGTGTTTGGTACTGTTTATGATCCAGCAAATGGCTATGTGTGTTCTTCCACCTGTGCCGTGTTGTTGATATTTATTTGATAAATAAATACGGTCCAGAACAGACAAAACTGCTACTGAAGATGTTAGCATCTATACTAACATTATCGTAAGCAGTCACTTCCTGCTTTTGGTTCTGCTGTAGCTTCCACATCTTCCAGCTTTAAAGGACTCTGATTGGGCCGTGCTGCTTCAGGCTGCTTACAGTAGTTACAGAATGGAGCTTGGCAGGATGGATATACCTTATACAGACAATGAATAAGGCATTATACTACTGCACAAGGTTAGCAAACCAGTGTGGGGGTAATTTTATCCACGTTAATTCATTTAAGTCATACTTTTGTGCCATGAAAAATGCATTTCACTTTGCTATCTTCAGTTTAAACAGTGTTACTGTACTAATACTAATGGCTTGAAGCCTCCAACGACCAGTTGCAGTTGCTGGGAAATAAAAGTAGTGTAACAAGGTGATTTATGAGTCAGTTGAGGAAAAGAGAAACACACACACCAAACAGCACTTTGTTTTACAGACTAACACAAGAATACGTGTTCACTTCAAAGTCTTTCTGTCTTTGGTTTTATCACGGACTAAGTATTGGATTGATTTATGTCATTTGTTGTTTTCAGCACTGTAATTTTAGTCTCCATTCTAATCACTAAAAGTCAACTTTTGATGTGGTTAAACTCATGGCAAATGGTTCAAAGAAGCAGGCGGAGGCTGTCAGTAAGTTACTAAGGCATCCAAAGGATCTACACCCAAAACGGTTTACCATTGATTAACTGCCTTTTCATTATTTAACAGGTATTTTAGATGTTTCTTACCAATCCCCTGAGGGCATATTTTTGGCCACACTTTAAACTCAAATCATACACCAAGTATCGTCATTGATTTAAACTAAGCCATTTGATTAATAGCACACACCTAAAAGGTAAACAAATGATAAGACAACACATGAAAAGCTCTCTCCTTTGAGGTCAGTTAAAGCTTTTTTACATATCATACATGTTAGCTCATTTGAAGAAACCAATTAATCTCTAACAATATTATATTTATTTTGATTATTTTATTCTAATCATCCTGCATTCTGAATCCCTTTAAGGGAAAAAAAGACAGATTCAATTCAGTGACAAAGCTGAGACAGACAAGAGCAAATCACACTTTTAATCCTGACATATTTCACCTCATCCTGGTGTATTGTTATGAAGTGAATTGGACATGAATGTAATTATGTCTATTATATTCAAACAAAATGTAGTAAACCTTTGGCCATGCTAATCACATCTCCTTTTATTCCCAATGAAGATTCTGGTCGGCTGTTTCTTTCCTTTCATATTTTATATGCTTATTATCTAATTTTCTTTTGAAGGCCGTGATTATCCTCACTCTGAAAATGAACAATAATTGCTGCCCTACTGCTTACAAAGTCTGCAGAACAGAGGAATAAAAGAGTAGTCTTTTCAATGGTCAATCAACAAAGAGGCACATTAATCATTAGATCACATTACGATTTCTTCTTCTGTGCATATAACACGCTCATGCAAGAATTAATATGTCTTATACCCTCCCAATTATGCATGCGATTTGGACGGTTAGTGTGAAACACAATATGAACAACAAGGATAAAATAGACTTTACAAAGAGAGGAGAGCTTTGATCACATACTGTACGCCTTAAGGAGTCTTTCCTCAGACTCTTTGATGTGAATCAGTGCATGAAAGACAGGTCCAATTGGCCTGCGGTAACCCTCAAATTTGCACTCTTTAATCATGTGTTCCATGTCAGGTGTATAAAAAAATGCTCCCTCGTGGTTTATAATTTTTTTTTATCATGATTACACGAGGCACATTTCCTGACAGAAGTGTGTGAAATTATTTTCTGCCCTTACCTTTGGCTCAAAATATGGCTCAGAACATTTCTGCTCATGGTGAGAGACATCGCAGAGGACAGAGACCGGATGGGAGGAAAAGCCCAAACAGTTGTTGTGTTAATACCTTCATAAACACTGGGATTGCAGCACCTAATTACCATCAGATGGCTGGAACTGAAAGGTCAGTCGTTGCCTTTTTTAGCCACGCTACTAAAGCGGCAGCAGGGATTTCTATGTTGATCTGTCCCTCTCCTGGTCCAACATTTTGTCCCTGTAAAATGTCTCAGCAATCTGGAAAAAGAAAAGCCTCTCTCCTACATCTCTTGCATGCATCAGGTTGGAAAAGCAGTGTTCCTGACGGGACTAGTGGTTTTGTTTGTATACCCCAAAGATAACCTTGAGCAGCAGACAGATCAGCCTGATTTAATGTCTGTAATCAGGCAGATTCATCTTTCCAAGCTCCACAATACAATGACTGTGAGCTTCCCAATGCAGCACGGCCCAATCTGTGTCCATCAGAGAAGGAAGAGGAGGGGCTACGAGCCAGACAAAAGCAGGAAGTGACTTCTTGTACAGGGCTTAGCATAGATGCTAACAGCCTCAGTAGCAGTTTTATCAGGTCTGGACCACATAACTTTATCAGATGAAAAGCAAATACTGTAACTCTGAAAGTATTTCTCCAAAGAGAGGGCATTTTCACTCTGCTTCTGACACACTTTGGCGAAGTGGCTCACATTTTGTCCTTAACACCGTAGCAGTAGCGCTCGCCTACTACTTTTTCTGATCTGGAATGTGAGATGGGATGATTGTCCAATCATCTGCCGGATTTGCATGAAAAGGTTCGGCCCACTGCAAACACTTTCTATGGGCTCTTTGCCAGGTGGACTAGTGGAATATATTGAACTGTCCATCTGGTGCATCACATTAATGCAAAGATGCTATAATCATCAACCAACACGTCTAGGGTTTGAATCCAGCCTGTGGCCTCTTTTCAATATGCAAATGTAAGTGTTTACACATACATTGGCTGCACTACAAAATGAATAACTGACAGACAACAACGCTAACAGGTATACCTTAGATGGAAAAGATCAGGCCTGTAGTCCACAGAGCAGATCATGGCTGCATCAGACAGTGGAGAATGCGTCCCCTTACGCGAAGTGGGGCTCTACGCGCAGTGCATTTGTGTTGAGGGAGGGGCGACACTGATCATAAATATTGTTATTACAATACAAATCTAAGTTTTTGTTAAATATTCCGAACACACATCCATGTGGTCAATGATGTTGTCTTTCTCATAATTCACCCCTCATATGACTTTAAAACATGTTATCATACAACAATTTATGTACTTTTTAAGCAGTGTTTTAAAATGTACATGAATAGTTATATAATGATATAATAAGTAGGCTTGTAGTAATGTAATTTAATCATATTCACCAGTGTGACTAACAGCCTGTACCTCGTTAGTGTTTTTTTTGTTTTATATACAGCACTCTTTTCCTTGGTGGCTGGTTAAAAACTGTCTCTGCCCGTGATTTATCCAAGATTTACCTAGTTATGGTATTTGCATTGAGCTGAGCCGCACGTGAAGCTCTGTAGAAACTGCTGACATCCTTTCTGAAGCATCACTTTCTACCTGACGTTACAAAGCTGTGACTGTGATACACTTGACAAACTGCAGCTGCACTGAGATTGATTGACTCATAAACAGACCAATCAGCAGTGAGCATTAACCTCCGGTGCATTTTTGAAGATTGTATTGGTTGGCAGCACATTTGGAAACAATATTGATCGACATATCTACAGACTGTTTTGCTCGCAGGGTAAAATGTTTTGGTATCTGATTTATGTATTATTATTATTATTATTATTATTATTATTATTATTATTGTTATTATTATTATTATTATTATTATTATTATTTATTTAACCATTATTTAACCAGATAAAAAGCCATTAAGATCTAGATCTCTCCCAGAAGGGTGACCCTGTCAGCAGTACAAGTCATGGAAAACATTACTGAAAGTGACAATATACAATAAGTTAGAATAACTTTTTTTTTGTGAGTGTGAGGTGTCCCCTCCCCCCAATAAAGTGCAGAGGTTTTAAAATAAAATACAATTCAGAAACACAGGCACTGTTCAGTGGTCTCACACTGGTCATCCATCAGCATGGACCAAAAGGCTCAAAGTGAAATAAGAGTTTCCGTTCAGTCTGTAGAGATTTCCATGCCATGGAGCAGCAAAACTGAACATTCACTTCCCCAGTTGGTTAACATAGGGGCAACGACTATCCCAAACCAGGAAATATTAGTTATTTTTTGGATATTTGTGAGGACATGGGACACTAAGGCCTGAAAACAGGATGATCCCGGCTAAACTGAAATATCTGGGTTTGATGTATGAGTATTTTCCTACACCCATGCAAGCTTCCTTTGATACCGCTCTCGAAAATCACCAAACCAACAGTTAATTCACTCTTTAGGCGATGATCTTATGGTACAAAGCAGCCTTCATTTTGCTGAGCTTCTTGAACACAAAACAAAGAGCACTCATCCTATAAGCAGACTTTGTTTCAGCTGTTGCAAGTACCAGAGATGCGAGGCATCAAAATAACTTCATTAAAGGGAAGAATTCAGCACAAACAGTTGATTCTTTGCTCTTCATGAGTGCCCTCCATCATTTTTGACCTTGCCTTGTGCACTGAATTTTTGAAGAATGTTGCATTTCTTCCACAACATTCCCTGACTTGTTTTTCTTGCATTATTTTCCACTAAGAGCAAAAGACTTCTCACAAAAAGTAGAAGCCACTTCTTAAGCTACAGGAAACAAGTCATTGAACCAAGAGAAAAACACACCAGCAGTCCAAACAAAGGAACATGTATATGTGAATAATATCCTTTCACATATTCTCAGACTAGTCCTAAATATTTTTAGTTGTTTTTAGATTTTAATAAAAAAAGATGCGACCTTAATCTTGACTTGGCAAATGCAAATTGTTATCTGTCCACAGGCTAAATTCAATTGCTCCAGCCATATAGACATTCCTGTGTGATTTAATGGGCTCTTCTTATTTCTATATGGAGATAGAATTGGAAGACAAATAGGATTTAAGGAAACATATTACCTCTTGTCCCTCCTTGAATACAAAGGGCAGACCTTAGTGCTATCACAAAGAAAACAGCTTAGCAGCAGAGCATTTGTTTTCCATTCAGAGAGAGAAGCACTTTGTCTTTCCAATCGTTACCTGTCTGAGAATCAGTTGCTCCATTAAGGACAGCCTAAAGAGGGGAGGTGCTGTCTCGGGCTAAATTGCAATTAGTCGGCCTGAGAGTGAGGCTGGCACCGGTTAACTCGGGATATTGGAGTGCAAGGGCCTCGTAATCAGGCTTTGGTCATGTAGAACAATGCATAAAATTAAATTGACATTAATGAATAATTGTGTAATGAAAATGGAGGAGTGGAGTTAATTGCATGTTACAGTGAGTGTAATGCCCAGATAACCTTGTGTCTAATGCTATTCTTAGTCTGACTGCCAAGGCTCTCACCGCGGCTCCTCTCGGCGGGAAGTCATTAAAGCTACAGAGTAGATAATGCCAGAGTGCCCAAACCAGAAGTAGCTACAATCTCGCAAAGACTTTCTTTCACAGGCCTTTTTTTCCCTAAGTGGGCTATGCTGAAGTCATTTGTACACAGTCTGAATGAAATTAAAGGTCAGCACTGCTACATCTGTGTCTGCACAGGCTTTTAGAGAGAGGTCCAATCACCTATACAAGAGACGTCACATGCCAGAATTAGCTTTTTAAAATGATGTGTTTGCCACAGATTTGGAGGGTTTGATTGACAGCTGCTTTGGATAATGAAAAAATCAAATTAAAAATCATTCCGACAATTAGACACTTTGTCCTGAATTTCAGTTTAAGGATAGAAACTGATCTTAATATGAGCCTTGAAAATGTCACTGACTGCTTGGTGACAGACATATAATTAGATATGAGATATATGGGTGGCAATATGGTTTCAAATAAGGGGATGGGCTTCTGCAAAGGTTTTAAGATAAATTGAAAAGGCAGGTATCATACTGGATGCTATTTAGGTGAAGTCCACATGTAATTGGGTATTTTTTTTAATTAATCATAATAAACAAAGTAAAATAGAAAGACATCCTTCATTAGGCCTTCATGGGGAAATTCCATTCGTCTGTAGAAACATGCGACACATATACAGGTTGAAATGCACATGCAAATGCACACAGGTCCTACGATCATGCATTAATGGAGGGGTGTCAGAGTGATAGCTTGCTACTCCTGAAGAGGCGCTATCTAGCAGTTTTGGTGTTAGGTGCCTCGCCCAAGGGCACTATGGCAGTGCCCTGGAAGTCAGCTGGCACCTCTCCAACCACCAGAACAACTTCCAAACGTAGTCCAGTTGGGACTTGAACTGGCCAATCAAACTTCGAAGAGACTGAGCTACTGCCAATGATAGTACTTTTTATTTATAGGTGCCTTTCTCAATATTCAAGGTCACCTTAAAGTCCAAAGTTAAAAGCAAATACACAAGGGAATTATAAATAAACAGTAATCAAAGATAATATAACAAACAAAAAATGCCATTTGGGTGTATTAAACAGCATTTAAGATGGACAGAGAGCTAAATTCCAAATGTTCGGTGGGAGGGAGTTCAAGAGCTGTGGAGTAGAACGTCTGAAGGCTCTAGAGTCCATTGTGAACAAACAAATAGAATATGAAGGGGACATGGGAGGGTGTGTAGCTGTGAAATACTTCAGAGACATACAGAGGAAAAGGGTTGAGGACAGCTTTGAAAGTGAGGAGCAAAATCTTGAAGTAAATATGATACAGAAAGCCAGTAGAGCTACTGAGGGACAGGAGTGATGTGGTTAATGGAAGGTGTCATAAATGGTTTAATATGTGAAGTAATGTTGACTATCACGACAGTTCTACGACAATAACACTCTACGGTCGCAGGATGATGTTTTGTGGGTACTGAGAAAACCCTGGCTGTTGGTATGTTCTATATTATAAGCTGTCTGTTGAGAGCTGGAAAATAAAACAGAGTAAAACAGAGAAAGCCTCCCCTCGATCAATCTACAGATGGAGTTTGGGGTGATGATGTGAGCTAAAGCCTTCATAGGCCAACATTTACCCACACAGAAAATCCACATGAACCATAAGGGAATCATTAATCATTTTATCAGTAAGCAGAATTGTTAATGGCAGCGGCATCAGTAAAATCTCCTTATCAATCCCCATCCCATAGTCTGCATTTATTCTAACCTTTTCACCCTGCACTTTGCTTGCTATCCCAAACCAATGGGCTTAAACTGCCTATGAAACCATGGTAGTACTTCACACTGGTTGTCAAATTCACCGTATTTCTCCTCTCCATCCACAAGATGTCCCCACTAACAGCATGTTGAAAAAAAAAGTCCGGTTACAGTACACAGCCTTGGCTCTGAATTTCAGCAGGTAAATACTGTGGCTCGGGCCGAGTTACCAAAACAGGGTACAACCCCCCACATCCGGGGACGATCATACCCATGCGCAGATCAGACAGAGGGGGGAGGGGGAGTCGTAGGTTGCGTAGCGTGCGCAGTTCGCGTAAGAGAGATACAATATGTGCAGTAGCAATGGCTGAAAAACAGCCCAAAAGAAAAAGGTCAGAGGAGCAGAAAGTGAAAAAGAAGGGCTATGACCATGAAAGAGCGAAGACCCGAGTCAACATTGGTGTTGCTTCCCGACGGTGGAGGGAACTCCGCCAATTGAAAGACCTGAAAACGGGTGCGGATGTTGCCGTCTTACTGCTGGATAGCTAAGCAACATTAGCTTTGTGGTGCTTCACATAACAGTAACAGCCGTCAGGCATTCATCTTATTGTCTAATCTGCCAGAATGTACTGTTGTTGTGATGTTATCAATACTGTCAGTCGACTTGTCTGACGAGTCGGGGTTACCTTAGCTACGTTGGTCAGCTACGCAGTTTCTACGGCTGTTTCCATGACGATGCACGTTCACCAGCTTTCGGGGGTGGAGCCAGGGGTGTGGTATGAAGAGAGAGGCGGGTCAAAATTTGTTTATCAACAACCTCTCCACTCGTTTTCTCCCACATCGCTGACTACACCTTTAAGGCAAAATACAACCTCATTTTCACCTGGATGTTAACTGACTTCACCCATGCATTGTCTTTTCAGTCATCTGATTACCTTTAGCTTTGGAAACAATTAGAGGTTCAGTATATCACCCAAGGACAGAACATGTGGACTATGAGGGCCATGAATCAAATGTAATTACACTGAAAAAATGCCTAACCTTCTATTGTCTTATTCAGAACTTTGTTGCACAAAAAACGAAAGAGAAAGCTTAAGCCCTTTGGATTAAGTAACAAAAATAAGTATGATGTCAGTGTATTTAGTTTCACTTCTCAGTGCTCTTAAAGACTTCTGTCTACTATAGAATACAGGCTGGATAGACTTACCCCAGATATGTCAGTCTAATCCTTTTCCATAGTTTCATATTTCTCAGGAATGGATTCTGCTCCATGTTAGGAGAGCTCAGAAACTGCTGTTGAATTACAGAGATTAACCTGCATGTTGATGCATGATGTACTCTGGCATGATGTAATGCTTTCTATCTTATCAGAGGCACTTAGAGCGCAGCATTAGGCCCCATTAGGCCCCTCATGTCCCTTTACTGTGTGTGTGTGTTTGGTTTCATTAAAGATGGTGGTGATGAGGCCGTGTTTCTTTGAACAAGTCCTATCTCGCACACTTTTACAGCTGCCTTGTTTCTATGGTGAACGAAGCAGGATGACACACTAGAGAAAACAGGCCAATTAATCTACAGAATGCCACCCCAGCCTACACACATTCTTCAGGACTATCTGCTAACCAGAACTTTCCCAAAGTGGAGCCTCTGGAGAGTCCTTTTCACTTTATCAGTAACAGCTTGATGTGGCATTTGGTGGAGTTTGAATGCTGTCACCTGTTCAATCTAACTGACACTTGTTAGGAAGTAAAATTATTTTCTCCAAACATTATCAATGTCTCGACACATCATAAAGCACATTTGGTCTTGTTTGACAGCATAATCAACATAATCAAGTCAGCCTTACACGAAATATCAGTCTTACATGGAATGTCAAAATACCCAGTTATTTCAGTAACTGTATTTACCCAAGCCTGTTCATTTAATTAAATCCAAAATGATTTTAGCCTCCCTGTAGCAAACATTGTAATACTCCTTTGTTCTATTTTGGCTACTGCTGCGTGCTTGCTGAATTAGTCTGTTATTGTATAATTAAAGGGTGTTAACAACCAATTTTCTCAACTCTCTGCATCTTCTATTTTAGCGAAATACACCAGGATTATTCACACATCTGGGTATCTGATACACTGTGTTTATTCTAACTAAATATTGGCCATCCAAGCACTGAATATCTAACAGACTAGGGATGGGACATATGACCTGAAAATTATGATGTTGATCTCAATCAATCTGTCAACAAATCCTAATCAAATGTTATCTCATGCCCAGTGTTGGGCAAGTTACTTCAAAAATGAAGTGCATTATTTATTACTTTATTTACTACTAAGTAATTATTTACATTATAATATTACTGTATTTGAAATGTAAGGCATTACACTATTATCGCATTACTTTTAATTTACTCTTGTCAAAATAACATGAAATATGGATTTTGCACAATAAATGTAGCTGATTGCACTCAAAAAACTCATTGCATATCCAGTGGAAGGTGATGTGGTGGCTATCTGACTGAGTTCGTCTTAAGGCTTTCTTTTTTTTTGTAATGCCTTACATTACTACCTATAAAGTAAGTCATTACAGTAATCACATTACTTTTGTAATTATTAATTTGCATTACTCCCAACACTGCTCATGCCATACTTTTCAATTGATAAATAGATTTCTGGTTAAAATATAATTGGAGTTGAGGATAAGCATAACCTTGCAGTGCCGCTGGGTCCACCTGATTTGATGTTTGTAATCAGATCATCTTGCAGAGTTTTCATCTTCAATTTCTACGCTTTGCCCAAAGCAGCATGGCCCAATCAGTATCCTTCCGAGCAGGAAGAGGATGGAGCTATGAGCGAGACAACAGCAAGAGGGGACTGCTTGTACAGATTAGCAAAGATCAGCTTCATTAGCAGTTTTGGCAGATCTGGAACACATTTTCTTGTAAAAATGAATAAAAAAAACAAAGTATCTGTTGATACTTGAAGATATTTTGTCTCTTCTTTGAACATTTTTTGCAAGAGTTTATTAAATGAGGTCGCTTACATGTCGTATTTTACACAATATTATCTGATAGGCCCATAAATGGTGCAAACATCCAGTCCCTTGCTGTAAATGCTTTTGAAAGGTCCCAACTTTCAATGGGCTGTTTCCTAGATGGACAAATGAAATGCATTGAATGGTCCATCTGGTGTGTCAGGTTAGATAAAACAAATCTCCAAACAGGATCTGCAAAAACAGACAGCAATGATGATGATAAGCTTTGGGTGTATTTCCTCGATAATCACACAGAAGCTGCCAGTCAGCATGTTTTTCTAAAGGTATAGGTACTCAACACAGACTTGGGTGGTAGCTAATCATGCAGCATTAAGACCCGTTGTTGCCTGCTAAAACAAAAGAAATCCAAGTCTACGTGCTGCTTTTGCCCCCTTTCTACCGTCAGAGTGTTTGGGTTGTTCAACACTGCCGGATATTTGCAAAAGTTCAGTGCATGTTTTCATAAGCTCTAGTTTTATTCTAAAGTACATGCTTGCTATTGCTAGCAACTGGGCTTAAACTGTCAATAAAACAATGGTAGAATTTCCCAATGGTGGGTCTTTTAATCAGCAGCTAGATTGACAGGTGGTGGTGCCACATACAGGGGGAGGGGTGGGGTCTTAATACCGTGACCCTGGATGGGCTCTATCATGTGGACGCTGCATGTTAAACACACTTAAGGACATGTACAACTCAGAAAGCATTAGTATAGGGTTTTTAAAGTATTTTGAAGATACTTCTCTGACTGTTATTTGAGCCTCTGCCCACTTTTTTGTATTTCTTTGGCCTAAAAACTAACAAATCAACTAATGAGCTAAAACATACCTTTAAGCTTTTGCAATAAAAATACAATTTGCTGCAGGGTTGAGATGGACAAACCAAGCCGATCTGTTTCAACACTTAGACTATGTTTAAGCACAGAGATGCAAGTGAGCATCCCCACTCAGTGTTGTTATTGGCAGATGTCAGTACAGGAGAGTAAAAAGCCACATCTGTGACATTATTTTGGCAAGTTTGGGCATTGCACTTCACTAGTTAAAATAATCCTTAGAATTATTTTAACTGAAATGAAAAAAAAAATGAAAATACTGCACAACTTATAACAACCTATTCTAGTTTCAGTATAATGATGGACCTTATAGCTGGTTTAAAGGTCTGTGAACCAAGAGTTAACATAGAGCACATATTCTACAAATAGCTATACTTGGAATGGATCGTTTTAGTTTTTCTATTTTGATGTTGCTTCAAGACTCCTTCATTTGGTTGATGCACCAAATAGAAACTGTATTACTCATGCCACTTTTACTGTTCTCTTTAATGGGGCCCCGTCATGTGTTAAAGCATGTCCCAGTGAATTCCACTAAAGTTTATAGGACAGTAAATCTCACTGATTGACAGCACAGCATGTGTTAACTTATAGTTTAGATCATTATTAAAGAAATGAATGAAGTTAACCTTGAATCTGCTTTGTATTGGAGGTTTTTCTCAATTATCCATGCACCATGTCCATATGTACATTGGAGAGTGTGTGGGTCAAAGTGTCTGAGTTGTTATCAAGCAGCCGCTGTACATCAAACGGTGGTCTCTGGATTGACTGCCTGCTGGTGTCCACTGTCTTTATAATAGGGTCCTCACAGCAGGGAGTCATACAACCATTTGTTTCGCTCGGCCCTTGTACTTGGCTCCCTGATGCTCTGAGGTTTCCATTATACACCAAATCTAAAATATAAGGGTTCTCCGTCAAGTTGAGAGCTACATGTATGTAAGCCTGAAGTACTGCAAATGTCATGGTCACAGGCGACGCACTTCAGCTCTGTACTTGTCCGATACAGCAGCTTGTTTATTGACCCCAGGCTTCAAACTGTGCTATTGTAACTATCCCTCAGAGCAGAACTTTTGCTTGGGCAGTTCTCTAAGGTCAAGATAACGATTCTAATGAAGCAATGTAAAGTTAGACTTTAGGAGCCTTGAAAAGATATTTTGGACAGTAAATCATGTTTTGCAAAAATGACTTCAAAAAAATGAGGACCATAGCAGAAGCTAAAAAGTGGATTTCCCTTAAAGCTGGCTGCAAAAGCCCCAAAGTCCCAGTGAAATCCATACATACATCCTTGCTGAACAGTTTTAAATAAAAAAGGATGGAATTGGCAGCCTGGTAGAAGCCTGCAGGACAAAAACCAGAGATGAGTACATGAGCAACAAAAGAGGGGCAAAAAAGAGAGAAGAGGGGGGCAGGGTTGGAGAGATACAGAGGAAGAGGAGCTCAGTGTGCCAGCTCCCCTGCTAGTCTAAGCCTATTGCTTATTACCATGTATGGGCTGGTTCAAGCCTGAGCCAACCTGACCCAAAGTTCTATCAAAAAGGAATGTTATAGGTCTACCCTTAAAAGTAGAGAGGGTGTCTGCCTCCCTGACGTTTATTGGTAAATGTTTCCAAAGTAGAGGAGCCCAATAACCGAAGGCTCTACCTCCCATACTACTATTAGAGACTGATGGTACCACGAGCACCTAGCTTTTTTTTATTAGACTTTGGTAGATTGTTTTCATCTTTCATGTTGTAATGGATTTTGTCTTTGTTAATGGTGTCATATTGAAAATCAGCTACTTAATGGCAATAGTTAACACTTATTAACAGATCATTTTTATCTTTATAGATGCAAAGTTTGGAAATTAGGAGCTGAATGGCAGGTCCCATTGGCCATGGTAACATGCTGTTTTTAATTTGGAAATAAGTATTCAGAATTAGATAATTCAGAATTAAAGTATTCTCCTTTGCGTTTACATGGAAATAGTAAGTCTGAGTTGAAGTTTACATGGAAAACACATTTCTTTGCCTTTGTTCAATTCCACTTAAGGTCTGAGGTTTAAGAATGGTTCTGATTGGACAAGGGACAGACGTGACGTATTTACGTCTACACGAAAAAAAAAAACCTCCAGTTCAGCGTCTTCAGGGTCTCTGTCGGAGACACATCATCCAACCTGGATGCTCCAACTTTAAAAAAGGTCCACAATATTATACTTACTTCCATTCACTTTATTCATTATTTTCAAATCTTCTAAGGCTCTAATTAAATTAATTTTTTCAGCTTGAGTCCAGCGCTTGCTCTGGGCGGCCATCTTGTTCAGTCAGCATGGAATATGTCATTGCGACAGGACAAGGGAATGAGCATGTGCAGAAGGACAATAGTTAATTTAATGTTAAATGAACATATAAAGGATTGAGGAATTATTCAATTTGGAATTTAAATCAGAATTCTGAAGTAGGTGGCTGGTTTATTAAGTTTAATTCAGAATGGTCATTTCATCCAGAATCA
This sequence comes from Scarus forsteni, assembly GCA_036419115.1. NCBI lineage: Eukaryota > Metazoa > Chordata > Actinopteri > Labriformes > Labridae > Scarus > Scarus forsteni. The sequence goes on from JAZDUH010000136.1 coordinate 1,858,964, forward strand.
AGTGTTTACAATGTCATTTTTAATCTTTTTAAGTAGGATTTAAATTTTATTCTAAATTAAAGGGAATTAAAGCTCTCATATATGTAGCCATTGATGAAGGAAGAGGGTCATATTTTCGCCCTTGGGCCATCAGTCGCCCACTCCAGATACAAAATAATAGATTTTACACTATTGCAAACATACTGCAGTATAAACATTAATCCTGAGTCCTGTTTTTTGGTGGGTTAAGTTGCAGGGGGGTTTTTGTGTCCTGAAGTGAAGAGCAAGTCGGCTGTTGGTCTGAAGGCTACTTATTTTTAGACACACAACCTTGGGTGTTAACAGGAGGGCATGTTCATCTGCTTCTTAAAACCGAGCGAGTGCCAGGCATTAAAAAGACAAGTTTGTAGGGTGGAAAATAGGAAAGACACCTGCACCTCATGCCAAAAAAACTTTGCATCAGGCAGATCCCTTGTTGTTTTTTGCGAAATTACACTTACTAACTAGTTACTACCAACAAAGTGAATTGTTAGATGAAACCAAAAAATCTTGTTGTATTATAGAGGGTTTTAGAAAATTAGTCTCAAATGTTGGAGCATCGGAAATAAGTCTGTCTTTCTTCATCCTCTATAATTTAATGTAATGTAGCTCAAGGCCTTCTCTCTCACTCAGAGCAGAAGCAGTTCTGATCATGCACTTTGATCAAGTCCACTGCAAACTTTTTACTGCCTGCAGCCCATTTTCTAGATGTCTCAACTTCTGCTGATCTACATAAACAGATAAATCTGATGCGATCAGGTGCTTATATTGTGGATATCAAACAAATTAAAAGTCAAGGCTTAGTCTTCATAAGCCTTGAAAAAAAAGGAAAAAAAACTTTTGCGGCACATTGACGCTCAGGGCTATGCTGACTTACCTGTCTGAAAGGGAGCAATGAATAATTTGATCACATTTTTCATTTCACTCGAGTGCTGAACAAACAGGAATCTGTGATTAACAGTTTTAATTAGGATTCTAACTTGACAAATTCTTACAGCCTCGCAACGTGTCGAAGATGAATAAATCACTGGCCTGGGATCATCAAGCTGCCTGCTAAGTGAATGTGCCTCCAGATTACTTTGTGATTTCACCAAGTGTGAGTCAGCCAAGGCAGAGTGTGTTGAACTAATCCTCTTGCCACTACATGTCAGGTGGAGGAAGTTTATGTCCACTCTATGAGCTTGCTACTCTGCTCAGGTACTGGACCCCCATGCTCCCTTCACTGTTTCTTCTTTGACTCTTGAAAGCTGGATGTCAAAACTGAGTGGAGCCACTGCTAGTTAGCCTCACAGCATGCAGGACGTCTGCACACCTGGGTTTTCAGGGCATTGTAAAAAGTAGTGGGGAACATTTTAGGAGTTTTATGAAGAATTTGAGCTGTACTGCATGTACGGTTCATTTACAGGTGAAGCTGCGAGATATTCAGTGAAAAAAAAAAAACAGTCTCTTTCATAATACATGTGATTATTCTCTTGTAAAAGTGAAGACAAGATCCCTCAAGTCTGCTGAGACACATGCTTCTGCACTGGCAATAGCCAAGGCCAGAGGCATTGTATTTTAGAGCAGTGTGTCCATCCATTCCTATTTCTGTCAGTTCATCAGAGCCATTCACCGACATCTACAGAACTGCTGAGGCAATTTTCACATGTTCTGCTCGACATTAAATACTAATCCAATGATAAATTATTAGATTTTTGAGATCAGAAGTCAATGTCACTGGGTTTTGTCCATCCCTTGCTTGTTAATGCTTTGTATAATGAACACTTTGAGAGGTTTGCTTGCTTGAAATCTTTACATCCTCACAATCCTCTGTGTTTTTTTCAAACTGAGCACGAATGCCTGATGTAGGGATAAACTTAACTGCAGCTTGGGGGAATAGGTCAAGGGTTAGACTCATACCTTTTAAGCCAAAGGTCAGGGTAAGTGGGCCTTGAGTTGAACCTTTAATTGTGAAAAATATCTCAGGGTTGCTTTGAGAACGTTAATTCCCATCAAACTTTGTACAACTGTTGACATTGACTTAAAAATGACCTCAGACACATGTTTGACAATTTAGGTCTAAGGTCACAGGACTTTCTTGAAACTTCACACAAATATTCACTCGGAGGTAAAAGTTTAAGGTCATTTGGCTCTGTTCAGCCTTTCATTGTCATGGCAGTATCTTAAGAACACAAAGAAAGATCTTCAAATATCATACAACTGTAACCCTGCACAGCAGCTGGATCTGCCTGATTCAGTGTCTGTGATCAGGCAAATACATCTTGTCAAGCTCCAATCTACAACAAATGTTGGCACCCCAAAGTGGGACGGGCCAATCAGAGTCCTTCAGAGCAGGAAGAGGTGGGAGTGAGATGACAGCTGGAAGTGACTGTTTACACAGAGGTTAGCTTAAGACTTCAAACTTCTTAATTGAAAGGATATTTTCACTCCACTTCTGACGTGTTACACCAAGAGTTTAATTTCTGAAGTGGCTTACATTTTGTCTATTAAACCACAGCACTATCAGCTGTCTACTACATCATCTAACTAATCACCTGCCAGATACGCTCTTGGTGTGTGAGGTTGTTACAAGTGTCCACTATATTCTCATTGTAACTCTCCTGGAGTTACTCTCTTTGCTTTCTTTGTCTTAAGGAAAATCTAGATAAGAAAATCATTTCTTTATTACAAACATGACCCCTCCATTTATTCTGCAGGAAGAAAGAAGGAAAAGCTGCCGGCATCTGAAAAAAAAAATCCCTCAGCTTTCAAACTTTCCAGACAAGGTCGTGTGTCTAATCCCTAAACATGCAGGGCTTTACTTGCAGAGTGTATCAGACAACATGCACCATAAAGCACTTTATCCCATTTAATAACCTTTTTATTTTGTTCATAAATTGTAAATTTATTGCCAAAAAAGTACTGCTCTGTAATTTTTGTAATGGCAGTTTAGTTAGAGTTTTAGATGAGGATATGCTTCATCCCTCAAGCCCTGCGACACGCCCTAATACCAAATTTAAACATCAGTAATGTGCACTGGTGTCTGAAACTCCATTGTGAAATGTTAAATTTAAATCTTGATGATATGCATCATAACTATTGTAATCAGACATCCCAAGCTTCGCCTCCATTATTAATTGTCCAAAGCGTAATGATTTATTGTAGCCCTGCAGAATGATTATTAATTTTCTGGTTGATTATACCTGTGGGCGGAAACAACACTCTTCTGCATTTACTGTAAGCATCTGCTAAATGAAAAAGTATTCCTCACATGAGAAGACGTCCTTGGAGGAACAACAGCTCATTTTTACTTTAATCAAACATATGTAAAAGGTTGTTGTTGATTAAGAGCACTGTGGCATACTTTCAGAGGGGAAACATCTAATGAACATTATCTGATCGTTTTCTTTGTTCAGACTTGTGAAGGAGAAGAAGACTTTATTGTGCAAGCAGTTAAGTCCAAGTCAGTGTTGTTCTTTTCGATCCTGTGCACGTTAAAACTTGGCAGAGAACATTGACTCTGAACCCCAAACTGCACCTGCACTGCAACACAGACTAACAGTCACTCTCCATCACACGGCTGCGACACCTGTGGTTTACATTCCTGTGGAAAAGCAGAGAGTGACAGGAGTGTGTGTACTATACAGGCCACTCACAACCGGGCAAGTCTAGATACGCTTGAGCCGCAGACAGACGGCCAAGTTCAAGCTCTACTTTGAGATCACAACTCTGAACATAGGGCTGGGGAATAAATCATGTCATAAAGCGAAGCTGATTTATGCTGTTGCTATTTTAGATTAAGATCATTTTGGTTAGATTGCTTTGAAAAATGAAAATCACGCAAGGCTTAGTGCTCAGTTGGTAGTTAAGAGGATGAAAGTGGATGACTAACAGTAAAAAGCTCATGGGCCACAAGATGATTTTAGATGCTAAGTCTAAAGGGGCTTTAACTATGTATATTTGATTTAAAAGATATATATATTTTTTTATTAATTGTACAAAATAACCTTTTTCCCAACTTGATTGATTGGTTGCTTCATTGAGTAATTGTGTAGTTTGATGTTTTTATTTTAAAACTTTGCAGGCGAACTTCTTGATACCAAATTGCAACAGAAGCGCTAACATTTGAAATAGAGTGTGGAACTGATAAGGACTGTGGCTTTCACTCATTTCTTCAAATATTGCCGGTATATTTGTGCATTTTAGACAGTGCCCTCTCTCTTGATTTGAGATAAAAAGGCATATATCTTGCTGTGTTTCCCAGACTTATGGTGCATTCCATTTATCTTGGACCTTGGACATGAGAAGTAGGATAAAGATGTTTTTCCTCACCAGAGGGCTAAATAAATCCAGAATGTGGTTCCACAGTTTGTTTAAACCTCTGCTCAACAGTATTTGCTTCTTGTGATTTTTTACAGCTCATTCCTGGCTTACTTTTTCATGTTATTCTTTATACTTCTTTCAACACAATAGAAACTGACAAGATGGCTGCATGTGACCTCTGCCCATCCCTGCTTCAGGGTCACTGGGTACAACAGACAAGAAAAGGTGGGAGAAATAACAAAAACGTGAGAAAACAGAGAACTCATATTCTAAAATTGAACAAAACCAAATAAAACTTAGTCATGCTGAAAAAATGTTTAAATTAGCTGTTACTGTTACAATATTTGTTTTGAATTTAGTAGTTCAGGTGTTATGACTCCGATGTTTATTGCTTTGCAGAAAGCATAACAGGGTTTAAATCTTTTCTTACCATTCAGTGAAACAATGTTTTTGGTCCATTTTTTCCAGCCCTATGTCAAAGGAATGCACAGGTGCAGACACTCTGCAGCAGACAATCTCAGCTCACACTTGATCACTTTGACACTTTGTGAGGAGGATGCCAGTGACGGGTTCCTCCAGGGTTGTGACTGGGCCTCTTTCAACAACAGAAAGTCCACTGAGCTGCTGTTTTTTTGTTTTTTTTTTATTTCCTTTCTCCGGTCTTATAATATTCAGGCCAAGTAAATCCCCGCACACACTCCTGCTCATTTACAGCATCACAGCTGATGGTTGTGTAATAACACTTTTACTCTGATGAGCTTGGCATGGCTATCCAGTGGCATATTAATCTATCCATGTCCAATTAATCAATGCCGGATCGCATGCTGCTGCTTTAACTGCAGGCTTCCACTTACATTTACTGATATCAGCTGACATGTTTAATCAGGGATCACCTTCCTATAGAACAGACACGCTGCATATAGATTTCCACATTAGCAAATACTCATTTTGGAAAATGTATTTATTAATATTCAGTGCGAAGGAGTTTCACTTTTCTGGATGGACATGATCAGTCAGGAACAGATCCCGGGCGAGGTTTATTTGCAGCTTCATTGATCACATGAGATATCACTGTCCCTCAAACTAAATTTCCTGCATGTTCATGAGATAATTTATATGAAATACCCAATTAGACACTTTCACTCTAAAAAATTAAAAAGGAAAGACATGATGTACCACTTATTAGAGATGCTTCTTAACTTGGAAGCTGTCTCATCCTAAATTAGACATGCATATCTGAAAAATGATCATTCTGACTTAGGGCTGGACAAAAAAATCAAACCGAATTCTTCAGCTTAATCTGTAAAAACAATATTTATCTCAATATTTTTTCTGCGAAGAAAATATAAGTAAATGTCACAATACCAGGATAAACACTTTTAATGTGTTTTTATAATAAAAAGCAAGTGAAGTAGGTGTCATAGACAGTGATTGGGTTTTCTTTTGTATTCAACCCTTAAATATTGCAGGAAAAAAAATCTAATCAGTTTTGTGAAAATGAACAAAGACTTTACAATTCACATTCATTATTTTGATTATTTTTTCAGTAAAATGCATTAATTTAGAAAACTGGTATTGTATGTGTACAATAACTTATTTTTTAAAAATACTTGGACCTTGAAGCCTGTGCTCTCTCTCTATCTGAGATGCCCCTTTAAGGCCCCCTCCCCCATGGGCATGGTGCACTCTGATTGGTTGGCAGGTCAACTCTGTGGTAATTGATCATTAAGACTAAGAACTGCGCAGCATCATGTTGTCAACAACTCTGCATTCAGAGTTAAGGGCTCACAGCGGCCTCAACACCAGGGCCTCATCGAGAGGGGACTGTGAGGTGCCACACAGAAAAACAGCTTTTGGACAAAACTCTGCTTCTGAAAAGGCCAGTAAGATCTGGAACAGTCTCCCACTCGCCATAAGGGAGTGCCCCACATTACAAACTTTTAGAACACATGTTAAGCAGTGGCTGAGGGCAAACCAGTCCTGTAACCATTAACATCCAGGGTTTTAGAAATGAACTGGGTTGTATTGTGCTCTCATTATGATCTATTTTCCTTTTCTATGTCCTGCTTTTGTGTGTGGGGTGTCTTTGCCATAATGTTTATGTGTTACCTGCCTGGGGACTACGGATGTAAATTAGCATTGATGCTATAATCCGGCATATTTACATCTATTGTTCTTTGAATAGATGTTCATTAATGTGCACTGTCCCTATCAAATAAATAAATAAATAAATTCTAATGCACTTGACAGTGAGGTTATTACCATTAGTCAAGTATGATGTCACACTGATAGGTTTTTTCTTGGGGCTGGAGGAACAAGATGTTTACGTTGCTGCTGGTGCCACAAAAGAGGGGAGAGGGAAAAGTCCTGTTGCTGTGGGCACACTAAAGGGCCTCGCATTAGCATAGCATGGTTTCTTTAATGTACTGTCTAATTTAATAAAGGTTCAAATAAAAAGACTTTATTGACCTATCTTTAAAACTTGATATGTTGCCCGGCTCTACTCTGACACTCCTTTGCCGGGGAAGAGAAGTCTGTGCTCACCCTGTCCTCTCCGGCCACTAAAGAACAGAGGCAGATTAATTAACAGACCTTTACAGCCAATGAAGACAGGTGGCAATAATCCTGACGAGAGACAGATCTGAAGCCTCTCATACAAAACCAATTTCAACCACACTCCATTTTTCAAAAGCTCATCAGGGTGAGGAACGACAGAGTTGAACCCATGTGGCTGTAGAATTTGTTTCTCTCTGATTGCCTTGTCAGGATATCTTATCCGATGGCAGATGACCAGAACCCCACCCTTCACAGACAAACCCTCGCTTTTTCTCCCTCTGACACACAAACGCTTTCACACAATGCATTCTCTGTCTTCTCCAATCACACCCACTCATGAACATCCTCTCACACTGCCTTACACTTCCTCTCAAGGACGAACAAAGCCACAAATGGCCAACTTTTAGTTGGTTTGCCAGTCAGGATTACCTTTGTTAACTGCCACAAATGTAATAGACGGGACATTATTGGGGTTGAAATTGTTACATACATGTCATACTTTGGCTGACAAAAGCAGGCATCTATCTCTACATACCAGACTTTGATCTTAAAGAAGGAAATGGCATTCCGATATCATGGGAGACTAATAACTTCTTTCAAAATGTTTATCATGCGACACAAAGATGGTTTGAAATGTAAAGGCAGAATACATTACACTTGTCCAACTGAGAAACAGCCGAACAAAAGTGTTTGGGAAGGTCAGAGCCTTTCAAAACAATTTGAGGCAGTCCATAGGATGATTATACTTAACCAAAAAAAAAAAATGGAAAATGAAATGATGCTTTGGATGGACTTGTAGATGATTAACAAAAAGGAGAAATAAAAAAGCAAAGAATTAAACACAGTACTAACTATCTAAATACACAGCTTGACAAAGCCCCTTGATACCTGAATATAGTACTATTTCATATAAAATATAATTGTATTATTACAGTCAATCAGTTAAAAAAATAAGAGGAGAGCTTAAATTAAAAATAACACATATCTGACTTTGCTGCAAATTATCAACATTAGGCGTTATTGGGCATAATAGTTAACAAAATTGTCCCATCTCATTTGTGTAGATTATTTTATTAATTCTGCTATTACCTCATTTTATAGTATCATTTTAAGTAAATGCATATGATGATGTCAAATTACATTTTAAAACTGTATTTGTATTTTTTATCAAAATAACAAATTTTTGTTTGTTTACAATCAATTTAGATTTTCTTTTTGTCTTTTTTCCATAGTTTTATGTATTTTTGACCTTTTTTTTAGTATTTTCTGTTGATTGTTAATTGCTTTGCTTTGTTCTAGTTTCTACTCTTTTATTTCTTTTTCAGTTATCTTAGTTGCACTGTTACTTGCACTTTAGCTATGCATGGAGTGCATTACTCTCCAAATTCTCCCTGACAGTTGAAGAAATCCATGATTGATATCAAAGTTATTTCATAATCTTTTGTCAATTACTCTCCTGCCTCCATGCAAAGCACCTTGGGCTGCAATTAAATGCGTATTAAATGTGCTAGATGAAACAGGTTGATGGATTGATAATATATCATTCCAACAAACTCAAACTTTTGCACTTTCTAATTTCTGCAATATTGTGCCTATATTTGCTATTACTCTTAGCATCATACAGCCTTACTGTTTAAACAACTGTTATACTTTACATTATCGCCTAATTTTGCAAAATTGCAACAAATAAAAATCTGCAATCAACAGTTTTGGATACATTTAGTCTAGTCTAATATGTTGTCAGTAGAGGCAGTCAGTGAGCTTGTGCAAATTTTATTGTAGCACAATTTGCTTCAAATTCAGAAAATTTCCTGAAATAAGTGACGAAAGTCCCTGGGTTCTGTCAGGCCTTCACATCCACTTCCATGAACTTGCTGTATGATCCTTGGTATGTGCTGAATATGCATCAACAGGCTTTAGTGGGACATGGGAGCCACCTCAGCTGAATTCAGACAGGAAGTGGAGGTGAATTAGCAACAAACATCAGCAAGAGGTTTTAAAATGCTGCATTAGGCTTTCTTTTGGATTCATGCACTTTAGTGTGTTGTTTTTGTTTTTTGCTTTTTTTTTCTTAACCTGTCATATTATATGCTGCCTACTTGTAATTGTAATTACTGTACTTGCTGACATCTCTTTTTGATGCATCTGCAACAAATCACTCCCTGTGGACTTTTTAACTTGAATCAGGTTGAGTGGCTCTACTGCAGTCACTATTTTTTTTCTTTGAAACTGTGGTCTTTTGCCGCTGCTTATGGCTGCGCAAGTTTTTATCTCATAGCAAACCAAATTTCCCCTCTGGAACACCAAATAAACAGAACTGAAAATAACTTATCTCTCACTGAAAGAGCTCTTCTATGCACAAGACTAAAAGTCCAATTTATCAGGTCTCCTTCCTCTCTCCTTCTCTATAGCACCAAGTGCTGCCTTAAATGTCTCGTTCCCCAGGCCCCCACGAATAGACCAACCATTGTGATGTGATACCATTGTTTGTTTCATCAGTCTAAACACTTTGACTCTTGGTAGGAAGCCCAATGAAGAGCTGAGAGTGAAGAATGAATGCAGAGTTGTTGGCAAAATGGCGCTGATCGGTACTCAACTAACCAATCACCACAGAGGAGCCTGGTTGACCAATTAGAGTGGACTTGGCCAACACAGTGAAGAGAGAGTTTAAGAAGTGGGAGCTCTTATGCTGCGTTCACACCGCAAGTGACCCAGCTACCAAAATCGCGTGGCCACTGACGTATCGTCGCGCGTCCATAGATACCTCATTTTGGTCGCCGTTGCCATCGGCTGTTGCTCGGTGACGTCACGTCCGCTCGAGTTTCACCGCGATCATATCATATATCATATGATAGGATGTATAAGTGGACATTATTCCAGCTGTATCCTTTTCATTCACTTATCAAACACAAAACACTGCAGCTGATGCCCTGCAGCAGCATTATCTGTGAGTTTTCCGCGGAACTAGGCGGAACTTATGTCCTCACTGACTAATGTTTCCTATGTGGTAGTGTAAAAAGCGCCTGTCGCATTGTGGGAGGGTTAGCCCCATCCCATCGCGGCTGTACATTGACTTGAAATGGAGAGTGATGGCCGAGGTAGTACAAGTACCGTCCAGTGTGAACGCACCTTTACAGTGTCTGATCAGACTGGATACAGCTGGAGCAGGAGTACCAGAATACTTCTTTGACATCACTGATAGTGAAAATACATTAGCAGCCATCAAAAAATAATATATAGGCAGATGTAAGGCAAAATATGGTTTACACCCTTATGCACATGAGTACTTGAAATTTTATTTAAAAAAATGTTCAGACTTCTGTGACTGTAAAACTGTTTAGTAGGTAGGGTAAATAGAGCTTTGTTTCAGATACTAGTGCAATGTTGGTTTTCCTGTATATCTTGAAATCATTCTTTCCTTATATTACATCTTCTTTTAGTTCCATATTATAAAATGTGCTTCTAAAACAACTTTATGAAACAAAATGAAACAATTAGCTGCAGTACACACTAAACTGTCTCCATGGAGGGCATTGATTCTGAGTATTCATCTTGGTTATTGTCTTCAGTACAATGAGGTTATTAATCCAGACAGAATGGACCCCACTAGGCTTACAGCATCACAATCAACAGCACATTATAGCAATGATACTATACATCGGCAATTAGTGCATTATAATGTGCTGCACTCTCATTTACGTGATTGTGCTTGTCTGCTTTAGGGATATGAAACATTCCTTCCTTTCCTCTCCTTCCACTCCAGCTAACCCTCATCAGGACAGCCTCAGCGGTCGATGATGGGATCCACCCTGAGCGTCCAAACACTACTCCCCCCTGGAACATTAATTTCAAAGCAGCCCCATGAGTAAATCAAAAGAGAGAGAGCTCAGCGGGCCAGAGAAGTAGGGAGTGGAAACCACACTTCTCCCGAAAAAAGAGGGCCTCTTCCTCTAAAGGGAGAAAGTATTATGGCAAATTAATTTCCCTGAGATTAATGAAGAAAGTAAACATTTTAGTGTGAGTACCTACCACATGAGAACTCAAAGAGGACAACCCTTCTCACTAGGGCAGGGCAACAAAATCATAAAAGAAACATTGTTTCTAATAAACGTCATTTGTATGAAGCATGGTTTCTAACCTGACACACCAGATGCACTGTTCACTGTATGTCACTAGTCCATCTGGACAACAGTCCATATATGGGCCAATCAGATAATGTAGTATTCGGGCAGTACCGCAGGGGTGTAATGTACAAAATGCCACTGCATAGGAAAAACAACCATGTTGGAAGTGGAGCAAAGTATGTTTTCTATCTAGAACTGAAAGTTGTTGCTAACCTCTGTGTGAGCAGTCACCTCCTGCTGTTGTCTCGAACATACAGTAGCTCCAACCTCTTCCTGTTTTAAAGGACTTTGATTGGGCTGTGCTGCTTTTGGGCCCAGTGTAGTCCTTGTAGACTGGAACTTGGAGATATGAATCTGCCTAATATCAGACACTGAACTAGGAAGCACTCGGGGGGGCACAAACCATCAAGGTAGTGGATATTTTGCTGATATTGCTGTTACATCTATAAGCAATAGTTCCATGACAAATGTAACCATCACAATATGATTGCTTGTCCCTGAAAGCCAACACCGAGCACTCAGAATCATGTTGATATCATTATTAGTTAGACAATTATTGAGCAAAAATCATCGTCCGCTTACGTGATCTGGATAACCACCAAAATTGAATCGTTTTTAAATTAGGCCATTAACAACATCTCCTTAAAAAAATCAGCAAAATATGCATAGTAGGGGTGCTGGTTTGGCAGAGTGGATAGCAACCAGGCACCCCATGTACATGTTTCTTCCGGTCTAGGTTCGAATCCCGCCTGTGACCAGTTTGCAGAATGTCTTCCCCTACTCTCTCACCCCCTTCCACAAGCCCATCCACTGTCTCTCTCTCCTATCAATAAAGGCACAAAATGCCCCAAAAATAAATTAAAAAATCTGCATAGTAGTTTTTGTATAGTCTTGCTAACAAACAAACAGACAAATAAACAAACAAACATACAGGGCCAAAAACACCATCTCCTTGGCAGAGGTAATTAGGCAGGTTCTGTTACTACGCAATGCTACAGGGCCCTGCAGCATCAACGACCTGCAATGTCTGTTCCAGTAACAGAAATGATAAAAAAATGTAACAAACTGAGGGTCAGACAGCTAAATGGTTGCTACTAGCAGTGATCTTTCTATTTTTTGGACAATCTTCTGAAATTAAATACTAAATCCTATGCATGGTCTTCATTGCCTGTTCACTGGTCAATTTCATCAGCAAAAACATTAAAGAAATGGTATTTTAGAGTATTGGAGCTTTTGGCAAACCTCCACGGTTCGGTTCGATTCGATACATTTCAGTCACGGTTCGATACATTTTCGATACAAAATATGAGAAATTTCAATGCCTTTTATACTTGTGGTTTATTAAAATAACCAACATTTGTTTTAACTCAGAGTATATTCTTTTTAAGTGAATTAAATGTACCTCTTGCAGCTAAACCAGGCACATTCTTCAGTGCATACTTAGATCCATAAAAAACAAAAACATCACTTAGACTTTACTTCCTTTATTGTCATTACGCAAATTACACAGCAGTGCACTTGGAATAAAATTTCGTTGCATTGGCTTCCTGGATTGTAACAACACACAGTGATATTGTTTCTGAATAAGTGTATAAAAATATAAACATTATTAGGGCCAGAATAAATAGTATAAAAAATAAATATGAATACAAGGGCTATGCAAGAAACATCGATTAACACTGTCAGTTAAAAGTGACCTATAACTACTACAAATATTTATGTGGAATGAAGTGTATTGCACTGTTAGAGATTAAAAAACAGTCATAATATACCATGTAAAATAAGACTAAGTAAAAATTAAATGAATCTAATAGAGAAGTCACCCATCTTATGTGGTGCATTCTTAGCAGCAGAGTAAATATTACAAAGAACTAGCTATAAGTGTATCAAGTGTCGTTATCCACTACAGAAAAGGGTCTCATGTGGACAGCAATAAAAGTAGCTATGGCCCGGTCCATTTCCTTTGCCCTCTTTGAATCATGTGCTAAAGGCTGTCTAAATGACCCAGGTAAAGTCTGTAGCATGTGTGCTGCTTGTTGTTTCTCTGTTTCCACTTGTTTTAACACCGGGATGATGGAGGTGTTTGTTGTTTTCCCCCGACGTAGCTTAGCATCGTGTTGCACTTCCAACATTCTGTTGTGTTTTGTCCACGACACGCTCACCATCAGGGTCATTCTTAACACGGAGGCCAAAGTAGTCCCAAACGGAGAGACAGCAAGCACGATCTGTGGCAGCGGCAGCTCGTAGTGGCATTGCTGGCCATGCGCCAGATCTGAATGATAGTGGAGGGTCTTCAGTTTCAGCTGAAGGTAATGCATTCTCCATGTAGCAGTGCCGTAGCGTCCCGTAGCGTCTTCTGTCTCAGTAGCTTAGCCGAATCAGAGCTATCTCTACAGCTCTGAGCCGACTGAAAGGGGAGGTGCTGCTGCAGAGCAGGTGCAGCTCAGCGGATCTGTGCTCGACAATGCAGCTCGGAGTAATCGAACGCAGATTCACTGAACTTTCAGCACATAGCGCCTCGTCAGAAATTGATCAAATAAATAAATACATAATAGCGTATTGTTCAGTTCAAAGGTGTATTTAACCGTGGCCACTGTGTCGAACGGTTCAATACAGATACATGTATTGTTGCACCCCTAATATTTACATATATATATATGTATATATATATATATATATATATATATATATATATATATATATATATATATATATATATATATATATGTATGTATATGTATACATAAATCTATGTATATGTACATATATGTGTATATACAGTAAATGTACTTGTAAAAGTGTTTGTGTGTGTATATATGTATCTATGTATGTATATATTTATATACGTGTATATATATATATATATATATATATATATATACACATATATATATATGTGTATATATATATATATGTATATATATGTATATATATATATATATATATATATATAGATAGATAGATAGATAGATAGATAGATAGATAGATAGATAGATAGATAGATAGAGATATATATATATATATATATATATATATATATATATATATATATATATATAGATAGATAGATAGATAGATATGTATATTCATGCCATTTGTGCCAATGTTTTTGTACATGTTAATTTGTAGTACTGAACAATAAAAGCACAAATTGGGTCATACTGATAGTCTAGGTTTTGTACTGTAGGCAAACAAGTGAGATTTTATTTAAAAGCACGATTATACTACAGTTTGTAATTCTGGTTTAACAACACCTATTTGTACTCCTCCACAGAAAAGCATTGTGTATCTCCATCCATCATCTATACCTCTTATCCCTTTCAGGGTCACCCAGGGCTGAAGCCTATTCTTGCTGATATTTGGCAAGAGGTACGGTACACCCTGAACAGGTGCTCAACCAACCAGAGGGCCTCATAGGGATAGACTCCCATTTATACATCCACCCATACCTAAAGGCAATTTGAAATCACCAGTTAACCTAATGAGCATGTTTTTGGTCTGTGGGAGGGAGAAGCAGTCCCCAGAGAGAACCACACATGCATGGGGAGATCAAGCAATGGCACACAGTAAGGCCCTGATCAACACAGGGATTGAACCAGCAACCCTCTTACTGTGAGGCACGCACACTCCCTGCAGCACTACCTACTTCCATCCAGTGATATCAAAGTTTTACAATTTTAGTCCATATTTCCACAGAATTGGGAAAATCACAGGACAGAAAGTATTATGGCAACTTAATTTCCCTGAGATTAATGTCAAAAGTAAATATTTTAGTGTGAGTACTTATCTCCTCAAAAGTCAGAGGAAGTACCCTCCTCTCTTCTTCCCCCGGCCTCGCTCACCCATTGTGTGTGTGGAAACAGCTTAGATGCATAAGGAGTCTAATGAGACAAGAGATTCCACACTGCCTGATGGCTCTCATCAATCACCTTTCTCCTTTGGAGGTGTGATGCCGGCCGGGAGGGGGGAAGGGGCCACAGAGGGTCTAGTGGGAGGGAAGGCATCAGGCTTTTAATCTCAATAAGTTAATAGACTTTCTGTTCCACGCCTGCTTAGTAGAACTTCATCCCTGTTGTTAGCAAACAAGCAGCATGTACACAGGAGGCTGTCTGAGGAGCTGCTTGGCATTTCCACATTACACAGTTAATTTGTGTTGCAACTGAAATTAGGAGATCTAACTATAGTTTGTCGATATGCCGATAACAGCCAGTTTAAGGTTACTAAGTACTGAGTTAGGGAAAACAAGTCCAGATACTCCTGCAGATGCAAATGCTGTTCTCTCCTTTGGTTATTAAATATTTCAGCAGCAGTTCTTGCTTATGGCAAATTAAATGATTCCTTACACAGCTGAAGGCTTATTCTGAAGAGTGATTTTTGCAAACTCCTCACCCACAAAGGACACAATGCCATGAATTAATAACAATTTCAAGTATGTGAGCTGATGTCAGGTTTTGTAAACATCCAAAGATGGAATTGCAGAATCTTTGTCCCATAGCAGTGAGAATCTGACAGAAGCAGGACTGGCCTGCCAAGCTGTGAATGTCTTCAGGTGATTAAAATACGGTAAAAGGATGTTGCATCATGTTTGCTGACCAGAGTTGGCTGCTAACCTCCATCTTTTGAATAAGTTTAATAATGCCACAGCCTTGACATGCAAAGTTTGAGCAGAATAGCTGTGAGAGCTCCAGTCCTTAAATGCTCCCTTCTCCACGAGGGCCTGGTCCTCTCTGATTGGTTGACAGGTCAACTCTGTGGGAACTGGTGGGTTTCTGCTCTGCATCTTGTTGTCAACAACTCTGTAAACATCTTCCCTCTCTACATTGGGCTCACAACCCATAGCAACAGTAGGGTGTCCCACCGGTAGGTCAATGCAGTTAGCATGACAATTAGCATTAGCATGTTCTCCATGTGCTTTCATGGGTTTCTTTTAGGTCAGGAGTCTAAAACATATGAACATATCCAGGCCACCAAAAGGTTGGAAAGTTGATTTAGGTAATAGTTTAATTACCTCCATCAAAGAGTTAATTTTTTCCCCAGGGTCTGTCTGTTTGTTTGTTTGTTAGCAAGATTACACAAAAACTACTGAATGGTCAAAAGAAGAAGCCATTACATTTTGGTGCTGATCCAATCAAGATTGACGCCACAAAAAAAGTTTATAATGGCAAATCCCATTTATTTACATCATTATGGGATTTGTAGTTTATTTGCAAACTAACGTCAAATTTTTTCGAGCCTATGTCACTACATTTCCCATCTCCCCTTGCAATGCCAGAGGAGGACTTCTGTGAACACAAGGGCTAATGGTGCGTTCCAGTTGTAGTCTGAAGTCGGAAATTCCCAGTTCCGAGTAGGAAATTTTATCTGGAACGCCCCCCGAGGTCGGAATTTTCTACTAGGAACTCGGAGAACCTCGCCACCCCCGAGTTGACAATCGAAGATGGATGCCCCCAGTGTAAACAGTTATTTAGCCCCTATAATCATCAATTTATTTGCGCTGACTAGTGTGTGTCGCTCAAAATCAGCTGTATACATAGTATTGTTAGACTTATACTTACAAAAATACTGCCGTAGTGATAATCACATTCTTCATGTGATATTTGTGAAAAACAACACAGGGTGTGCTAACAACGGTTAACAATAGCCTGGTCGATCGGCACGTTTTTTTTCCTACTTCAACTGGAAGGCCGATAAGTCGGAGATGACATCACTCCCATTTCCCAGTTCCCAGTTCTGAGGTGAATGGAATGCAGCATAACAATAACTTGGTAGATCAGCATGTTTTTCCGGTTTTGTAACTGGAATGCTGATAACTCAGAGATCATGTCATTCACACTCACCCTCTTCCCAGTCCCAACGCACTTAACGAAAGCATTCCCAACATGGACAGACATGAGCGGACACTCGGCTGCCCAATCGAAGCGGAAAAGCCATTGCTGTACCTGAGCTGTTTGGCGGAGGTCTGCACTCTCTGAGGGCTTTCCAGTTTGCCACAAATTGCATGGGGGCGGCATGGTGGCGCAGCAGGTGGTGCACATGCCTCTCAGCAAGAGAGTTGGTGCAGGCCCTTTCTGTGTGAAATTTGCATGTTCTTCCAGTGCATGTGTGGGTTCTCTCTGGGCACCCTGGCTTCCTCCCACAGACCAAAATCATGCTTGCTGGTTGCTTGTAGACCCCAAATTGCCCTTAGGTATGAGTGTGAGCATGACCCTGTGTGGCCCTGTGATTGGCTGGAGACCGGTTCAGGGTGGACCCCACCCACGTCCAATGACAGCTGGGATAGGCTCCAGTCCCCCTGCCATGCTGAAAGGGATGGGCAGAACAGAAAAATAAATGAATGGATGTATTGCATGGATGTCAGCTCGAGAGTGTATCTCCTCTGCTTATTTGTGTAAACAGAACTACTTGTCAGCAAGTGGTCCATTTTTTAAATTGTCATCATATTTATTCATCTTTTCATTAGTTTGATGGATGCTTGTTCTAAGTGACATTTTGGAAGAGAGTTGTTTGGGATAGGGCAAAATATAATACATTTTCATGGTGTCCAAAATGTCTGGCAGCGTCCTTGGTGCTGAAACAAAGACAAACAGGAATGAAAGTTTTAAAGTTTGCTTGAATCAACCTGATCATTAAACCAGTTAACACTAAACATGAACTATTGTGCTTTGTTTGACAACATACATATCCCTCGCTGGTCAAAGTGAGACCCTGAGTAAAATTTTATAGAAGACACTCTGCACCTCACCGCAATAAGAAAATGTAGTTTAAAATGTAGTTTAAAAAACTGAACTGTCTCAGCAGTGGTAACATTGATTTTGAATAGATAAAATGTTTTTATTTGTATTAGTACATTTTTAAATGTTCTTGGACAGTGATTGAAGTTAATTGCTTATTACAGCTGCAAAGCACTGCCACCTTTTAAATATTTGAACAACAAATTTTATATTTTGCACTGTCTTCCCTTATCAAAATCTTGACACCACATAATTGTTTTTTGCTAGTTTCCCTAAAATCAAAACTATCAATATGCCTCTGATCCAAGCTTTATAGGTTGATACCACTGGATATTCAGTTCCTTATGAAGAGCTACCGACCAGAGTTTGATGAGTAGGAAAA
Organism: Scarus forsteni; assembly: GCA_036419115.1. NCBI lineage: Eukaryota > Metazoa > Chordata > Actinopteri > Labriformes > Labridae > Scarus > Scarus forsteni. Next base: position 1,877,077 of record JAZDUH010000136.1, read on the forward strand.
CAGGTAAAGTGAGGTTCCTCACAGATAATGAGGTCCAAACTGTGCGTGCTCCCCTTGTGGCAGGAGCGGGCCTGCTAAGTAAAACAGAGCATGACAGAGTCATTTTAAAGACAGGTCATACACCGCTGACCATGACTCTCAAAGATAATGCTATGTTTTTGTTTTTGTCCTCTTTGCTGCACCACTGTGACAGTTCTCAATGAATTATCTCCACACTGGACTGTTCACTGGAGGAAGAGGGGGTATTTGGAAAATAAGGAGACAATATATTTGGGTTGACTGTCCGGCTATTAATAATGAGTGTGTTTGGATAAATAGTGCCCTACTTTTAGAACGTGTGGATCTAAATATTCCCAATAGGCTGCTTCCCCTCCTGTATTGATTGATTGGTATAGTGTTTAAAGGTCATAGTCATAAAACATCAGGATGTAATTAACACGCTGTGATTTTTAACCACTGCTTAATGCATTTGTGCTGACTTTTGAACTTATTGCTGGTGTACTGCAGGGTTTGGATTACTGACTGTTATTTGACTTTAAGATGAGGTGCAGAGGAAATGTAATTTCTGATGAGACCTAAAAGGGGCAGATAGGTCTGCCAAGCTGGTGATGCATGTCCTCATACGGTGTGTCTTTAATCATGTTCCCTTTAAGGTAAAGATGGACTGCCACAGGTCTTTTCATATGAACAACCAGCCTCCAAAATACTGAAAACCTGCTTACATTCTCTGCAGAGTCCTGTGGAAACATGATAGATGTGATGCTTTCTTTATGGCCACTCTAATCACCTCCTTCACAGGAGCATATTTTGGCTGAGGGAAAACAATGAAGCCGCTTTTAACCCGATTGAAACTGGTTTGGCCTTGATATGAAAAAGAAGCTGAAATCCCACTGATGGATTGGACGCTAACGGCTTCATTCAGATTAGCCTTCTTTATGCTTGTCTTCAAATGTGTTCACTTTCTTTCAGCCTCACAGACCGTAAGTACTGACCACGGCAATTAGCACCATCTTAATAGCTGGTTTCAGAAGCCTTCATTACAAAAGAAACCAGTGAGGTAATGCACTCGCTCCGTGGCTTGCTTTGGGATTTTAACCTCCTCTAAAATTGAAAACACATGTCCTTTCTTTTCAAGTCATTTGTCAGCATTGTTTATCAAACAAGATAGAAAAAGGTTTGGCATTTTACCATTTTGTCTTCAATCACCTCAAAGCCACAGGAGATGAAGTTTCACGCAGCAGCACAGAATGCAAAATAAAGAGAAAAAAAAATCCAAATTTGCAAAAAAAAATATCTGAAGAGCTTGGAATCCATTTATGTTACAATGGAAATAAGTTCTCGATACATCCACAACATCCTCAGAACCTTGAGGTGGTGTGTTACAACTACTAAGGTCAATCTAGCCCTTATCAGTCAATCACATGGCATCTACTCAATGAATTCAGGCATGTGCATATGGTCATGGAGTTCATGCCAGGCGTTAGAGGCACGATTGTTAGCGTCACACAGGCTGGAATTTCTGAAACTGCTGGTCTACTGGGATTTTCACATGCAACCAACTGCTGGTTTTACAGGGAATGGTCTGTTAAAAGAACATATCCAGTGAGTATCAGTTCTCTGGGTGAAAATGTCTTGTTGATGCCAAAGTTCAGTGGAGAATGACCCACGGTGGATCGTGATGAAAACTCTTAAACAAAAAAGTGACAAAATATGTAGAAGAACATCCACCTGGAGGCAGATAAGCCCTTTTCCTCAGACAACATATTAGTCGAGTCTCTAAGGCTATGTTCATATTGTAAGTCTTAATGCTCAATTCTGATATTTTTTTTGTAAACATCTGATTTTTTGAGTGGTTGTACACATTTTAATTTGAGTGTGACTACCATCAGACTTTGGTACCGTCTATGACCATTAAGTAAACCACAAGGTGTCACATGCAGCTTTCTGTGTTCAAGGAAGTACATGGAATGCTGCTCATGTCAGCATTTGTTTATCAGTGCAGAAGTTGTTCTGCAACTGGAGTCAACAAAAGTCTGACAAAGTGATGAGGAGGAGAAGAAGACAGAGAGAAAAAGAGTGCACAATTTGTAACAATGGCCTTTTGTGGAACAGTGGGTGCTACCTCTGTGCAGAGGTCTGTGTGGATGTGGTGTCTGAACCCGAGGTGGTGGGATTGTGACTGGAGGGGCTTCACTGACAGAGATCATCCAAAATTGTTCATTCCATTGTTTACCTTGAGTCTTACCATGTCCTGCCTCCTTGCTACAGATTTTTAACATCTGTCTCTCCTTAATAAGGTAAAATTCAGATGATGTGCGACATGACGGTTCAGAGGGAGATCGCTTTGACAGACATCAGATCTGTATTTGATTTATCCTTCAGACTGTCAGAAGTCAAATCAGGTATGGCTCACATATGGGCAAATAAGTTAGATTGGGCCACTTTTGCCTGCAGTGTGAATGAAGCTTAAGTTTCCACTGAGACCAACAGCATAGAGCTGATCAGCTAAGCTATAGCAGTCACACTTTGCTCCAAACACATGCACCTCTTGTTTGGTGATGCATTTGAGGTCTAGCCAGAAACATCGTGATGCATTCATGTTGGCTCGGTAAAAGGAGTGTTTGACGAAGCTTAGAACACGATGTGTTTTAACGTGTTTTATAGAGTTAGAGATTTAGATTTTTCCTGAATCTTGAATAAATGAAGTTTGGTGGGTGTAAAATGTACTTATACTTTCTTTAACAGACAAGCAAGGTTTGTAGTTCCTACTTTTACATGTTTCAACGGAGCTCTTCCACCTTCACCCCAAGCTCACACTGAATCCTGTGCGGGTCCGGTGCGACTTCCGTATGTAATCCGTATCATTAAAATCACTGTTGTAGGCTCACATTAGCCCTGCGCGGTTCGAGTCGATTCTGCGAGAGCCGTCACGGCTTGAAACAATCCGCAAGAAGTCTATTTTTTCCGGACGCCGGAGAGGGTCTGCGTCAAGCTGAATGACATGTGACGAGCTATACAGGAAGTGAAATGCCGGGTGGCATGAAGATACGTTGTTTTTCAAAATAAAATCAGTGTACAAACAAATGTAAGTGGACTCTTCTTTGACCGCACACTTGCGCTTGTAGTAAATGTAAACATAACATCACACCCGGTGACACGAGGTCGCAAAAGTGAGCAGCACAGCATCTCCTTACATGTAGTTCCTGTATATAGGGCTTGTTCTCACGCGAAGTCCAGACAAGAACGTGAATCCATGTGAGCTTCTACTCCCGTGAGTGCCGTTTACGCACCCGGCACCGGAGCCAGCCGCAGCCTCTATCTGGAGCTGATGTGAGTGGCAGCTTGCGGAAAATCCGCACCGCATCTGGACTGCAACCCCTCTGGAGCCAATGTGAGCGCGGCGTCAGGGATTCCACTGGATGCTTATCCGGTCCTTCTCCGCTCCGCTCTGCTCCGTCATCTGACGCATGTCAACTCCCACTGGATCCGTCTGCGGTACAAAGCATCGCGGCTCCGCCTTGCAGCGGGTCAATGAGCTCATAAAATATTTTGTGGTTTTGCACCTCCAAAATCAAAAGCTCCTCATCCATGGTGAAGTGGGGTGAGACTGAACTTTTGACACCAGGTCTGTCTCCGCCCCAAATGACGTTTTCCAGGTACAGTACTTTTCCGTTGTTGACACGGTTTATTTTATTTTGAAACATCTACGGATGTTTTATTTTGTGTTTGTGCTCAACTTCCTGTCCCGCATGATATTCTGTGTGCTAAATTGCTGCGCCGTGGTCCGGCATCCGGCAAAAATAGAAGCTCTGCGTATCTGCTCCGTCTGCGGGGCGTGAACAGATACTAACCGTGCCAGAAACCGTGCCGCAGCTGGTGGAAGTACACGCATTGCTTATAATGGAAACGGATCGGCTCCGCTGCCGCAGCGGAGCAGAGATGGACCGGATACGCATGCAGTGGAATTTGGGCTTAAAGTGTCACCTGATGTTATGAAAAAATATATGAAGAGTATTCATCAAACTAATTTCTTTGTTTTGCTCACAAAAATCTTAAAAGCAGGTGATCAGTGATCAGTATCAGCCAAGAAAAGCCTGATTTGGGCATCCCAATCCCAAATAACGAAATGATGTTAAACAGAGTGGAAGAACATTAAAATAGGATTCCCTAATTACCCTGCATTAACACCATACCAACAGTCCCGTATATTTATCCACAAACAGAGCATCTAATCTACAAACAGAAAATGCTGTTTGGTTTTCCTTTGGCTGCAGCACTGCTCCACCTTTAGAGGAAAAAATCACCACAAAAGAACCCAATATGAGAGGAAACCACAACCCCGGTAATTTAATCAGAAGGACTCAAATCAAAGGAGGCAAAAGTTCAAGATCTGAATGCAATGAAATGTATCAGTTCCTTAGAAGCTCCTGACATGGCTCAGTTGTGGAGGAGCAGGCCGAGACAGAGCGGCCTGAGTAATGAAGATGGATGCATTCTGTTATCAGGCAGCCACTTACTGGGCCTGATGTAACCTTAAACATTGAGGATAGCTCAGTTGCACAAAGAATCTAATTAATGAATAGCGGCCATGAAAGAGGACAAGGCAAGTGTGCATTTGCAGATGAATTCCAGACGCTAATCAAACGCTCTTTAAGTGGTTTGGTTTGTCTCCAGAGCGAAGTGATATTTGGCCAGGATTTAAGGCTGTGTTTGCACGCTGGAATGATGACTGCCCACGTGTGTTGAAGTGTTTTTATGTTTGTGAGTGTGAGGATTTATGCTGCTTTTATTTCCTTTGTTAAAGTGAAGTCAAAGTGTTTTGTTTAAGGTTTTTGAAATGCAGTGCCTGGGGTGAGAAAAGGTCTGCAGGGGCGGAACAGGTGTGAGGTTGGATTATTAAATTTACTCTAACAATAGGAGGGTTTGCTTACCTTTCATTAGGCGGACTGTACAGTCAATACAGTCCAGTGTGTTAAAGTTTTGTTTGAAGATGAAAACACACTCATACAGTTTGGTGTTAAATGGTTCCTTTAAGGGGGGTTGTGTTTGTCTTGGAGAAGACTGTGAAAACAAGCTTCTGGTGTGTAAGACTTTGTTCATGAGCTGGGATGTGTTTGATCATGTGTCCAGAAATGGTAAAACATAGTTTTTGGCATCATTAAGGACCAGGAGAAAAAATTGAAAGCTTTAAGTTTCTTTTGATTTCACGTCTTTTCTGGCTTTTAGACTCTAGAGAAGGGAGAACCATACTTGTTTTAATTTTTAATTGTGTGACCAATAAATAGAAATGCAAGATGTACAACACACAGCTTTTATAATAAAATAAAAACTGGTAACAGAAAAGACTTACAAAAAAATCTACAAGCATGACAGCCTGCATGCTGCCTAAGGGAGATGGGCAGAGACAAAGATTTAAGGACTTACTGTAGAAACATATCCATGAGCCAATAAGAAATCTGTCCTCACAGAATTTGCCTCTGCTGAATATATATTTATTTGGTGTTAGCCCTGTGGTGTCATTTTCAACAGGATCCTCATGCTGACATGGTTATAAAGTTAGTTTTGGTGGTTCTAATATTAACATGAACTATAATGATTATAAGGTAGAGAAGACTAATGTTAAATACTATATCAACAATGACCTGGACTGTAATTAAATTGGGTAGAACTGATTTTAACAAAAGAGAATTTATAATAAATTTCAAAGCAAACTCAAGACCTACCTTTTTAGTCTGGCATTTAGCTGATTGTATTTACTATTATTAATTGATCATATTTATTTATGTATTTATTGAAACCCTCTTGAAATGTTTTTTTTCTCAATTTCATCTCAAATTCATTGTTTGGAATTGTGTTCTCTGTAAATCGATTTTCTTTCCATTAGCCTACTTTAGTAGATTTTATTATGTATTTGGTGTTTGTCTCTCATCTTATTATATTATTTGATTTTTTTTTGCTTACTTATTTATTTATTTTCCTCTATTTTTTATGTAATTTCTTATCGTGATGTTTCATCATCATTCTAGTCTTAGTGCCTGTGCTTCCTCATTTTACATTCAAGATAGTGTTTCCTCAGTCCACACTAAAAACTGTTGGGTTAAAAATAACCCAATTTGGGCTGTTTTATAACTCAACCACTGGGTCGATAAAGCACCAGCCCAGCAGTAGTTAGTTTGACCCAGTAAGATGGGTTGGTTCATTTTAACCCAACAGATGAGTTAAATATTCTACCCAAATTCTGGGTCAAATTAACTGCAAACCTGGGTAAATTCAACCACACATATTTGTTATATACTTTACCCAAATGCTGGGCCAAATTAATTAAAAGTCTAGGTTGTTTCAACTGCATATTTGTTATTTACTCTACCCAAATACTGAGTCTGACACGGGGCAGTTAGGACCCAGAAGCGAGACAGAATTAGCAGAACAGACACAGGTACAGTTGAGTAGAGAGCGTGGATCAAACCCATGATCTTTGGAACACAAGGCACTGACCTAGTCCACTCGGCCACACAGGAACCACATGCTCAATTTGCCAGAGTCTATAAAGTGAAGCAGACTTGGACTCACTTTGTCTTTCAGAGCAGGAAACGGTTCAGATTCCTGGAGATCAGGCTGCCACCACTGATTCAGGCTCACAGATGGGTACTCGGGGCCTGGCACGGTGTGTGGATTCGTGTTGGAGCACGTCTGTTGACATGATGAGGGAATGCGTTCGAAGCACAAACAACCCAGGTGCAGAGTCAACCAATGCATGTTGGGTTGATGGATTTTGACTCAGCACCTATGGTATTTGGCCTGAAAAATAACCCAAATACCATACAAATAACCCATAATGGGTAAAACATTTCATAACCCCGCGGTTGAGTAGATAAAATAACCCAGCAGTTTTTACTGTGTCCTTTAATTCTGTTTTCTGTGTGTGTGTGTGTGTGTGTGGGTGTGCACGCATGTACGTGTGTTTGTGTGCTGTATGTGGACTTTAAGGGTGTTTTTCTTTCGTATTTTTCATGTATTCAATTTTTCTACTTTTTAATTTATCTATTTTTTATGTAAAGCACATAAAATATGAAAAAATATTATTGACACTATATTATTTATCAACAATATATTATTTGTTAACATTATTAACACATGTCTGACCAGCACTTTGCCATTCATCATTCCTGACATCACCTCTGCACCACCAACAATGTTGACCCCAATTCATTCATTAATGTTTACATGAGATGAAGTAGAAGAGCACAGGGGTGAAAACCCTTCACCTAAGCTCCAGAGGCACCTGCCATCACCAGCAGCAGTGCCCCAGTGGGTCAGCTGGCTCCTTCCCAACCATACCAACCTCCAAGCATGGTTCATCAGGACCTAAACCTAAACCGGCCACCCTCCGTTCACCAGCCCAAATCCTGACAGACTGAGATGAACTGCCAACACTCATGTGAGGAAAAAAAAACACAAGATACCAAAACAAAACACAATCAGTCCTTCTCTTAATGATTTATTATCTTTAAATATTTGTCTTCGTAGATTAAAAAAAAAAATCAACAATAGTGGGAAAAGATGCAAAAACAGCAATCAATTAAAAATGAGTGAAAAAACTGTTCCCTGATCAGGACACTAACTTTTTTGTTACTAAACAAATAATTATCCATATAAATGAACCTTTGTTTTATATAACATGATCTTTTATATCCGAGTTATTTTTTTCTTCATTTGTTTGTTGGAGTGATAACAAGTCATCATCTACTGGTGATCAAATTTCTTGGTATTCTGCTTCATCAATTTGGAGCCTGAAGGCAACCTTTTCCAAATCCATCACGTCAACAGCTTGACTGATCCTGTGAGACGGTGCATTCAGACTTCAGTTTGACTTTTTGTGATCATACATATTGTTGGGAATCTGTTTTTGTGATGTTGATGAAACAGTACCAAACTAATGTAGATCTCCAAAAAATCACAGTGGATCCAGGTTGATTTGGGTCACTGTTTTGATCGTTGTGACAAAACAAATATCTTGTATTTATTGCAGCACCAGAGCAGCTGTAGAAGAGTTCAGTAGTTCCACATTAACTGCAGTTTGACTTTTAGCCCTGATTACCATGTTGAATAGAGAACCATATTATTTTTATATCTATTGACTATTATTCGTGACTCCGTTCGATTTTGTCTGGAAGGCAAAAATGATACCATCCAGCATGTATCTTAATGGATATGTCCACTAAATAAATATAAATGTCCCCTTGATGAGCTTGAACTCATATATCTAACCATAATTATCTTCTGCTGTGTAGAGGACCATCCTAACAAGGCTTTAAATGTCAGTTTTATATCTTCCAGTAATTTTATGAAGCTTTAAACATCAGTAGAAAGAGTGTGTGGGCTAACGCTAATGCTAGCAACCATCAAGTAAACTTATAAATAAAAACATGGCTGGGTCTTCATCCAATAAACATTCATAGTGGGCCAAAAGCTGAAGCTTAAGATGAACTTTGTTTTGGTCCTTCTGGTTCATCTTATGAGTTTGAAAAATATTGATCTCTGTCTGTCTATCTATCTATCTATCTATCTATCTATCTATCTATCTATCTATCTATCTATCTATCTATCTATCTATCTATCTATCTATCTATCTATCTATCTATCTATCTATCTATCTATCTATCTATCTATCTATCTATCTATCTATCTATCTATGTGTGTGTGTGTGTGTGTCTGTAATTGTGTGTCTGTAATTGTGTGTGTGGGTGTTTTCATTATTTAATTCAAATTTGAACTGTGAAGAATATAACCACATCACAGACTCACTTGTTTTTACATAAACAAGAATTGCAGATAATACCAATAATAATGATGAAAAGTTATAAATAAAGATTATTAAACTAGTCATATACATGACAATGTGCAAAAACAGTTAGAGAATATACATTTATACAAACACAGCCACACGAGCACCTGTATTAAATACATATATTCAAGTCTATGTAAAGAATATAAAAAACGACTTAATAATAATGATTCAAAGAATAAAGACAATAATAATGCTCATCATAATAATAATAGTGATAATATATTAAAAGTGTTAAAATATTTCCAAAAGTCCCTTTGTAAGGAGTGTCCTCATTTCCTGTAGTATTTATTGTGCCTGATCCTTAAATGTTCGGAGGAGGGTTAAATCACAACAATGTAGGTTATTTAATTGAATATGTTTGATTTCTATGTCTCTGGAAACCTTAAAAATATATCATAAGTATTTTCCCACTCATTCTCTGTCATGCTCATTTTTAATCCTGCTGTCTAAGTCAATTTCAGAGCATATGATATGGGAGCAATCTGTTTAAAAATCATCGGATAATGAATCAGTGCCTCATGTCCCAGACACTCCTTTATAACTTCAGACAAGAGATCTGACTGGTGTGGAAAGTCTTCCCTCCTATTACTGTTAATAGCAAGTGGCACAGTTGCAAATACTTCCAAAAATGGATTTCTCATTAAGTTGAAGTTTTTGACTCACATTTCAAACAACTGATTTTTTATTTACCACAGAGCAGCAGGTCACTCCCGTCCTCATATTTGTTGTGTCTCTTCTTCTCTCGTCCAGTACCAGCTCCAGAAGATCTCTCCGTGGCGTTTGGTGAGCGTCCAGTGGCAGACGTGGGCCGTCCTCATCACTGGCTTAGCTTTGCTGGCTCTGGTGCCCTATGCTGCTTACCGCATGATGACCACCTTAACCAACCCCCCTCCTCCCATCACCTTTAAAGTTGCAGCAGCATCTTTTGGACTTCTGACCGAGATCCTTTTGATCAAGTGAGTATTTTTCTCTATTAATGTGCATTCATTAACCTTTTGCATCCATGTTTTCTTATTTTTAAAGTGTCCTTGGTGTGAACTGTATGTTATGTGCCAACAAAATGACAAAATTAATGATAAAAACAAGACAGATGTGCTCCCATCAGCTAAATACAAACATTTTTTTTATTTTATTATCCGAGTCTCAAAACAAGAAGTGTCATCAAAATAATCATCTCTGAAAACATGGCTCTGACCCCTCCACCTCCACCTCTCTTGTTTTCACTTAGTCTTATTTCCCATTTTGATATTGCTAATTGGAATGATGCCTGCGGTACAGTAAACCATTAGTAAATGAACAGTCTGTTTTTATCAACATCGAGCTTGTAAATAATGCATTAGACGGCTGGCATAAACAATATCTACTCTGTGATTAAAAACAACATACGGCTGCAACTGTAATCAGATTACAAATACTGATTATGTAATCTGTAATTGCCTAAAGCAGTTACTCGAATCAGGCTGAAGCACTCTAAAAAATACTTATTGGATCACTTAGACTTTATTAAATGCAGTGAAAGTGACTTTAATGAACAAAATGCAGGGATTTGGACAAACAGCCTCTCTCTATAAAACTCATTATAGAACATGGTAGAAGTAGCACTGATGTAACCCTCCAATCACTCTCTCCAAACTGCTTTCCGTGCCAGTAGCCAAATTAAAACTTTGTGTTCAACATCTGCCCTTCCTCCAGTATTTGACTAAAGTAAAATAAGAGAGGCTGTTTGTAATTAACTCAACAAGGCTCGTAACTTTTTCCCCCCATTAACCGCCTTTGCAAGGAATGCAGCTAGTGAACTGGTAATTAATAAATATGGTTGCACTGGTAATGTGCTTCTGCATCATTATGTTGTTGAAGCCCTTCTACAATGCTAGTAATGAGCTGTAATTTTATGACAGGAAATCAGTTTGTTTACAACACATCCAGCAGCTTCAGCAGAGATGCATTCTTGGCACATCTCTGCTGCAGGTATTTGTTCATTGTTAGGAGTTGAAAGAGGTTCAAATATGTTGTCATGCAAGCAGTTATGCTGTTAAAATACTAACACTTTGTTAATAAGCATTCACAATAAGTCATCATCACATATTTATGTTGTTTTGAGTCTTCAGAATCCAAGACAGAAATCAAAATAATTGGAATTTTGGTTTGGTGTTAAGCTGGAAAAGAAAACATTGTGTTTATTCCTCAAAAAAGTTTGGTATTTGGTTGTATATTTCTCCCCTTTAATTAAACCAATTGGTATGGAAGCTGGTACGCAGAGTGGCAGCATTGTATGGTGTCAGTCTAATACCATCTCCACACTTAAGCCCTGTCCACAGACAGACAAAAACGTTTTCATGTTGAAAATGTCTGCAAAGATGGATGTTCACCACAAAAACACTGAAAACACTGTAGTACGTGTGCCTAGCCTGTAAGTGGCACTGTAACACTAGCACAGGCATACAACAAAGCCAGAGAAGAAGACATGGCTCATGCATCATGAGAAATGTGAACAGACACTGGTGCCTGCTGTTTTTCGTGTCCTTTTGTTACTCACGGTGCTTGGTTGTTATAAACATTTTTCTATCTAAGCATAATAAGCTCAGTTGCTCCTGCAGCAAAAACGCGACACTGTGTTCTGCCAATGTTTCTGTTCTCATCATATGATGTCTGAATTTGTTGTACATATGGAAACACAAAGCTGGTGTTTTCAGATTTATTCACTCTGGGACATGTTTTCAGAAATGTGTTTTTTCGTTGCATCTATGTGGACAAAACATCTTTACGATTAAGAATTTGTGCAGATATGCATGAATTTGTCTCCATGTGGTTGCCCCTTAGGACCTAGTTCTATGAGACTGGTGAAGTCAAAGACAGACTTAAGGACCTTAAGGAAACTGGCTCTTGAGGAACCCTCAAAATCCACATACATCTTCTTTAGGGGAAGAGGAGATTCTGCCACTAACATGTGTTTTGGGAGCTACCCACACCTTTCATTTGATGAACACACAATCCTAAGTCGTAGATAAAGTCTCGTTTCCAGGGATCAGCAAGTTTGGCTCAGGCTGGATCGGTAAAGTCTGATCATGTTTGCATTTCCACAGCCAACCGAACCCTACTTGGTAGGCGGCGTATAAGACGTATAAGACGTCATAGCAACACGACACAGTGTACCCGGTGTTAAATACAACGAAGAAGAAAACACGACACAGTAAACAAAAAGCAACAATGGAAGACATCCAGCAATTCTTTTTTTGTGATCAGCATGTGACTTTTTGTTACGAAGTGCAACCAAGTTTGTTTCAGAGAAGGGTGTGTGCCGCAAGAGTTATCTTCATGATGACGAGTGGAGATTTAACATGGTGGGGTTATGTGTTGTTGCACTGTTGCACGGGAAGTGACGTCTCCTTCGAGCAATCAATGGACTGCAGTATTTCTAGCTCCACCTTCTGGGGTTGGATCGGTATGCTTGGCACCCAAACAGTAGGGTCCCAAAAAGAAGGATGGTACGGTTCGCTTATAAGGGGTCCTGTCCTGGATTTAGGCTATGGAAACACCACAAAAAGCGAGCCATACTAAGACGAACAAAACTGAATCCTCTGGTGGAAACGGGGCTTATTGTAAAAGGGACTAGTTTGGCTTTCCAATGATAAAAAATATAAGACCATCGGGTATTTAGTGATGGGCAATACCAGACTTTTTCAAATACAATACTGCTACTTGTTGTTGTGATTTTTTTCAAACACAGAAAAAACTATAAAAAATACATTACCTGTGAAAGTATCAATATCGAGATATTTAATACTAATACTCCCATCCCCTGTGGGGCCTTAAAGGGGCAGAAGCTACAGCAGAGCATCTCAGGAAGATGTCTATACAGGTACATCTCCAAAAATTAGAATTTTATGAATAAGTTCAATATTTTTTATCACTCATTTCAGAATTACCAAAATTTTAAGCAATGAATGTTTGAAATGTTTCACTGTATCTGTAATGAATCTATATAATATATGGGTTTCACATTCTGAAATGAGTGATGAAAAACATTGAACTTTTTCATGATATTCTAATTTTTCTTAGATGTACCTGTAAATATAATATATATATATATATATGTATATATATATATATATATTTATATATATATATATATATAGATATATACATATATATATATATATATATATATATATATATATATATATATATATATATATATATATATATATATATATATATATATATATATATATATATATATATATATATATATATATATATATATATATATATATATATATATATATATATATATATATATTGGTCACTTCCTGAGATGCTCTGCTGTACTTCTCTACATGATTGGTTCACAGGTTAACTATGAGGTAACTGGTCACTTCAGGGCTACTTGTCTACATGTTGTCAATAACTCTGCATTTATTCTCCCAACTGTAGTCTGCAAGCCAGTAGGTTTAAGCTGATGATGAAGCAATAGTCAGACATCACACTGATAGGTTTGGAGCCTATGGAAAAATGATTTTAGGAAGCTTCTGGGGCTTCATAGAGAGGGAAAGGCTGATGCTGAGGACATTTTGTTTTTTACACAGAAGTACTCTATCGCACAGAGGAGACGCATTAAACACAACTGAGGGCATATTACACCCAAAATAAGACAATTTAAACACATTAAAGTCTCTCTGCTCTCAGATTGAATTAAAATGGTGACACTGCTGCTCAATTGTCAAATTTCATGTCTATTTTTTTTGTTTCTTGTAGTTAAGCTAATGCGGTTTCACCCTACGGTAGTTTCCTTGTATCATTTAAAAATAAATCAGTGTTTATGCAAACATAAAGTGACCTTGACAGTGCAAATAAAGAATTCATTAAATCAGTTTGTTGAGGTAGAATAGTGAAAATTGAAATTTAGGTTTGCTCCTTTTTTATTACTCTCATTGCAGAAGAACATCACTTAAGGTGTTGCACCTCAAGGGTATTATCTCCTGTTGCTGCAGAAAACAAATCTAAAACAACCTGCTGATTAACACTGAGTGATGTGTCTAGATTACATTACAAGTCTTGTTTATCATGATTATCGTCAAAAACAACCTTAACCTTTACAATGGTTTTTTAACTTAGACCAAGTAAGCAGGAGAGGAGCGCTGTAATGGAACTACAGCCGCTACAACACTTCCAATATGGCCCCTGGTCGCTTTTCCTTCAACCAAACTTTTTCTTTTGTGTAGCACTTTTTCATAATGTAACATAAAGTGCTACAAAAAACAACTTAACAACACAAAAAAGATAATTGAAAAAAGGCATATAAGAAATAAAACATTTTAATAATAATACAATAACTACCTTGCCCTCCCAGGCCACATTCAGCACTCACACAGTGAGCGGACACTACAGACGGGTAAGGACGACTAAAGAAACACCATTTTCAGGGACAAGAGTTGGGACAAAAACGATAACATTCATGATGATCAATAAGACAATAATGATAGAACTAAATATAAAATAATCTGAAAACTACAGAAAAAAAATAAAATACTAAAAGTTCACTGACAAAACACGAAGATAGTACAATAGGAAAATCAATAAAAGAGCTTAAGAGACGCTAAACACATAACCCTGAAACCAAAATATGGTAAGAAAAGACAAAGCTGAGAAAGAGGTTTAAATAAAAATCCACTAAAACCCAGACTGAGAGGGTGAGTCTGAAATTTGCTTTTAATACATGAACTGTGGGACAGGCCTTCAGGTCTGTTCCGCTGATGGAGGCTTTTATAATGAGAAGATGTTTCATTGTTTGTTTTAGTTTTTACTTTGCAAACTATCAAAAGACCACAACCTGAGGGCTTTACTGGGTAAAAAACAAATCAGATAAGTAAGAAAGAGCAAGACAATCCATGTAACCAATAAACAACCTTATTATCTCTTCCAAGAGATACAGTTAGCCAATGCAGAGTTTCTAAAATTGGTGTCATGTGAGCTTTCTTTCTGTTTTTTTGTCTGCACCTTTGCCGCCAAATTTCTTTGTAGTTGAAGCTAGAGAGAAGAGTAATCAAATGGTTAAATTACAACGGACCATTTTTGTTGTCCTCGTTTGCAGTTCATAAGCAACCATTATTTTAAAAAGCACTTTGACATTCAAAATCGGGAAAATGTCAGATTAATTTTCTCTTGCAAAATGAAATGTTCAGATCTCATGTGAATGTGTTTTTCACCATATTTCAGACACTTATCTGAAAAGCTATTCTTAACATAAACTTTGGAGCCTGGGAACCAGAGGCGCTGAAAGGCTTCCTTACTCTTGCGTTTTAGGACTCATTCCTGTGCTGCTCCTTTTACAAACACGAAAGGATAGAATCTATTCTGATTGACCCTATTGTTGTGTTCTTATTCATGAATTCTTACATTTTTACACTCAAAAAGGTTATGTGCTTGATATAGAAGTATAATACATTTAACATATATGTAAGGGATAATGCCCGACGAGGTGTCCATTATCAGAAATTAATGGACGACGCGGAGGCATGACATTAATGGACTTTGCTTCCGCGAAGTCCATTAATTTCTGATAATGGACACCTCGGAGGGCATTATCCCGCTAATACCATGGTCACTTATTAAAAAAAATACATATTTAATGAGTTATTAACACGTCAATGTTGTTTTTATACCGTTAAAATCATTCGTTTTAAACAAGAAGCGGCTGAGCGGACTATTTAATATCGCTCGTTGTGACACGTTGCTAAGGTAACCTCCTCTGGCCACAGAACCTGCAGCTCGGTCGGCCGCAGCTGTTTTCAGGCCTAATCAGTGGAGGAAAGTAAGATGATTGCTTAACGTGATGTTACGTGAAAAAAAGTGTGATTTCAGAGGGCAAGTGCACCTCTTATCGTTTGTGTAACCAGAGGATGATGCGATTTTTTTTTCAAAGAATCAAAGTCGACAGATATTTTACTAAATCGTTTTTATTGCAAGAAATATTGTCCACCATTCACTCTGATCATTAAATGTGCTATCCAGAAATTAATTTTATCCTACATCGTTTTTATAAGTATCCACCATTCACTCTGATCATTAAATGTGCTATCAAGCAAGTAAGTCTATCCGACATCGTTTTTATAAATAGGATGTTCACCTCGTCTTTGTCCTCCTCTAAATTGTTCAGTTCCTCCGGTGTCACCTCCTTGTGTCGCATCTCCTTATTCTCATATTCTTTTCTCTTCTCTTCTTCTTCTGCTGCATCCCAGTCTTCAAAATTATCGAATTCACCAAACAGGTTGAAGGAAACCATGAAATCGTTCATTTTGTCTACTGTCTATGAGCTAGGTGATGTTAAGAGTTTCCGTTGCCACGGTTACCAACTACTGTTTGATCAGCGCAGTAATTTAGAAGAATCAGGCTATTTGACTGGAACTTCTTTTCTAGGTGTCCATTATCACCTTTTAATGGACACCCTGCAGCCAATCAGAATCGAGTATTCACCCAGACCATGGTATAAGTGTGCTTAATCTCGGTCCTCTGTTTTAGTAACGTAACTTAATCTTTTAGAAACCACAAAACTATTTCTTCATTGCTGATAATGACTGAGCTTCTAGAAGATCAATTCTGCTGTTCTTTAATACAGTAATTTTAAATGTGAAATAAACCTTTAACATTGAGAAATCCAGCAGCTCTAAACAGGTTTCCTACCAACTGATGCACACATTATTACTGGTACAAAAGGGATGATGGTGGTGGGTGCCCTTATTAGCATTATTGGGCCCCACGGACCCGTGCCCCATGGTGCTTGTGCTGCCTGGGATGTGCCAGCCTCCTGCTGCCCCCTGTCAGGGTGCATCTCAGTCACCCCTCAGCCTGAGGGAGGAGGTCCTTATAAGGAGCAAGCCCCTCTCTCACCCACCATGGGGCCCTGTTGTGTTTGCAACATGGAGGAGACAAAGACAAACAAAGTGCTTTAGACTTTTACAGTTCTTTCATTGTGCTGGATCCATGTCGAGCCTCACGTGCTCATTTGCACGACTCTTAAAATGGTAACATGTAATCATGCCAGTTATTGGCAGGGAGGCTGAAGCTTTTTACTGCCCGCCTCATGTCACCTGTAGTCAGTTGCCATGGCTACATCACTTCAAACACAAGTTTAGTTTGTAACAAAGCAATTAAAAAGTTTTGCTTTTGTACTTCTGAATACATTAGATGAACATTTTTTGGCTGAGAAAGAATCTTTACAGCATAATTAGACATGATGTTTATGCCCTTAATTAGTGAGAGGCTTTTTATGGTGCTCTTATGTTCTTTTTCAGGATGAAGTAACCAATAATCTACATTTTTGTTATTCTCTCTGTGTCCTATGGATAAACCTAAATCTCTATATCGATAAACCTGATGGTGCCCTTTGCTTGTGCTCAAGAGCTCTGTTGTTCTCCAAACTGTTAAAAACACATCAGTGGAATGAAACTTCTCACCAGATAGTATTGCTCCTCAAACCTATGACCCATGCTTTTTTAGTTTTCTTCATTTGATCGTGGTTATCCAATAATATCCTTTGAGTGATATCAGTGATTCATTTTTCTAAATCTCCAAATGAAAACAGACCATATTAAAACCACTGCTTATCCCTCAATGAAAAAGTTGGTCTCTTCTGTTTTCTTGTTTAGCAGTTTCTGACGTAACACCCGGTCTTTCCAATGACATGTCCCATGTAATGTCCAAGCTGGGGTTAAAAATTGGGGCCCATGTAGAGGTGCCAAAAACTGTAGGTCCATGATTTTCCATCCGAGGCTGGCTGCAGCAACCCTGGAGGTTACATGATTGTGTGCAGGAAACTGACCAATTTTATTTCCTAAATAAACATATTACCTGCCTGGCTCAGGAAATGTCTTTCATGTAAAAAGTGTAATACATTTTTGTGCTGTTACTTTACAAGTAATTTTTTCACACTCATTTTTATTTTTCCAAGTATTTCTAGTTTTGAATATTAAGGACATGTTTGACATGGATATATGTCACTATTGCGAGATGCTATTAGTCAAAGGGCCTTAAGTCCTGCCACAATATGGCCTCTTAAAGGGATAGTTCAGCTTTTTTGAAGTGGGGTTGTATGAGCTCCATATGGCCACTAAGTACATCAGACACAGTAGAAAGTTCTCTCCTCTCCCTCAGTAAGCCACAGTCTGTAAGAGTCTGTGACGAAGAAATAGACACTAACAGGAAAATACCGTACCAAAAACAAAGGGTATTTTCTCCGCCTACAAGAACTCAAATCCAAAAGTTTTGCCACAGTTTAAGAGCACGTTACATATGAGTGTTTTAAAGTGCATTAACATTTTGGAAATATAAAGTTTATCCGGACCTAGCTAACTTGTGTCATGTATTCTTCCATGCAGCACTGCTGTGAGCTGCTGAATCACTCTGCATTTCTGTATCAAGGGAAGCATTAAAAAAAAACATCTCAGAAATATTTGTCATATAATGTGCTTTCAATCAGTCTACAACAGGCATCTGAAGCCACTAGCGTGTTCTGTTTACTACAGGCGGAGTGATTTAGCGGAGGGATACATGACGTGAGTTGGCCTCAGTCCAGATAGACTTTATATTTCCAAAATGTTAATGCATTTAAAACACTCATATGTAGCGTACTCTTAAACTGTGGTATTACTTTTTGATTTGAGTTCTTGTAGGTGGAAAAAATATCCTTTGTATTTGGTAAGGTATTTTCCTGTTAGTGTCTATTTCTTCTTAATTGCACATTTCACAAGTACAGAGCGATGAAATTTTCTTTTCAGCTCAATCTGTCCAAGAACTCTCCCCTGGAGAGCAATAAACTACGGAAACGTTTACAGGTGCCACCTGTGAGTTTAGACCAGTTCAGATTTTATTTCTTAATGGGTTATTATTCATTTGGATGCTATAACTAATGAAGAGACAGGCCCAAGTATTAGTATTATAAATGGGGTAATTTTAGCTTAATCCCCATCAGTGTTATGATGATGAAGAATTTCTTGATTCTCACCTTCCAAACGGAATTAATGATGTGAAGACATTGAAAAACATAAAGCAGCCCATTTATCTGAAGATTTTTTATCCTTGTAGTGGTGTAAGTGGAAAGATTCTCCCTTATTACTGTGTGGAAACATAACTGGTGTGATGCTCTGGCACAGACAGTGCTATATTTGATCATTTAAGTAAAGACAAAGGGACTAAAACAGATGATTATTTTTAATGTAGCTATTTTTCTGCACTTTTCATGGGATGTAAATATGCATTCTTTGAAATAGATGAAAGTTACAAAAGCCTGTGTGGCAGGTCCACAAATTGTGCAATGCTAGTTGACGTTCTTTTTGCTCTCCGGGCCTCAATGTTAGTCATGTAACTGTGAGCAATCAATAGTGAGGATAAACATGTCATGACTTGTCATGGCAGAAGTTCTGCAAGTGCTCAACCTTAATTTATATTTATTAAACATTTTCTGAAACACAACAAAACACATCAAACAAATTTGTGAAAATAATAACTTTGAACAGACTGGAAGGCATTTTCACAAAGTCAGGTTCATCGTTAATAATCCATCAGTGTTCAGAGACAGCAGGACCTCTCCAAGACACCACCAAAGTAAAACAATGTGATGCAGTGAAAAAAATTTTTGAAAGAATGAACAGCAGGAATAATAATTAAAAAATATTCCATGTTAGCAATGTAGCTTACGGAGTAAATAAATCTAATTCCTATGGTAGTGAAAAAGAACAAATAAATAAAGAGGAATATAAATAAAAATAAAATAAATAAATAAAGGACATGTAATGAAACTCATTATAATAAGTTAAAACGATAAATAAATGGATAAATAAGTAATTTTCTCTGTTTTGCAGGTTTATAAACATAACAGCAGGGGACCATATTGATATGTGAAACATGTGTGGTTTTTTTTGTGAAGTTTAGCTGTTATTTTCTCCAAGTATATTTTCTTCAGTCTCCCACAGAAGAGTGGGAGGAAGTGGCTAGAACGTATTTATTTTCTTTGCTTCCAGTGAGTAATTATTTAACGTAACAGCTTTTCTTTTTTCCTGAGCACCATTGTAGAACAGGGGATCTAGAGGTAGGCTGATCTCTAGAACATATTTAATTTCTCTTTGGCTCCCCTGCCAGTGTGGAACCCTTTCTTAAAACCACTTCATATCGAACACTACATGTGAATTTCTAAACTCAAGGGCTAGATGGAAAGATTTTAGGGGACCTGATGTAGTCCTCGGTTCACCACTTAATGTTCACTTCTATATGTTCTACCTTTAAGGAAGTGTAACTCCTACCAAGACTTTAAAATCAACTGCCTTAGACTCTGGCAGCATGTGAAGAACCTCAAAACGGATTTCTCGTGGTTAAACTGCTTATTTACTTAAATTACCAACCAGGCTGAAAATCATTGCAGCCATTGGTTCTTACCATCTTTATTTTGCACTTTCACTTCTTCTGACATTTCAAACCTTGAGAAAAATGTATTTTTTTTTCACTCTATCACACTACAGGTCTGTTATTGGACACATTCACAAAGTCACATGACATTTGTCAGGCTTGATCAGCCTTTCAGAGCGCTGTCACACAATATGCACCCTCTCCTTCCTTTACTGTCAGGGCGAAGAGTTGGGGCGCTGAGACAGTGGCCTGACCACGCAGCTCTGCTCCGTGAATTTTTATATGCCACTGCCTGGAGGTTAGAAACTCTAATTATGCCGTGTTAGATTTATTAAAATAGATTATGGAAATGTTAATTAAGTCATTAATTACATTATTTAAGCAGCATTGACAGATAAGGGAGTGTGTGTGTGTACGTGTGTGTGCGGGGGGGTGTCAAGCTCCCTGGGTGGTTTAAAAGGATGTGATTGGTGACAGGGGACACTGTGGAGATGGCGTCTAAGCGCCAGCGCTGACATGATACAAAGTGGCCTACACTGCTCTCTCACCTCACGCTACTGTCTGCAGCAGTTTGCAGAGCTGCCTGAGGACGAAAAGCTCATCGCCCTTTTGCAGATAGAAGTGTACACGAGGGAACTAAAACGCTTTTTTTGATGTAACAGCGACACATAAGTTGACTGAATTTGAAGAAAGAGGGAGCACGTTGTTCAGAGTGTACGCATCGTGCTCTCTGCTTTACATTTGCTCTCGTTTGAGCATTCAGACGAAGCATTTGCACTGACATTTAAAGCAAAGGCCTCAAACCATATTTCCAAGCTGCTCTGAAGGAAAACACAACAGGCCCATTGTGAGATGAATTACCCTGCAGTTGATACTATGGACTCTCTTATCTGCTGACAGTTTTGTTACCACAAAGCACGAGAAATGCTATTCCAATTCTCGAAGAATTGAGCTTTTCTTTGTCCCATCAAACCTATATTAAGGAAGGGAAAATTGCTCTGATCCCGCTTGATAAGAAGCAAATGATAGATGTTGTAAACAAGCAGAATGCTTCAATTCTGATCTGAGGCATTGATTTGCCTCAGAAGCCAATTACTATGTGGACTGACGTTATGTGTTCAGTCAGCCTGCAGAGGGGAAGGGTGTTTCTTTTCATCATGTCCACAGGATTACTCTGTGAGAAAAGAGTTCTTAATATTTGCACCAGTTATACTCAACCTCTGGAGCCACAAAGTCAAAAATGTCCCCTTCTTACCCAAGACCAGTTTGCATTAGAGAAAAATAATAATGCTTATTAGTTATTGCATGAAAAGTATGATGTACAAAAATGCAGGGCAGTACTGGTACAAGCCAACGGAATAAATGGAAACGATGGAAAGTGACTGATGAATCAAGATTTTTCTTTCCCACTGGTGTAACCCAGGAATTAATCCCAGTGCCAAAATCCTTAATAAAAATGAGACAATAAAATCTATGTGATTGAAGCAAAGTAAAATAGAGTCATGATTATAAATCTAGGAGTAGAAATGTGCAACATAAAAACTCATAGTTGATATCAAAGATTGAAAAAGTAAAGAAAAAACTACAGTTGTTTAAATGGCATACTGTCTCTTTAAGAAGACATTCCCATAGTTTGGTGAATACCACGAGGTGTGGCAGATGGAGCAATCCACAGGATGTGGAAACTGAGGAGGAGTGGAATAGATTTGCATCAGAGTGCGTTGGACATGCAGAAATTTGGAGTAAAAGACCAGTAACCAAAAGTGTTGCTAATTTTTTGACAACCATGTTTAAGGTTTTAACAACAAATTTCTGGACTGGAAGTTACAGCAGATTATTTCTTCTGTGTCAAAACCTTGCCTTCATCCAGCTTTAGGAAAGAGGATTTAAGCTTCTGTTGGTATCGTTCTTTTGTTTTGATGATCAACGGGTCACCTAATTTCTGGGTAAATATTTTTGGCTTGAAAACAACCACAGAATCAGACACGTGTTTGAAAATGTTCATATTTACTCCTCATTATTTCTTTAGATTAGAACTGCGAAACATTAAGTTTTTCTGTGATTAAAAGTGAAGACACCAAAGTAAATTTAGGTCCATAGAGTTCACAGTGGTGCAAGAGAAGGTGCACAGGCATACAAGGCATAAACACAAAATGATTGGATAAATTAAGTTAGTTCTGCATCTGTAATTAGTTAGAGCAGAGAAAGTGCTACACAACTTAATCCATTTTGGTGAATTGAAAGAACTGATATTACAGTTACTAAGCCCTCTAGAGCTCGGACTACACTGCACACCAGAAGATATTGAACAAGTGTGTAGGATCACGTCTGCTCTATTTGTGGTCAACATCCTATTGTCGGCATTTGAGAAAACACCTTCTCTTCACGCCAAGACGATTTGCGCCAGGTATACAATAGGGCCTATTTGATGATTGAAGGGGCCAAATGTGAATTGGCCTATTCACGTAGGACCTTCCTTATTGATAGTTCATACTTTTACATGTTCATGTATTGCAGTTTATGTACACTTACATATATTTCATACTTGGGCATATTTCATGGTTAATAATTTAGTTAAAAATGGATTGTCACGCTTATGTCATATTTACATACATTTAGAATTCATTAGTTTAAAGGAGATAATGAGATGCAGACAGAAAATGTCTGACAAAAACATTTTTATTCAGAAAAAATGCACAAAATCAGTCATGTGACCTACTCTTTTGGAAGGCAGGGCAAGCTTGCTTCAGACGGTCAGCTGGCGCCAGCTCAGTATAGAAGCAAAATAGTTTTTGACAGTGTGACCTGACTATTGTGTTCAACTTGTCTTTCATTAAAATGTTTTTAGAAGATGCTTTAAGAATACACCTACAATGATATTTCATTTATCGGTGTTACCTTGGGGTAGACCATAATGTTCTGTTATGTCCACTCATTTAGTTTGCTAATCAGTTTCTTCAAAGAGAAATCTAAATAAGCTCTTGTTCTTTTCTGATGGGATTTGCCAGATGTTTTAAATAATTTTACATGATGTTTGAATTCTATTTTGGTGTTAGAGCAACCAAAGTCTTACAAGATAATGCTACTCATTTTTTCTTTCTTTTGTTTTATACCTTTAAAGAGTTTTTTTTTTAAAAGACATACAACCTAAAGTGTTATGTGGCATGACACTCATGAGCAGAGGGTTGAGTGTGACGGCTATATTCCTTAAAATAAATTGTTAATGTAACTTTGAAATAATGAGCACAGACTTGAGGTCCTCTGTCAGGTTGCCAGGGAGCACTCAGAGGTCTATGCCTTGATATTAATTGTCCACTGATTGTAGCAAATTATATGGTAAAGGCTGAAGACCTCCTCAGAGTCAGACTATCATGATTAGATTGTACATGAGTCACATAAGCTTGTGAAAGTAACAACTGCTTTGATGGTGGGTATGGACCAACATGTAGGCATATATGATAGCACTGAATACCGCCTTTTCCGTAGGCTGAATTATTTTTGTTAATGTACATTATGAAGCATGTAGATTCTAGTCTGATTTATGTTTACTTTAAAGTTTTTAAATCAGATTAATCACAGGGTTGCTGTGGATTAATTTTGATAAAACATGGTTAAATATCCTTTATTTTCAATCCATATTAATGGATTGAAGGTGGTTTGTTGCTAGCTAGATGACGTGTTAGCTGAGGTGCTAGCAGGATCCCCAACTAAAGCATGCTTCATGTTAATGTAGTACTTTAAACTTGAAGTGCTTCGTTTTTTTTGTATTCAGATTTGCCACCGTCAGGGCTAATGTGCTATTTAACGTCTTCCTATTCAAGTCGGTTGATTCTGCTGGATCAACTACCCATCTGCACATGTGCAGCATCATGCACCACAGCAGGTCTACTGGGGCAAAACTTCCCTGAAACTCATTGCCAGAGACATTTAAGGGGTTTTGAGTCATTCTACAATGCAGATGGGTTAATTGCCTTAAAATTTCGAATTAATCATAATGATGGATTAATCCAACAGGTTAATTTTGACAGCCCTAGTTTAAATGTGACCAAATCAACCCATACAGTTCAAATTTAAATGCAGTATGTACAAGCCTGTAGAGAATATTGTAAGTCTTAATCAGTGGGACTTAGTGTTTCACGATAAACATCATAAAAATCTCTTTCTGGATGACCCTACATTTCAAAAGTTACACAGTATTATGATATTTGGGATTATTTCCACTGCATTTTACCTATAAAGATAATTTCTAAACCGAGTGCCTGCACCTGAACGTTGCCCTGGTGAAGAGGATGCATTATTATTCAGTTGAGTGGGACACATTGTTTCTTTAGGCATGGTTGTTAAATTTAACAATGACAAAAAAGTGGAAGTGAAAAAAGAGAACATAAAAAAAGAAATCTGAAACAAAAAAATAACATTTGTATTTGAAAACATTAATACTGCAACTTAAAAAAGACACATTATGTGTTAAAATATATTTCAGAGTACAAAATGAAAATAAAATATTTTACTGGAAAAATTACTAAGCTGAATTAAAAGTATATTGAAAAAACATATCTTACACTATTCAAGAACAAGAATAAAAATTTCACTTTTGAATTTCATTTGTTCCATCTGTTTTTTAGTTTTCATTTTACCAGACTTTGAGCCTTAATTTAGCTCAGTAGAAAATGCCCTAATCTCTTGGGGGCAGGGGGCTGTGATGATTAGCTCTGCCCAAAATAATGTGCAATGGAGGGATGTCTGCCTGTGACTGGAAGAATACACTCCTGTAGGCGGAGGCTGTGTAGCTGTGACATAAAAAATCCCGAAAGTTAAAAAAACAGAGCATTTTAATTGCCATTTTCTGATTAAGTAAGAGTTAGTAAAAGATGTCATGTTCTCCTGCTCCCCAAGGCCCTTCTAAGGACATTAAAAGTAAAGAAAACTGATTTTTCAGGACACAGGACATTCAATTCATGTTAATTCATGTAAACAGGGTTTAAAAAGGGGATGGGACATTTCAGGCACTATCTTCAGCAGACAAGAGCAAACCAAAACCAACATGCAAGTCACCATGTTTTACCCCCAGCTCGGCCCCACCCATTTAAAAAAAGAAGTAAATTAAATCACAAAATCATTTTGTCTCGGCCCACCTCCCTCCCTTCCTTTCCCAACACCCCCAACACAGCTTCAGTGGATGGCTGTATGAAATGAGACTGGATCTGCTCAAGATCTCCAGCTGCTGAACAGGTTTGTTCTTACCACTGTTACTGTAAGCCTCCTATAGATGCACTGCACTGTAGATTGGCCCAGTGCTGCACTCATGGTGGATTCATAATAGGTTTGGAGGTTATGTATATGAATAAACATGGGTATATGTGTGTCTATAAAATGAAGAGTATGGCTTCAACCTGTTCCTTTGTTAAGTGTCTTTTGATATCACTTTTTCATTCATGCATTTTCTATTACAAGCTCCTCCTACTCACCTACAAGTCCCTTCACGCACTTGCCCCACAGTACCTGGCTGATCTTCTCCACCAACACACCCCTTCCAGGAGCCTGCGGTCACCTGACGCTGGTCTCCTCTCCATCCCGCGGACCAAACTTAAAACGTTCTTTGACAGAGCCTTTAGTGTGGCTGCCCCCACCCTCTGGAACTCTCTCCCCTCAGAAATCCACAACTCTCCCACTCTGGACTGTTTCAAATCACTTCTCAAAACTCACCTGTTCTCCCTGGCCTTCCCTGTTCAAATGTTTAGCTTAGGTCCAAACCTGTTTGTTTGTTTGTTGATTCTTTTAGTTTGTCCCCTCTACTGTGGAAAGCGACCTTGGGTTCCTTGAAAGGCGCTATATAAATCTAAGTTATTATTATTATTATCATTATTATTATTATTATTATACCCCTTTATACCTTTTGAGGGGAGCAATTTAGGGCAATTTAGAGTCACCAGTTGACCTAATGAGCATGTTTTTGGTCTGTTGGAGGAAGCCAGAGTGCCCGGAGAGAACACACGCAGGCACAGGAAGAACATGCAAACTTCACACAGAAAGGCCCTGTCCGACCCAGGAACCTTCTTTGCTGTGAGGCACCTGCACTACCTGCTGCGCCACCGTGCTGCCCTTAGATATCACTTGATAAATAAATCAACGCTTCTTCTTAGTATTATTGTGTGATCACAGGTCAAACCCATATTATGGATTTGAAGACCTTTAAGTGCTATTTACTTAATTACAGTGTCCATCATGCTTCATGAAAGTTAATTTTCCATATGCACTGTGTGCAGCCACTCTTTTTTTTCTCAAACATTGCCCTCAGAGCGACTGTGACCGATCAAACGTCTGCACACTGTAACAGCCTTGTCTCCACAATACTCTCATGAACAAATAACGTACATTAGCTAATTTGTTTTGTAACAAATGTCATTTTGGACAAAGTGAATTGAGCGTAGACGGTCTGCAAGCTGTTCAATGTCAACTGATTTATTTGATTTCTTACAAACTGAATGTCTGTGGGGAAAATCATGTTAGATCACTTTGAATCCTGGACAATGTAACCTTTGGTTAAATTTGCCTGCCTTGAATGACATGGAAATCTATCTTAAAAGAAAATATTTTACACTGATTAACAGAAAAATACAGGAATAAGGCTTCAGCTTGTCCTTGAATCTCATCTGCTTTCTACTTCTCATTTGCAATTATGAAAGAAACCAGCTCACACCGAGGAACTTTCTAATACAGAAAAGTCAGCAACTTAGCTTGAGTTTGGTCCCTCTGTCACGTTAATATTTTATTAGATGTAATACTGCCTATTTTAAACTCCACCAAAATGTTAAGAGCTTTTGACTTTTCTTAAGTGCAGAAGCAGAAATGTAAAAATATTAATTTCCTCACAACTAAAGCCTCACATCTGCTTCAGCTTTGGATCTATTCACCTGATGTAGCTGCACACTCTGGTATGTTATATGAACCAGAGCATAATAAAGCCAATTCAGTATCATTATCATAGGCCAGGAAAACAGGTGGCCAGGGGGCTGCATGCCGCCCACTACCTCACTCAATGAGGCCCCAAATACTTCTCAATATTTACAAAAGTAAACATGGAGAGAAAAAGAAATGTGTGATAAAGGATTTTCATGAAGATTCCACAACCCATTAATTATTTTTCTTCATATTAATCATTTCTCACCTGAATTTCCATAACTAATAATTCTTGCACTTTAAATATTTTTCTTTATATAAGTGCATACATGAAATTGCTGGATTAGTTCCTGCAACACAATACCATCAAGAAGTGCTCTCCGAAAAATGTCAAGGTATGTAAATAAAATACATGTCTGATACAAGAACATATGTCTCAGGAAAAAAAATTCTACAAAGACTCAGAATAAGAAAATAACTACACTACCTCAAAGCTACTACAAAATGTAATCAATCTACTAATGTAGCTGCAGTACTTGTAGTTAGTAGCTTAAGGGTAATTCAGAAACAGTTTTTAGTTTAAATAAAAGATTTAGTGGGTAATATGAGAAACAAAATTCTTTTCATGCTTTTTTTAATAAACATTGTATCAAGCTGAAAGGCATCCCTACATTTTGAGCTTTTTAAGGAGCTGATTATTTTATCCAGTTTGATAACATGAGTTCATGACATGTATCTGAATCAACAGGTGATGTATGTGCTCCAGGTCTCATAGCAGATTCCTCCATTTCAATTCAGACCTCTAGATTCTCCATCTACAGATGTTTCCATTTGTGTACTTCAGTTCATACCTGTATTCCAAAGTAAATGGCTTTCATATTTATTGCAAAAACTGTAAATGTATCCCATTTGAAAGCTGTTTTTCCTCTTGTAAAGCAAACTAGCGAGGGCTGCTGATAGAAGGACATGTAGGCTGTGTTATGTCTCAAAATAGTGCCTAATCAAAGTGACTTGACAGTGAGAAAGTAAGTTAATGTAAACAAACTATTTTTTCATGTGATGACTTCACACTGTTTTGTGGCTTGTTATCTCTCACAATTCTTTTGAATTATGTGGAGAGTTTGGCACCATGTACAAAAATGTACAGCATTAGCGTCTGTACTAAGGTTTCTGAACAGAGAGAGAACAGAGCTATTTCACTGTGGCACATGTTCAGGCTCATGCCATGAACCTCACACAACCCCACCTCAAAACACCTGAACTATCCCTTTAACTATGATGGTTATGATGTTTTTTCTGTTTTCATTTTTGTATCACTGTGTTTTCACTGGAGTTTGTGTATTTGATCAATCTTGCACCAAATTATCCCTTCAATTTAACTGAAAAGTGTTGTGTTTTTAGTCATCAGCATGAAGAGGACCTTTAATTTTTGTCTTATGAAGAGAGACGTCAGGTGATGTAGTTTGGGCCTATTGTTGTGCTAATTGATTTATACATAAATTAAATATCTGGACTTTGGTTACATCCCTGGTGAGTTGCCCTGCTCTGGTAGCTCAAAAATAATGCACCATGAAGGACTCAATAGAACACAAATCATAAGATTAATAAGTTTTAGTGCTTTTTTTGGACTAATTACTATTATCGCTTTAGTGCTCACAGCGATGGTTCCAGTAATCCCAGCGATGTAAAGTCAAAAGTTATGCAATGCCTTGTTTTGCAAAAGTTTAGTTGAATCCCTGAAAATTTTGTTTACAAAAGGACTTAAGAAGGTTGATCATGTTTAAGTAAATAAAAAGTTAAAGCTAGGGTTGGCAATCTGATTTAGATACACATTTTGTAAAACTGGTTAAAATGGTCTTTATGACCCGATGCCATCAACTCATAATGTGTTCTTAATACAGAGCGAAAAATATCCGCTATCTACAGCAGGAGTAAAACAGGGAAAACTCCAACCAATAATCATACTGTAACCACCGTTTTTAAACCAATCAAATCCCGTCCCTGTTCTGCCCGCCTGCTGTGTGTACATTTTCCCGGCGTGCACAGACTCAGTGCATGTAGCCGACCTGAGAGGGATCAGAGTCCGCTGGAGAATGCTTACCTTTCAAGTTTTGTCTTTGAAAATAAGTGAAGCCCACCGTGAGCCGTCCCACAACACCAACCAAGCTCCAGCATCCCTCACATTTTAAGACAGATTTACAAGAAATCTAAAATAAACTCTTTGTTTTTCTAAGTTTGTTCTGCTGCTCTAATCTCGCGATAGCTGCCACCCAGGCTACTGCAGGTGGACGTTCTCGCAAGGCTTTTATTTCTTCTTCAGTTTACGGCGGTTGGCATCTGCGGTTACCACCTTCTTCAGGCTAGAGACAGACTTTTTTTTTTCCTTACTATGATAATGTTTTGGTGTTTTCTTTGTGCTGACTGAGATATGACTTGGTGTAGTGTAAAACAAACACTTTGTGCCGAGGGTTTGGAGTTGAGGCAGTCTTCTGGATATATCAGCCGCGTGCGTGGGGCTCTAATTAAATGAATTGTCTCGGAGTTCAACACTCCGAGCGACCATCCTGTTCCTGAGGAGCCCTGAGGAGATGCTATATTCAAATTCATGCTAGTTTTCCAAAATTGCCAACCCCAGCTTTAAGTAAGTTTATTCAAGGTGAAAAGTGTGGTCGATGGACACTGGCCACAGCTTTATGATGTTTTTGAATTCGGAATTAAGTATCCAGAATTAAATAATTTGTAATTAAACTCTCCTCCTTAGTGTGTACATGGAAAAAGTAATTCCAAATTGAGGTTTACATGGAAAACACATTTATTTGCCTTTATTCAATTCTGCTTAAGGTCTGGGGGTTGGGAATGGTTCTGATTGGGCATCGAGAAGACGTGACGTAGTGACATTTTTACGTCTACCGGAGGACAACAATCTCCAGTTCAGCGTCTCCAGTTTCTGTCAGGGAAACCTTGTCCAACTTGGATGCTACAACTTTAAAAAGGTCCACATTTTTATGCTTATGTCCAGCCACTCTTTTCATTATTTCCAAATCTTCTAAGGCTCTAATTAAATGAATTGTCTCGGCTCGAGTCCAACACTCTGAGCGACTATCCTGTTCCTGTCAGCGCGGAATTGCAACAGGACAAGGGAACGAGTATGCACAGAACGACCTGAAATAAATCAGGATGAGCGTATAAAATAATCAAGGAATTATTCAATTCAGATTTAAAATCAGAATAAACCAGCCACCACTTTAGGAACAAGTTTGATTTGGAATGGTAATTTTCATTCAAAATTAAGTGTTTACAAGGTCATTTTAAATCTTTTTTTAAAGAGGATCTAAGTTTTATTCTGAATTAAGGGGGAATTAAAGCTCTCATGTAAACATAGCCATACACTGAAGAGCAGGCAGGAGTTTGATTCCCAGCCCTTACAACTATCCTCCTGCTGTGTTTTTCTCAGGTATTTGCACAGTTACCTCAGCAGTCGGTACCAGCAGGCTGAGCAGGTCTCCTTCATTCTGCAACCGCGGGGTTTGGAAGAGGACAGATCGAGTCTGGACCACTGGGATCACACAGAAGCCGCTGCAGCAGCCACAGGTCACGCTACATCTGCGGCCTCGCACAGTCAAGTGGACGAGAGAAACGTGGATGTGATAAAGAGCGGATGTCTGAGCTTTTACTGAACTGCTAACAGAGGGAGTCTGCAGAACACAGGGCGAGAGTAAATCCTTAGGGTATTATAGGTTTCTAACAGCCGTTCACGATATCACATCAGTTTATCAGCGTGGCATTTATGAGATCTAGCACTTTAAAAGCCATTTTCGTGGTGTCAAATATTCATATTTTCCCTTATATCAAACACTCTCACTTAATTCAGAAAATATATTCTCACGTATTGCAAATTGATCGTCAGGCAGCTAATGCACGCAGCTTTCATGAGTGTGTTCAGGCTCAGGGAGGAAAAGAGAGCCTGAAATCACTCTCTTTCCTTAATGATGTCCACACAGAGACAATGGGGCGCCGCTCTGATTAGTGTCACCTGTCCTTGTGCATCTCATCAGCTCCATTATGGCTCGGGCTCCCATGCTTCTTCTGCTAATTGAATAGCCTGTGAAGTGGTGACGAGCACGGGGGCGAGAGCAGCGTCTGTCCCACTGCTGCTGCTGCACAAATGAGAGTAAAGCTTCCCAGTGAGACGCTGCTGTAGTTCGTGCAGCATAAACCATTATCATAGAGATAGGGAAGGTGCTAACAAGTAGCCCTCATCTTATATTACCGTCATATCATCTGCAGATTACCTTCATATATAACAGCTTGAATTAGCTTTCACTGTTTTCAGGAGGAAACATTTCAAACAGAGCGTCCTTTATGGATGCAGCCTATGGAGACTCTATTATTTAGCAGATTTGCATGAGAAGTTAAGTCTTAATAGGGGGAAAGAAAAGGTTTGGCATTTCTAGAGGTATCCTGTATATTGTTATGTGACAAGTTAAATGGAAAAAAAAATGCTTGTACTTACACAATCATCTGTAACATACAGCCTTGTAGAGGACTACAATCTGCTGCAGGTTAGAGACCTTAGCAATAAACGCCTGAAATGGAAAACAAAGGTTAAATACTAGCAATGTTTAAGGGACACCATAGACACCAAGACTGATTAAATCAGGGGTGTCCAAACTTTCTTCACCTAGGGCCACATAAAAAGGAATACAGTGACGACTGAGGTACTTGCTGCACCTCACTTTAGTGTATTTAAGTTAAAATTTTAGGTTTTAGGGGCGGGTTATCGCCTGATGAGGGGTCAATGTAACCCCGAGCATTCAGTGGATTAGAACCAAGTCAGGGCAAGAAATACCTTCTGAGCAGAAGAGAAGGGAGACACTGGTGGCTTATCTTAAATGACACAAAACAAGAGTAAACTGCAAGAATCTTGGTCCTTGATGATGAATATTGCAAATGAAAATTGCCTTGAAAATGAGACCTTGTGACAAAGTCAAGTTGGCAGAAAATGATTAATGGTATTTGCTGCTGTAATCAAAGTGTCTTTATTTATCAGCTGTTTTTGGGACCAATTCAAAGTGGGCAGCAGGCTGCATTGAGCCCCTGGGCAAAAGTTTGGAAACCCCTGGCTTAAATCAGCTATTTCCATTGTAATCCTCAAAACTCACAATGCAGTCAGAAGAGAACACAACTCAGGCTCAGGAAAATGTTGTGTCAGTCCCTTCAGAAAATCAATGATCAATGCAAATTGCAAAAGCTCACAATAACAACCAAAATCAGGTAAAGGACGCTGCCTGATATTGTATTAACTCAGGAGCACCACATTCATATTTGGTGCACTATAAATGACTGCCAAAAACTGCAGAAGCTCCCTTAAAAACCCATCTGGACCAGATGAGCCCAAGAAACAGATAAGAGACTGTCTGTGTGTGTCAAATCATTGTTAATTGGTCTGACTGAAGGATACATGAAACGGTCCTACCAATGAAACCGGTAACATGATCAGAATTTATCAGCGTAAAATACAGGCAAAATCGGAGAAGCTCCGTCTTGCTACATCACAGCTCGTCAGCCATTTTTAATGCAGAAGAAAAATCAAATGACTCCAGAGCTCAGAGCAGAGTTTGGATGAATAAAATCCATGTGCTTTTCCCTCTTGTTTCCCCAAACATTGTTAAATTAGGGTCCTAACCTGACCATCCCTCTTTTACAGTAAAACCTGACCACTGATCTAATCTTTTTGATAAAAAAACATAATTTAGAACATTGCATTTTTATAATTGGACCAACGTCAGTATCCACAGATATGAAAATTTTCACCAATATTTGCAGGCAATATTTTATTGATACAAATTGGCCAAATATTTTCAATATATGCCATAATATTGGCAGAAATACAGATGTATCATTTTGGTTTCGTCTCATCGTCACCGAATGTCCACTTTCATAAATCCAATATATAATTTATCCAAGGACAAAATGTTTTTCTTGCCTTACATCTGTTTTTAACACAAATTGACTGTAACCATAAAAGAAATAGAGTATTATTTGTTTAATGGAGGCTTTGTGGTATTAACAAGAACTATCATTATCGATTTTGGTATTAGTGATAATGAGTTTGGAAACTTTTTTGTAAAAGGATAACCAACACTGAAAACATTTGCAATAGATATGCAAATACACTTGCTCTTTTAATTAAATTGATACAATACATTCTAAAATGCCTCAACGCTTTGAAAAACGTGTCATAAAATCAGGCATTGTTTGCCAGAACATTCACAAAAATTTAAAGAATCCTGGAGAGACTGACAAATAACATTTAAGATGAAAAACCACTATCAAATATGCAGCTTTTACATGGGGTCAGTACTTCCAGGGTTTATAGTAAATAAATTGGAAATATGGCTGCTTTATTCATCCATTATCTTATATCTGAATCCTTTGTGGGGTCACGGGGGCTGGAGCTGACATTGGGAGATACATTCTGGACTGGTCACCAGCCAATCACAGGATCACATTGGGAAACAGACAAGAGCAATTTGGTAATCGATTTACCTGCCAAGCATGTTTTTGGGTCTGTGGGTGCAAACCGGAGGGCCCGAGGACAACTAGCAAGGCACAGGGAGAACATGAAAACTGACACAGAAAGACCAGTGTGATAGAGACGGGAATCAAACCAGCAACCTTGGTGGCGCAACTAGTAGTTTGCATGCATTACCAAAAGTGCCATCATGCTGCCCAGCTGTATTCAGTTAGCTGTTCATTCACACAAGTGCCTCTATGGTGTCAAATCTGCAATAAAAACAGCTAGACCTTTAGATACTTTTCAGTGTGTATGAAATTGTTTGTTGATAATCTCAGTTAACTTCATGAGATATGAAATGCATCCCTGACCAACACAGGGCATGTATAATGTTTAAATGAGAGTCCATTGCCCATTTCAGTATTGTATTACATTAATGGCTCACGTTTCTCATTGAAATGAGTGTTGTACAGTTTGGATTTTAACTTCTTTAGAGCCACAGAGGACTTCATAAAATGTTTTTTGAAAATGATCATAAAAAATACATTTATCTTTGAATGCAATAACATTGTGTAAACAAGTGCTCTTCTGTAAATATTTCATATTTGAATAATTGTGTGTATAATACAATATGGAATAACAGATTTGTCACTTCAATTCAATTCTGAACTTCTTCATGGTGTAAAAATGTTTTTGTGGCATCAAATAAAAAGGGAGGCTGGCCTCTATCTGATGTTTGCATTGACTAACTTTCAGGACTATCTGTATTTAGCCAAAGGAAAACACATTAGATATTTTTCAGATCTGCAAAGAAAGTCTTTTATTTTGAGTTGATAAACATTGCCAGCTGTGAAGCAGGGCTGTACTGTCGCTTCCTCTCCTGCCAGCCAGGAGCTTTGCTGTTATCTGCGTGTGCCCGAGGCACAGCTAATGTAAAAAGATCCTCCTCACTCTGCTCAGCTCTGTTAGCACTGAGCTCTGCAGGCTTATCCTGCTCACTTCTTCCTCCGTTTCACCTCTCCGTCACAGCCAAGTGACTCTCAGCTGTGTGCCGCCTCGGCCCGGGCCTTTCTGCGGACAGAATAGAAGAAGTACAGCAGTATCTCGCATGGCTGTATCTGCTAAATGCCACGACAACAGGACTGCAGAGGCTTCCCAGCGTCCCCATGCCTGCATGGTTCCGGGGGCTTAATGTGTGCGTGTGGGGCCAGATGGACACTTTCATGAGTGTATGAGTGTGGATTATTCTGCCGGCTACATCTGGGGCTCCACATGGTACAGCAGACTGCAGTAAGAGAGGCAGGTGGGCCCCCTCCAGTGGGCTCCCTTACATCTATACCCTCCGACAGGGCATCGCAGCAAATGGCAGACAGAAAGGTTACGGGGTGACCCTGCAAGACAAATGCTTCTCTCAATCCAGAAAAACAACATGTCCTCTTCTGTCCTTTCCTTCTCTCTGTGACAACAGCTTACTATTCACAGGTGACACATTATACCTCTACTGGGTTCTGTCTTTTCATTGTTTTAACATAAACATTCTCTTCCATCTTCACACGTTCAAACAGTTTTGTGATGTATTTTCTTGTAGACTGAGAACTGTGAACCAGAAGAGCCAAGGTTGGCTATTGAATGATTGATGGTCTACCACCCAATCTTCAGCTGCACATGATATAAACGTGACCACCATTAACATTTTCTTACATTTTATCTGATGCACTGATATTAGTGTTTCCCATCATTTAATCCAAAAAGTTAATTTTAAATTTTAATTTTACATACAGCTTACACACTAAGGAAAATAAAGCACAAGAATCACTTATGATTAAACAACAGAAAACAAATTCACAGAAAATTAAAATTCGATTTTTTTATTTAAATGAAAAACAACATCAGTTGATTTCGGGCTAGTTTTGGTGGGCAACAAGCTGTTTCTTAATAGCTGTGCCTCAGTTGAGATCAGGGGCATCTATCTTCATATGATACTCACAGAGGAGAGCTGAGCAAGACGTCTGAAGCAGTAGTTCTAAAATACTTTCTGTTTCCCCCCCTTTCTGAGACTGAAATCTTTTTTAAGGCTCCACTTTAGGTCACCGCCCACAAACTTACTATATGAATGAGTTTAAAGCCCTGTCCACAGGGAGACAAAAATGTTTATATGCATAGATGGCATAGTTTCAAGAAATGCATCTATCCACATGAAAACACTATAAAACCCTGTGGTGTCTATGCCAGACGCTGCAACTGCTACAGACATACTATCATTTTTAGTTATAACAACCTTTTTTTTTTCTTCTAAATTATTTTTCAGGTGCGCATCATGGTTATAAGCAAAATATTTATTTACGATATTTGGGTTGGGTAAAATTTGGGTGCATTTTATATTCAAGTACAGTGTTTTTCAGGAAACAATCGTGAAAATATGAGATGTGTGTTATAATCAAGCATGTTATAGGTGTGGAATTATGGTACACCAAACAAGAGAAGAGGAGCATGGAGAATGTACATCCATCATGAGAAATGTTGAAAAACGCTGGTGTCTGCTGTTCTCTGTGTCCCCTTCTTGTTAACAGTGAAGGTAGAGGAGCAGAAGATTTTGCCGTAAAAGCTGTAACAAGCGCAGTAGCTTCTGTAACATGGATGCAAC
Organism: Scarus forsteni; assembly: GCA_036419115.1. NCBI lineage: Eukaryota > Metazoa > Chordata > Actinopteri > Labriformes > Labridae > Scarus > Scarus forsteni. Next base: position 1,913,383 of record JAZDUH010000136.1, read on the forward strand.
TTGGCAGTCCATCATTGCAAACCAAGGTTTACACATGCAGTTTAGGGGAGAGACAGGCCTATGACATCGTCATTTCTTACACTATCTGCATTGGTTGTCCACATGGAAATGCTCAGCCTGCAATTTTGGATTTATCATTGGGAAACTTTTTCAAAACTGAGTTATAGGGCCCCCGAAAAGCTGTATCTGTATAGATGGAACACCGATATGACCAAAAACTCTTGCGAATACCCCTGACTTTGTCTACAGTATATCTGGGGGTTCTGGATTGTTATTCGCTCCCTTTATCTTGGATGGACGATGCATGATGAATTAAATATTTTAACTACTGGCTTAAATGTGGGTAGAATTTGGTGGTCTTAAAGCTCTTCTTATGGGAAATCATGTTTTTGCTCTTCTCCCAACTGAGGATCACTGCTGGGAGACGGGGAGAACATGAAGATCCTCTGTGGATAATGCCGGTTAGTCTATGGTTGCTCAGCAATGACTGGTGAAATGTGCTTTCCTCAGAGGTTAACTTGGAGAACTTGGTTACCAGGTTCGTGTCACATATAAGTGGTAAAAGATACATCTGTGTGGTATTATGTAATGCAAGACTATAAGGACTAAACTGTAGTTTAAGCTAATGGCTAACATCAAAGTACAGTTTTCTACGTCATACTGTGGCTTGATATGGATTGATCTATGATGAGTGTGACAGGTGGACTGATCATCCAATCAGCAGCTGCTGTTGTTTTTGAAGGTTCGGCCTCTGAAAACTTTTTACATGGGCTCTTCTCCAGATGGACTACTGGAATATTCCTGTGGCAGATATATGGAACTGAGAAAATATGCATGTGTCTATGCCAATATCATTTTTGATGTATCTGATATAGTTAATACACCAGTATGTGGAAAATCTAATAATTATTATGCATTAAGTTTTGAATGTTCTGATTTGTTTGAAATAAAACAAAAAAGTAGAGCTTGTAATTATTATTTATTGTTTAAGATCTCAAATAATAGTTATGCGCTTGCATTCCTAAACAGAAAACGTTGGTTAAGTCTTGCTGAGCCTTACTCCTGTTCATAATGTATGTCCAGTAGCATTTTCAGTTTTAAACACAGTTTTAAGAAAATGCTAAAATACCTGTTTTTACTTATTAAAGAAGGAATTGGAAGGCAGGTCAAATATGACTACTTAATCCCAAAGTTAACCTCATCCTCATACTGTCACTTTCATTGCAACTTTCATTAATTAAAGTTATTTTCTTAAACAAACCAGAATTCCCTTCGGTGGTGATAAAACCAGGATGAAAGCAGTCATTACATTTCTCTTTGAACCCCAGAAATGACTGTAATTATATTACTGATCCACGCAATAAGCAAGACAAAGTTCAGGACACAATATTGATGAAACTTCTGTATCAGCAGAAAAGACTAAATCTACTGTTTGCAGTATTAGTTGAATATTTTTATGTCAGATTGAAAGAACCCAAGCATTCTACTTCAAATAGCAGCCTGAGCTTGGAGCGTGCTCGGTAAACTCAGCTCATAACGCCTCGCAATCATATTAGATTGAACTCAAGCCAAGGCCTTTGTGAAATCAGAGCTCATTAGACGAGTCCACCTCATAACGAGTGTCCAGATCCATCAGGAGAGATAAACCTCCTGCTCTGCACTGACTGAGATCCAGTTGAACACACCCGCAGTGGCTCTGACCACATGTGAACAAGATATTTGCTTTGAAGCACCAACACACAGACTCCAACCAGCATGTCAGAGAGCCAAGCGTCCCTCCATGTGAGTGACGGGGGAGATGCTTTGGACTGGGACACCTGTTGCGGAGGATTAAGTGACAAACAGATGGTGTTTACATATTAAACAAACAAAAGAAATGTGTGTCTAGTGATAGCAATAAACTAATAAAACAAGAGGGTTCGTTGTTTAAATTTAAAGGAACAATACACACAGTTTGGCCTATAAAACATATCAAAATGACTAACAAAGAAAGGTATATACTCTCTGGAGACTGGTGAAGTCAAAGGTAGACTGGTGAAGGGGGCATCCTAGGCAGCAAAAGATGACCATGTCTTGCCCTTGCTTCACTGAGGATGCATAGGGTGTCTTCCAGGGGATTTTGGCTTCTTTTATTCAGAGGGTGGGTTTGGGCCGCTCATTTCACAAATTCAAATTCCTTTACAGGTTTACCTTGTTGTAAATGTGAATTATGTTTCAAACAATATAAAATACAATACCAAGCAGTTTATTGAAGGACAGAAATAATACAACCAAAATAGCATTTCCAAACTTTTTTTTTTCTGGCGTGGAAATACACTGTCTGGCCAAAAATAAAAGTTGCCACCTGGATTGAACTAAGCAATTAGGTACGAGCCTCCCTATGGATATTTGCTGTTCGGGCAATTGTCTTTCAGCTGGGAACAAGTTATTTAACCCCAGCTGATGCAACGAGTGTCCTCTCATTTCTTGAACAACCATGTTTGTGGAAAAGATGTCTGTCTGTTTAAGAAGGGTCAAATCATTGGCATGCATCAGGTGGAGAAAACATCTAAGGAGATTGCAGATAAAACAAAAATTGTGTTCAAAACTGTCCAACGCATTATTAAAAACTGGAAGGATAGTTGAGAACTATTGTCTTTGAGGAGGAAGAATCCTGAATGATCGTGATCAGCTATCACTTTAACATTTGGCCAATTTCAAATGGAAGAAAAACAACAAAAGTACTCAAGGTTATGTTGAATAGTGAAAGTAAGAGCATTTCCACACGTACAATGTGAAGAGAACTCAAGGGACTGGGACTGAACAGTTATGTAGCCTTAAGGAAACCACTAATTGGTAAGAAAAAAAGGCCTCAGTTTGCTAGGGAACTTAAAGATTGGACTGTGGAGGACCAGTAGAAGGTCACGTGGTCTTATGAGTCCAGATTGACCCCGTTCTAGAGTGATGGGAGCATCAGGGTAAGAAGTGAGGCAGGTGAAGTGATGCACCTATCATGCCCAGTGCCTACTGTACAAGCCTGTGAGGGCAGCACAATGATCTGGGACAAATCTTGTGATATTGCAGAAGCTTACTAAAACAATGCTACAGTGAATGTGTGCTGTAATCAAAGTTAAAGGCGGTCTGACAAAATATTAGTGTGTGACCTTGTTTTTTAGTGGCTACTTTTTTTTTGGCCAGGCAGTGAGTTTCAGTAGTCCATCTGGGACAGAGCTGTTTTCAGGGGCAGAACCTTCAAAAACAACAGCAGCTGCTGATTGGATGATTGTTCTGCCTGTCACACTCATCACACACCAGTCCATATTAGGCCACAGTATGGGGTAGCAGCTAGACCCTGTTGCTAGCCATTAGCGTAAACTACATTTTTGTATCCCCCTTGCTAACGAGATGGCAGCGCTCTGTGTTTTCGCGGAGAAAGAAAACATTTTGTGCTTTGTATCAAATGTGTTGCAGCCCCAATGTTGGTGAGACAAAGTATAGCAATATTGATTTAACTCGTGTATAATATGCACCCGGAAATTTAGTTTATTTAAAAGCAAAAGGAGTGAGAATAATAATCAAGACATTACGGTATGTACATGTGTTGCATTTGAATCATCACGTTGCTTACAAGCACAAACCTCATATCGTCAAAATTGGTACTTTTCATGACAAATACCCCACCAATGAACAAATAAGTATTGTCTTTTCTTGACTACAAACTGTTTTATTCATACTGTGATTTGGTAAAATATTTCTAAAACCCACTCTTCAACATGGAAGGTGACCAACACCACTGTTTTTTTTATGCATGACAGCTCTGAGCGAGTGTTTCACATCAGGCAGACATGTAAGCAATATCAGTATTCTAAACAACTTAATTCAAGGCAATAAACTAATAAAAATATGCTGTTACAAACAGTTTTATCTGCAGCTCTGCTTCCATGGAGTTTCATAGGGGAGACCAGGGGCAATTGTAACATGTACTTTTTCACAAATGATTTTTAAATTATTGGATCTTCAGGTGTTAATTAATTACAGTAGTAAATCTTGGATAAAACATTATGAATCCAGGATTTCCATTTGCAGCTGTTTAAACTGATGACATGTTATTCTCATTACTATTTAATGTTCGCTGTTTAAGTTTGTGTGTTGGTGAAAACTGTGTGTTGCAGCCTATCTTGGTCTAGTCAGCCTTGTTAAAGATACCCCTGATCTCAATGGGTCTAACTAGGCTAAATAAAAGTTACATAGCAAAAAGCAATAAAATGGTTATACTTAAGTAAAGTAGCCTACAAACTTCAGCACTGTTTACAATGTGAGAAAAGTGGCCCAAATCCAATCTGACTATCTGAATAAGTGATTTATGTTCAAAACCTTAAAACATGAATCTTTGTCCAGAACTGAGAACATTTTCAGTAATCAACCAGAAACTGCAAACAAAAACATTCATGTTTTGTTAATGAACCTGTGTCTCATTAATAAAGTCCATGGCCTGTAGGAACTTTATCATGCCTGGAGCTCTCTATAAACAATTCTTTACCTTTTCATAAATCCCCACAGCTTTAATAAAGACTTTCCTCCCCTCTGGGTGTTCCCATGTTCACTCCTCATGAAATCAGACTCCCTGGCCTCAGATAAGAAGTCATGAATGATGTTTTTTCTGTCCTCTGATAGAATCACATCCGACCCTGGGATCACCTCTGAAGGACGAAGGCTGCTCAGTGTCCAGCCGTGAATTCTTGCCGTCACCGCGACACGAGCGTGGGTCCACTTGAATAAATTAAATGAATTACCAGCTGCCTTGTGCAGGCTTGCAGGATGCAGGGTGGCATGAGCACGCCATTACAACAATGATAAGGATATCTGCGTGGCCTTGTGTTAAAGGAATTACACATAGCATCCAGAGCCTTTAAGGGACTCTGACAGATTTGCGCACACTGGCAACTTCGTGTGACATGAGAATGTGTGTGGCTGCAGACCGGCTGGGCTGCTGCGTGGCCTGAGTCGAGTCAAAGGGAGGGGAGGGGATGCTGTGAAGTGAAAAAAAAAAAAGAAAAAGTGGCGAGTTATTGTGATGCAAATGGACACAGCCTTGTGCTTAAACAATGCTTTAATACGTCCAGATAACATCCTGAGATGCACAATAAAACAAAATGATGTCCTCGGAGGTTATTTAAAGCGATATGACATCAAATCCTGACATAGCAAGAAGTGCTTACGGCCTGTCCGACTGCTTTTGTCTCGAGCTTTGATAAAAAAGCAGATGAAGGATAGAAAGCCGCATTTGGAGTCCTATCCACAACATGGGAAAGTCTATTTACATAATATTATGTATATTATATTCCACTTTGCCTAACGTTTGAATACAAACTGAATTTACCTCTTAAGGAAGAAGTGTTGTAGCTTAAACCTGGGATACGTGGTGAGGTGTCCGATAACTTTGTCTTCCACCTGTAATCTGATGCAGTGCTGAGAGAAGGGATCGGCCCTCACTGCCACGGGGGTGATTTATGATTGAGGACATGTTAATAAAAATATCAAAACAATCTGAGCTCTGGTGTGGAAGATACCGGTCCACTACGTACATCATGCTCGACAGGCCCCGCGCAGGGAAAGGGCCCGCTCGCTGATATTATGCTCATATGGATGCCCCGCTGCCCTGCTCTTGAATAGAGTATGCAGCTGTTGTTTGTTTTTTGGGAGGATCGGTGGGGGTAGCACCACTCGCACAAGGTGACATTTAGGTAAGCATGTGCCCCTCGGAGCCGGCTGGGTGAACAGTCTTTAAATCATGATCCCAAAGGAGCTGGGATTAGTTCTCCACCTTCACACTCTACAGCAAAACTCATCGTAAGTTGTAAAAATGGAATGTGCAGTTTTTTTTTTTAAACATTAATACGAAACCATGTCTGTTAATGTTTGTTGGAGTTAATTCTTTACCTCTGCCAGGAGGTTATGTTATTCCTGACATCTGTTTGTTTTGTGTTTGTTTGTTTCTCTGTTAGCAACATAATTACCTCCACCAAGGGGGTTATGTTTTCGGGAGAGTTTGTTTGTCTGTCCGTCCGTCTGTGAACAAAATAACTCAAAAAGTAATGGGTGGATTTTGATGAAATTTTCAGCAAATGTTCAGCATGGGAAAAGGAAGAACTGTTTCGATTTTGGTGTTGATCCAGATCAGCGTCTGGCCGCCATGACTAAAAATGTGATTTTTGTGAATAACTACTGAACTAAAATAGATATCACTAGAAAAGCACCCAGAGAGCGCAGACCTCCGCCAACGCCACAATCCTGATTTTCACCATAAATATTAGTCCTACCTTTATTTCATCTAAATATTTAGATTCCCTGACCATGAAAACACACAATTAGCAGTTGGATTCATAATGATATCTATTTTAGTTCAGTAGTTATTCACAGAAATCACATTTTTTGCCATGGCGGCCAGACGCTGATCCGGATCAACACCAAAATTGAATCAATTTTCCCATGCTGAACATTTCCTAAAAATTTCATCAAAATCCACCCATTACTTTTTGAGTTATTTTGTTCACAGACGGAGACGGACGGACAAACAAACTCTCCCAAAAACATAACCTCCTTGGCGGAGGTACTTATGAATCCAGTTGTTAATGGTATGTTTTCATGGTCAAGGAATCTAAACATTTTGGTGACATAAAGGTAGGACTAATATTTATGGTGAAAATCACAATATGGGTGAAGACTGTGGCGCTGGCAGACGTGTGCACTCTTCAAGTGCTTTTCTAGTTTTTAATGTTATTCAAAAGAAAGAGTTAGACATTTTGATGCAAAAGTGCCCTTTTTCAGTGAGACGCTCTTTTTCCAGAGTGTTATTTTAGGTCATTAAAGGGGATCACATTGTGTTTCTACTTTGTGTCCCAGTATTTTGCATTTTTCTTTCTGTAAGACCTATTCATATTGATACTACGTACACTTTCACCACTCACATCATTCTTCAGCATTGCTTATAAAGTTTAAATCCCACATGTGACAATATATTGCCCCTATGTACCGATTCAGCCAATCAGAGCATATGGGTTTTTTCTCAGTTTCTGATTGGCTGTTGTATATCACATGGCTTACGTCTTCCAGGAAGGAGAGATGCTTGCATTGTTCTCTCTCAGTTCCACGTCTCTCTACAGTGACTGATGTTCCATATTTTTGTGTTTGCTATTGCATTAAAGTGATATTCCGGGATTGAACAAGTTGGGTCCTATCACAAGGGTTAGGGCAGAAATTCCCTCTACAGCAGTGTTTCTGTGGAGAAGAAACCCAGGGCGCTAGGACCTAACTCCCTCTTCCTCCTTCGGATCTGCTCGTCTGCTGATTCCGCTGTAGTCAGACGGGGCCATATTTTACTTGACCAAAAACACAAATAAACGGACTCCCACCGAAAAAGTCTGATATCGGTCTGCATTCACGCTTTATTTAGAGAATTTTCAGTGCGTTACTTTCACACAAAAACACCGCTAAATAAGGCTCTAGTTCTCATAGCGCCGTGAAACGGCCTACGCTGCTCAAATATAAAAGAAGAAAATGCTTCTTTGACCATCTGCTATATCTCCTCTTCATGTTATTATCAAGATGAAGTAAGTTAAGGGAGGGGTGCATTCTGTTTCCGATGTATTAATCACAAAAAAATGTTTAGCTTTGTTTTTCAAGTGGCTTTTAAGTTGAAACAGCCTGACAGGATACAGGGACATTTACAGCAGCTGCAACTTAACCCCTGATACTGAAACAACCAGATGCTCTGTTGTTTGTAGAATAAGAAAAAAATGCCACTGTGACATTTAAATGTAATGTAGATGACAATCAAAACATGTTCTATGTAGGTTTATCTTAAAAAAAACAACAACTACAAAAACAGACTCAAATCATGTCAAATCAAATTTGACATGTTCAGGGTGTACCCTTGTTGGCTACACCCTGAACCGGTTGCCAGTCAATCGCAGGGCCACATAGAGAGATAGACAACTATTCACACTCACACTCACACCTAAGGGCAATTTAGAGTCACCAATTCACCTAATGAGCATGTTTTTTTTTGGTCTGTGGGAGGAAGCCAGAGTGCCCGGAGAGAACCCACACATGCACTGGAAGAACATGCAAACTTCACACAGAAAGGCCCTGCCCAACCAAGGGTTCAAACCAGGAACCTTCTTGCTTTGAGGCACGTGCACTACCTGCTGCGCCACTGTGCCGTTCTCTAGTGTTTAATATACCATATTTATATGTATATTTTGTACACATATACATTTTATACAATAGCATTTTTTGTTTGTATAGTCTTAGATTTTCCAACTGTAATCTATCAAAAATGTACTTAACAGCTGTAAAATACCACTTTATATACCTGTGTATATATCCACTCACCACATCACACCCATTCTGCAGCAGCAGCTCCTCCACTGGCTCTCCATCACATATCGCATGCAATACAAAATCCTACTCCACACTTGCAAAGCCATCCACAACTTTGCCCCTCTAAACCTTTCTGACCTCATTAACATTTCTGTACCTATAGTACCCTCTGATCCTCTTCTTCTGTTCTACCCTTTGTCCCCTCTGCTCACCTTGTCACCATGGAGGGTCGAGCATTCAGCTGCTCAGCTCCCCAGTTATGGAACTCACTCCCCCCTGACCTCCACAAGACTGAGTCCTTACCCCTCTTTAAAGCAAGACTCAAAACCAATCTGTTCAATCTCTCCTACCTCCTCTGACCTCTTGCACTCTCTGTTGTATTGTATTGCTTGTTTTTATACCTGTTTTTATGCCTGTTTTAATGCACTTTTTATTTGTACTTTTGTAAGATGGCCATGAGTGTCATGAAAGGCGCCCTTTAAAAAATCGAATATATATATATATAAATTTTTCATTCTTTATCTTTCTTTTTTGTAGTTTTCATTCTTATACTCCTTTTTTGTATTATTAGTCCCTGTGGGACTAATAATGGAATATGTCGTACTATCTTTAAATAAATAGACAAACCCAGCAATGCTCCTCTAGTAATGTCACAGCTAGCAAACATTTTGAAATGCAGAAAACAGCAAGAGAGGCAAGAGCCTTACGAGGAGGTTCGAGGAACCAATTAACAAACAAAGAGATCACTAAATGCTCAAAAAGGCTGCAGATCCAGCTCCTTCATCCCACACGCATTTCTTCCCCTGGTGCTTTCTTTAATGGATTTATGTGATGCAGAGTAATTTAGGATGTTTTTAAAGCTGCTGCAGAGATGTAGCCCTGAAATACCCACACCACTCCACTCCTGATATCTCAATATGTTCTTGAAGTCTCACTGATTTTCTGTCTCCATGTGTTACATAGAGAAAACATGGAAATCACCACAAAATAGGCTGTCAAAAGAGGAACGCTGTAAAACATGGAGTCCACTCTCAACATACTTTGATGCTTTTATTAGAGAGTACACTGTGTTCTCATACTGAGTTAGAAAGAGGCTGTCTCGGAACATTAGATGTTCTTTTATAAACACCCATACATTTTTTAAAGTTTTGTCCTGTGTGAATCAAAAAACCTACAACGATTTGTGTGTTCTGTAGTGGTTTTGGGGCATGTTGGTCTTTATTTTGCTATTTTAAAGAGAAGACGGCACATGTGGTGTAACATAGATTAAACCAGTGGTTCTCAGGTACTTCCTGTTGAAGGAGGCTGAATCAGCAACCTATTTGCTGTGTGCATCTGCTGTGCCACTGTGCCGCCTGACAAAATAACATGGATTTATTAAATCGATAAAATGCCCAGCCTTACACCACTATATCGAAAAAGATGAAAATTATCACAGGGTTTCAATTAAATGTTCTACCAAATCAAAATGTCCCTCATGAAACGCCATGTAATTGTTGATTAATGCAAAAATCAAAAAGAGGAGTGTGACACATCTGTATGAGCATCAAATCAAATCCTCATCAATAAGTAAAATCTTAAAGCAAAACCAACAGGATCACACTTGTTAATTCGTTTTCGTATTTTCTCTGCTGGAATCTTTTGCTGTTTTTATGGCATTGATTAGATATTGTGAACACTGTTCGTGAAACTTAATGCCCTGCAAATCCTGGTGCGGTGCTTTATATTCTGTTGGATAAAATCACGTTGTTGGTTTTAGGAAGAAGAAAATCTCATTTTCTTAATTAGTCGTTCGGACTTACCTCAAACTCTTAAGCCTGATCGGTCTTCATCAGCCCTGCAGGTAAAAAGCACATATGATGCTGTCGGTCTAAACATGAGATACTTAAAGGGCAACTTCGGTATTTTTCAACCTGGGTCCTATTGCCCCAAGTGTATGTGTGTATACGATTGACGGGTACAACTAGTTTTAAAATTGGCTCAGTATCAAGGAAGCGGATGCAGCCGGCAGCCGCGAAGCTAGATAGGGGGGCAACTGCATCCCGTATAAGTTTGAGCATTAAAAGTGTTTATTTCGCCACAGACCGGTTGCGATCGCCGGTGCTAGCTCTCTAATTAGCATTGTAAGCATTGCGTTTTCCTTCATGTCCTCTGACCTGTGTGACGTCATCTGTGAGCTTGTTGCCGGAAGAAAACAGAGGAGCAATGCAGCGCGCCGCTCAGAGTGGAGCTGCTTATCCCGGAGGACAGTTGGAAGTTTTACTACATCAGTATCATGGCTGAATATTTACCAGATTTTGAGAGTGAAGACGAGCCTTTTCATTACGACGGCCACCCGTGTTTATTTGAGCCAGAGTATACGGACGAGGAGCTGCTACAAACTCAAGAGCTAACGAGGATAGCAACAGAGGGCCAACGAGCAGACGAGGGTGAAGCAGCGGCGGCATGAACGCTCTAGATTTGTCTCTGACACACACATTTACTGTTGCCATAAATCCTCTTCACTTTTTCCTCTCGTCCAGCCAGTACAGACTTGTGGCCTACCGTGTTACAATGCTAATTAGAGAGCTAGCACCGGTGATCGCAACCGGTCTGTGGCGAATTATAAACACTTACAAAACACATACAATACTTATACGTATTGTATGCATAAAGACATATTAGTTATACTTACTTTATGGATAGTTGACCATTTGGTCCCTGTGGTTTTTGTCGCCTCCTCCAATTTATTTTGGGTACATGAAAAAAGGTGTCCAGCACTGCCCTGTTGATCAGAGGGGGGAGGTCCTCTAATGTAGTTACATAGCGTCGGGTACTTTCTGTATCATCCCACGACACATCGAGACCACGAATATTGGGCAACAGATCCCACTCGTTACAACACAGACATTCTTCCTCTGTGGGCATAGAGTCACAGCAACCACAGGAGCACCACCAGTCCTCAGAAATTCGCGTTCGTGCAGCCGCTGCTTCATCCTCGTCTGCTCGTTGGCCCTCTGTTGCTATCCTCGTTAGCTCTTGAGTTTGTAGCAGCTCCTCGTCCGTATACTCTGGCTCAAATAAACACGGGTGGCCGTCGTAATGAAAAGGCTCGTCTTCACTCTCAAAATCTGGTAAATATTCAGCCATGATACCGATGCAGTAAAACTTCCAACTGTCCTCCGGGATAAGCAGCTCCACTCTGAGCGGCGCGCTGCATTGCTCCTCTGTTTTCTTCCGGCAACAAGCTCACAGATGACGTCACACAGGTCAGAGGACGTGAAGGAAAACGCAATGCTTACAATGCTAATTAGAGAGCTAGCACCGGCGATCGCAACCGGTCTGTGGCGAAATAAACACTTTTAATGCTCAAACTTATACGGGATGCAGTTGCCCCCCTATCTAGCTTCGCGGCTGCCGGCTGCATCCGCTCCCTTGATACTGAGCCAATTTTAAAACGAGTTGTACCCGTCAATCGTATACACACATACACTTGGGGCAATAGGACCCAGGTTGAAAAATACCGAAGTTGCCCTTTAAGCCTGTGAGCAGAATTTGCCTCGAATAATGTTCTTAGCTGATGTGTTGGTATTTTTGGGATGGATTTTGCCACAAATTTTTATGTTTGCATTTGGTGAACAAGAGAAACTCTGATGCTGTGCATAAGTTATATGATTTACAGATTAGCAATTGTACCATCAGTAGCAGCATGCATTGTTGTTTCTGAGGCTGTCTGAAATGGCATAGTAACGTACTACTCATACTAAGTGCGACGTCAAAATGAGTATGTAGTGCTTTCACATTAGATAGCATGAAAAGATTGAGTATGCGAGAAATATCTGGATGTATACTATATCGGAAAAAAAATTTAAGTATGTGAGGTGGGCATACTTGTTGCACTCAAACGCCCCATAATGCATTGCGAGCGAAAATGGATGTTTTCAAAATAAAAGCACATTTTATTTTCTCCTTTTAGTTCTCTAACACTTTTGTAAATTGGGCTCTTGTTTTGGAGTTGACCGGAAGTTTCTTCGACAGCATAATGGCGCGCATAACGGAATGTCCGAAATGCCGAAATGAAATTTGTATCTGTGCGTTTTATGGCTCAAATGACCACACTTTGGTATTCTACGTGGTGACGTTGTTGCCTAAAATGGTCTCTGAACTTTCAAATGTGGCAAATCAACAGAGATATTTGATAGCCTGGTGTGCTTCTGATTTTTGTCGACGGAGGTTTGAAATGTATCATGGGAAACTTAGTAGTATACTACAGTGTGAACGGTTGGCATTCTAATCATACTTATGTGTATATACTGTATACATACTATGAGTATGTAGTACGTTAGTATGCCATTTCAGACACAGCCTGAGTGTTTGTGAAGGCAAATGGAAGAGTGAGAGAAAGAGAAACGTGCTGTAGTACTGTGTTAGTACAGTAGAAGGCATGGGTTTTAACTAATTAATCAATAGGGTAATAAAAAGTAAGATTTAATCTGATGATGTTTCCACCTTCATTAATAAAAAGTGTGAGTATCAACATCAGTGACACTGGCCTTGACTTGGTTACTGGATAGATACCATAGATACTTGCAGTATCGTACACAATTCTGCAGTCTCTGCACATGACATATTGTCATGTGCAAGATGGTGCCCTGTTTTCTCAATATTTGAGGCTGAGGTGTTATGGTATGTCAATAGGGAGTTCATGGGAAGTTAATCATTTAAAATCAAAAAGTCCCTCCAACTGATCTTTCTCTTACACACACATTTACCAGTTTGCCAAAAAATAAATCTTCAAAAATGATGCCTTGGTCTGAAAACACCAACAGTTGAGACATTAAGTTGTCAATAAATCCCCAATTACTTTGGCTGAGGATTTTTATTTCACAGCTTTGTGCAGCTGGAAATTTAAAATGAACAACATGTTATGAACACTCTTCTAACATGTGTCAGCATCAGCCCACATTAAAACACAGCCCCTCAGTTCGTTCAAGCAGCAGTGCCTTTATTGATTTCATACACAGTCGTGGTTTCGAATCACTGTCTCCTCACAGAGCAGGAAAAAAAAACATTTCTTCCAGATAAATATCAGCCAACATGAGCTGCTGCACCCTGACACTGGCAAAGTTAGACTTGTATAAATGTCAAGAGAGATGTGTCCTCCTTTTGTTCTGCTGAATTTGCCAGCAGCTCATTTCCTCCAGGAACGCATTAACAAAGCAGTTAATTCTATCATTAATTAAAAGGAATCACAATTCAGTGAACACTTCAAATTAATCTACTGAGATTTGCACTCACACAATGCTCACATTCCACTTTCTTTGTCTCATCAAATAAATTGCAGCTCCAGAAGCTTGTTTTCTTGTCTCTGTGTCATTTACGTCAGTCTGCTCGTGTGTAGCTCCGTTAGCAAAGCATGTCACCCACAGTGCCAGGTTTAGAGGTTTGATTCCAGAAGGATCCATCCATGCAGTACATGACTGGTAGGAGTAACATGAAATCTAGTGAAATAACAACAACAAAGGATCCCAAAATAAAGGTTTCAATTCTACCAAAACTGCATTTAAGCGTAAGTTAAAACTAAAATGCTCTTTCATTTTATTTTTCAATCAAGATGCAAGGTGGATACAAATCTCCCTCATATCAAGGTCCATGTCACAAGTACATGAGAAGCTGAGGACCAGGAATGGCAGTTACATCTCTATAAATTAGTAGAAAAAATTATTAGTAGCTTAATACATTTTCCTGTAGCTTTGTCGTGGCAGTGTTGTTTTTCTGAGTCAAATAGCTTTTTAGTCTCTCCTTTATTCCATTGATCACATAGTGCAGTAGCATCCTATCAAGCTGCATTTCCCTGTGTAAAGACAGAAAAAAGCAGCAGAGTGCTCTTTCACAGTCCAAAAACACTAAAAGGATGAGTAACAGAAATGAGTGGACAAGTAGCAAGTTGAAACCATGCTTAACTCATCTTTATCACAAAGGAACAGATTTAATTCAAGCAGCTGAATAAAAATACTTTTGCCAAATGCATGTTAGTAAACAGTAAAGTAAAATGTGTAAAACTATAGAGCCATGTTAGACCTGAAAAACTGCTGCATAAAAATAAAATGATTGATGAACAGGCATATAAAGGACACCCAAAGGAAAAAGATAATTCAACAAAGCCAGATTTATAGGGAAAGAAAACATTGCAGTGAAATATACAAAATGTACTGACTGTGTGTTAAATTGGTTCAGTATTAAAAACACTAAATAGTAATAATGCTTATAACTGATCTAATTGAACTAATTTAAATGTATAAGGATTAATTGCCATGTTAAACATAAATGCTTCCATTTGATGCATTGCACCACAGTTAGTTTCAGTATTTTTTTAAAGCTGGGGTTGGCGATTTTGGAAAACTAGCATGAATTTGAAAGTAGCATCTCCTCAGGGCTCCGCCTAGCCCCACCCCCCGCTCACATGCACGCGTGCGGCTGATATATCCAGAAGACTGATTCAACTCCAAACCCTCAGCACAACGTGTTTGTTTCACACTACACCAAGTCATGTCTCAGTCAGCGGAAAGAAAACACCAAACAAGCATGTAAAGTTAGTTAGTACTCACAGCCGATGTTGATCGGGGTATAGGTAGTTCCTCTGACATTCTCCACATAGCTGTCAAATCTCCTGTTTTGGCCATGAAACTACCGTATTTTACGTATTTTCTCCTCTTTTCTCCCGTCCTCCTGTATCAGTATTCTCCTGTAAATCTCCTGTGTGATGATATAATAATAAAAACATTCCTCTGCCTCTCCAAACTGAACTCTGTCTCTAGCCTGAATGGGGTGTAATGCTCCAAAATGATGGAAGCCAACCACCGAAGAAAAAGAAGTCTCGCGAGAACTGCCACCTACAGTAGCATGGATGGCAGTTCTCGCGAATTTAGAGCCAACAGCGGAACAAACTTAGAAAAATAACGAGTTTATTTTAGATTTCTTGTACATCTGTCTTAAAATGTGAGGGATACTGGAGCTTGGTTGGTGTTGTGGGACAGCTCACAGCGGACTTCCCTTATTTTCAAAGACAAAACTTGAAAGGTAAGCATTCTCCAGTGGAGTCTGTTCCCTACACGCTACATGCTACATGCTACACGCACTGTCTGTGCACGCCGGGAAAATGCACGCGCAGCAGGCACGCAGAATGGTGACGGGATTTGATTGGTGTAAAAAAAGGTATCCCTGCAAGATTATTGGTTGGTGTTTTCCCTGTTTTACTCCTGCTGTAAGTAGCGGATATTTTTTGCTCTGTTTTAAGAACACATTATGAGTTGATTACCATCGGGTCATAAAGACCATTTTAACCAGTATTTCAAAAAGTGTATCTAAATCAGATCGCCAACCATAGCTTTCAGTTGGCCTCCATGACGTACTTGAAAAAAGCCAAAAAGAAGCAAAGTGGCTCTAACAGCGCTGCACCTTTAAGAGGAACAAGCTGAGACTACTGGTGAGGGACACAGCTGTTGATGGGTCCAGTTTCTTCACGACATTTGTTGAGTTTTATGCATAAACAGGCTACAAAACTATGTTGAGTTGAATGTACAATTAGGAAAAAAAAATTCAGAGCGCTTTATTTTTCTTTCATGAATTCTCAGTACTTGGCTTATTTTGATTTAGTTTGTCTTTTGTACTTGCTCTATAAACTCTGGAAGACACAACAGCAGCAGAGGAAACTGAACCAAATGTGACTGATACTGACAGTGAAGATGACATCCTTTTACTGTGGATGCACAGAGTTGCCTTTATAAACCAAAGTATACAGAAGAAGAAATTCTTCAGAGCAACAACCAACAGTAAGAAAAGGTAAGATAAGGTCAGGTACACTGCAGATGCAGTGATTTTGAGCAACTGTGTAATTAAAAATGATCCACCAAACTATGTTGTTTGATTGTGTGACTGAGTGAAAAGTTTTAAAGTGCCTTATTTTGTGCCGGGAAGTCTTTGTGTTTGGCACCATTATTACCACAATTTCTTCTTTGAGACACTCTGGTTTATAGAGGCAACCTTGTGCATCCACAGCAGAGGAAATACCACTGACACTTGAGTTAAAATCATTCATATTTGGTTCAGTATGAGATTATTCTGGCGTTATTGTGTCTACAGAACACATCCATTTGCTGTATCATAAAAGAGACTTTGGCCTGATTTATTTATCTATTATTTATTTTTTGCAAAATCACACACTGGACTCAGCATAATTTCATGGGTTATTTATACAAAAAACTCCCACAATGACACAAAATGACTGAACCCATCAACAACAGTGTACCTTACTGTTAAACTCAGCTAGCTTTTCTTAAAGGTGCAGTACTGCTGGGAGCCCTTTTAGCCACTTCACTCTACTAAAACCCAACTTTAAAATAAGAATTAACTATCCCTTTAAAACTTATTTTCATCTGCAGTTCCTCAACATGCCACAATTGAAACATGTATTCTAACTAGAAAGCACTTGGAGAGCGCAGACCTACGCCAGCACAACAGTCCTCAGCCATATTGTCATTTTGACCATAAATATTAGTCCTACCTTTATTTCATGTCAATATTTAGATTCATTGACCATGAAAACATACCATTAGCAACTGGATTCATAATGATATCTATTTTAGTTCAGTAGTTATTCAGCAAAATCACATTTTTCGCCATGGTGGCCAGACGCTGCTCCGTATCAACACCAAAATCGAATCAGTTCTTCCTTTTCCCATGCTGAACATTTCCTGAAAATTTCACCCAAATCCGTCCATTACTTTTTGAGTTATTTTGTTCACAGACGGACAGACGGACGGACAGACGGACAAACTCTCCCAAAAACATAACCTCCTTGGTGGAGGTAATAAAGCATGATAAAAAACAAATATTACTTATTTTAATGATTACAACAGCAAAAATAATATTTGATATTGGAACTTGGTGGCACAGCAGGAAGTGCATGTCAGTGTTAATTTTGTCAACTAACTATTGTTCTCACATTTTTTCCCTGGCGAAAACTACCATAAAATACCAAATAATAACCGGGGCATTAATTTGTTTCAACCACTGAGCAGACCAGGCGTTTATTCGGGACCAGGCGATTATTTAGGACAGGCGTTCAATTCCTTTCCCACAAAAATCTTGCTTAGCAAAAAACAAAAAACTATGGTTAATGTAATCAAATTATTTATTTACGCCAGTATGAACATCACCCTTACAGCAAGATTACAGTACTGTAGTTATACTCTTGTCTTCTTCTTTCAACTCAGCTGTCTCTAACACTCTTAAAACTGGTAGGAACTACCTTACCAGTAGTAAGTAGTTAAGTTAAGGTCTTGCTTCTTTTTTTGACTGCGACGGGCCCATGGCGATCAGCAGCAAAGTACCGCTAACTGACGTGACCGGCCTCCTAACGTTAAGGGCAAATAACATGCAGTTGCAGTGGCAACGTCTTCTTCCTTGGATTTGTGAAGCCCTAGTGTGTAAGATTCCAGCTTTTTGCGCTCTAGTGCCCTCTGTGGTCGTTGAGTGTAACTGCACTGCTGTGAAACAGAGCGCCGTACACCAACGGGCCTTTTTGTTGACATACAGAGGGAGGAGAAGCGAGCCAACAGGACGTCCAGAGAAACAAATAAACCGTGTGGACTACTAAGGAACAGTCTGATAATGTTTCTTTTCAAGCGTGCACTGTCCGTTGTAAGCTCAGCGTTTGCATGTGTTTTGTAACTTCGACCGTAGCTCATAGGCTGCGCCGAATAAGTCACAACCGGCGTTTATTTGGAATGGGCGTCTATTTTTTTATTTTATTATTATTTTTTTTTGTGTTTACTTAGAAACCGGTGATTAATTGGAACTCGGTGTTTATTTGGTGTTTCACGGTTGATTTTAATAAAATAAAAAAGTTTACAATGAAAAACAAAAAAAGACATTTTTTGTCAGCAAATAAGAGTAGACTTAATGTTTGTCAGATCCAATCAAACCTAATTTACCATGTAGACAGTAGGAATAAGTTAGGAATCAAGCTGATTTGGTTGTGTGGACAGGTTGGATGAGTAAAGAGGGACATCCAATCACAATTGCCTTAGCTTCATGATGGCGGGATCCAAGTGCAAGACATGACTTCAGAAATTCAAGGAAACACAAAAAATGCCTCGTGCTTTACAATTCATATTTTAGTCGACCTGTTAAAATGTGAAATTTCATCAACTGAAACTAGAATAAAATTAAAACAATTTCGATGACTAAATTAATACTTAAACAAAAAGATATGTTAGACAAAAGACTAAAACTAACTGAACAAGTAGTGTCAAAATTAACTCTGGTGCTCATGCCTCAAAGCAAGAAGGTTGCTGGTTCTGTGCAGAGTTATCATGTTCTTCCTGTGCATGCATGGGTTCTCTCCGGACACTCCAGCTTCCTTCAGGATGGATAAGTATAATAATAGTTAGTGGTCAATTGCACAGATGTGTTGAGCCACATTTGTCATGTTGCTGTAACTTCATTCTGCATTTGCTAAGGGTGTAGCTTCAGTGTATGCTAATTCTTTTCATGATTGACTTGAAAATAAGCTTAATACATTTTGTACATTTCACAAGCAGCTTGCCCATCACTACTGCGTACTCAGTGTGCAAGTCCTCACTTCAGTATTATTCTACATGGATACGCCAACATTTTTTTGTTTATGGTTCTTGCCTCATATTGTTTCAACATTGTGTGCAGTAACAAGGAAGAGACAGGCAGAGCTCACCCACTGTTAGTTAGCTTCGCGCAAACACTGGCAGACAATGGGTAGCATCAGCCTGCCTCTGCCTACAGTCATCTGATAAACTTTCATAAACGAGAAAAACAAGTACACAGGACCATTAAGGGTTACTTAGGAATTTATCTGATGACTGTAGAAAGGGACAGCTTTACACGACTCATTGAGTCTCAGTGTTTCAGTTAAAGCTGTGGTCTACGATTTGAAACCGCAGCCTGCGCCCCCTTCCCTCACCTCTCCCCTCCGTGTTCCAAGATCCCGCCCCCAGCTCGTGTCGCCTCGCCTCTTAACAAGCCCCCTCGGACAGAGCTACGAGCGACTAGCATAATATATCAGCAGCAAACTCAATCAAAAACAGCTCAGCTCAACTGAAAGTATCAAACACGACAGACATCCCCCTTGTAACACACAGCAGTAGCCATTTCAATCGGACCGGCGGCAATGTGGGTCTGGCGCCGCCAGAGCGGAGCCGATTGTGGGGGGGGATTTATCTTTCTCGGCCTGTCCTCCCAGCTCAGCTTACAATGCTAACGATTAGCGGCTAACAGGCTAACCCGCTCCGCTACAAGTCATTAGCCAGGACAGGCACAGACTAACCAGAGTTATTCAGCAGACATCTCACACTGTAGTAAACAAAGCCATTACCTGATCAACCAGGGGCGAAACGGCCGATGCTGAAGGTCTGACGGCCGACTGAGGCCATTTGTTAGCCGTTAGCCCGCTAACAGGACTCAACCCGCGGGCAGAGCTCCGTTGGGCCCCGCGGGAGAGGGAAGCGGCTTCCCGGTTTCGGCGCTAGGCTTTTCCGGCTAGTCCAGTAGCTAACGCTACTAGCTGCTCACCGGAGGTAGAGGGGAGGAGGCGGGACCATGGGCATGATGCTGCGTAGTGAGGGAGACAGGGGATTGGATGGACTCACGGACCAACTCACGGACCAATTGAACCTTACAGGCTTCTAGGTTTGATTGGTCAGCTAGTACGCAGCTTTGCAACGGATATACTGAATGGATTTTTTTCGTTCTTTTTGGTCTTTATACTGTGTAGATAGGACCATAGGACCATAACAGCCTTATAAACGGTGTTATTAAGATGTACAAAGCTTCCAAATTGTAGACCATAGCTTTAAGCTAATTAACGGTGGGTGAGCTCTGCCTGTCTTTTCAATGTTACTGAATGCACAGTAAAAATGTCTATCTGCTTGTCATAGATTTGCGAGTAAAGCAAGACATGACAACAAAAACAAATGTTGGCATATCCCTATAAATACAGCAAACCAACTCCAGATTATTTAAACTTTTTTCTTCGATATTTTTCTGTCTTGTCTTTGTGCCTTGCTTATTAAATGGGTTCATCCATCTATTGCAAGAATAAACATAAATACGAGTGAATGCCAGGGATTCTTAATTACTGTGACTCTCATCAGCTGCTTTAACACCTTTATGGTGGGTTAATTCATTAAACACACTGCCCTTTGGAGTAAAGTGTTTATGTGACCTGTACATCTTTGTTCCCTCCGGTTTAACACGTTTTCAGTAAAATAATGTATCCATAACCCAGCAGAATGTTTGATTTGGCCACTGTCCACACGGAGCTGTTTATCTCCTCTGTCACTGCTGGGTTATAAATACCCCGAGCTTGGCGTCTACACAGTATGGAGCCACTTGGAGGGTGATAAGGTGCTAATTAGCAACTGTTAGCAGAAGTTAAAAAAAAAAAAAAACCTACATCCGCAAAACGAGGAGCGTCTTGCCGAGTGTTTCACTGATGATCCCTTTTCTCCACACAGACTTGAGAGATGTCCCTTATTAACACTGTGTACAAGAAACTTTTTTTCACCCTTCCAGGCGAGCCAGGTCTGACAAATTAAAGCTGTGGAGTCATTAGATTAAGATAAGAACTTATCTTTCTCTCTGAGACTTTTATCTATTGTATTCTTCTTCTCTCCCGTCTCGTTCGCTCCTTCTCTCCCCCGTTTCACACCGAGATTGTTAAAGTAATTGGGATGTTATGTGACCAGAGAGGCCAGATAAGTTTTTAACCCTGTCATGGATTAACCTCTCATGTCTGAGGTAGGTCACGAAAGGTGCTGTAGGAGACATGTAAAGACTCATTTAGGGGAATCTTGATGTATTATTGTGTGAAGACAGCTTGTTTTTTCAGCAGGTACATGTGCCAGGAGGTCTGAAAATGACTTCTGTATGCTGTCAGAGGTTATTAAAGCATAAAGTGTATTTTTAGGGTCGCTGAGCAGGACTGAGCCTCATCCCAGAGAGTATCACTTAGAACCATTCAACCTGGTTTCATCACATGGTTCTCTGAAAGCTTTTTAAAATGACCATTTTCAAGCTAATAGCAGTCATGCTCTGCGGAAGGGCTTTTAAAGAGACTTGTGTCAGAAAAGCAGGATTTTAAAGCAACACTTTTTAATAGTGACACAATAAACAGCTAAAAATCTTAATTGATGTGTCAGCATTTAAGATTCAAACACTAGGGTTGTCAAAAAGCACTGATGTGCATTAATATACAGTATCAGTTGACTGACCACTTGCACAATTAGATCAACTGAAATTAGCACGAGAGAGAGCTTTTATTTTGAAATTCAATTGATCTAATGTGACAGCTTATGAAAGTAGAGGCCCATGCATATGTGTCTAAACCTGCAGTACCCAGAGTCTCCACTTGAGGCTGGCTGCAGAAACCACAACCCGTAATGATTGTGTGTGTGGGATTTTTATCAGCCTAATGCACAAACTTTGTCTGATTCAAAAAAGACATCAGTCTAAATATTTACTGTTTTTTTTTTACAATTGCTAACACACTAAAATGACATGCAACGCTCTCTGACACACAGAGAGCAGACCCTCTTCTCAAGTCTCCAGAACTCACTGCTACTTAATTATTTTTCTTGTCTTTTTTTTCTTTGTTTTATATTTTCTGCACCTTTTTTTGCAGTTTTCTTTTTCAGTTGACTGTTTTTTTGTGAGCATATTGTTGTCCATATCTATGTAAATGTTTCCACTGAGCATACGTTGCACTGACTTGTTTGGTGAAAAACAGAAAAATAAATGTTTCAACAACACGAGTGTGTATCTGCGAATATTTCTGTGCCCAACAGTCTGTAGTTGGTTAGACAAAAATCTGGCTATATGAATGAAGTGTTTGCTATTGAGTGCAAAAGTTGGATTCTGATAATGCTGTGTTGTTTTGTTTGCAGTGCTTCATTTTGCAGGGTATATGAGGTATTTTGCAGTTTTGTTTTTTTGGTTTTGTGGATTGTGTTAAGTATTTTGATAAACCAGCCTTGTTTGTAACATTTTGTGTTAACAGTTAGAAAAAACTGCAACACATCGTTGTGCTCTCACTGTACACCTGTATTTTTAATTGTACCTGTGTTGTTTTGTTGTAGAGGATTTATTAAAGATTTATGGTTTGAAAATGTGGAGTCTTTATTGGCCAGACAGCCTCAAATCCTGCCTCAGCATAGACAAACTGTGCCTAAAACCATTACCCATCACATATATAGTGCACAATAAAGAGTGTTCGCCATTTTGTAGCATTGTTTGAAATTCTCAAACAACTCTCATTCACTATATGGTGGACTATAAAATACCCACAATGCACAGCAAATGTGAGCGTACATATGATGTACCCTATACTGTACTCCTGTATACCACAATGCAATTCAGTCATGTTCTTCCAGAGAAGAAGAAGAAGAGAAAGAAGGCTGCTATGGCACAAATTGGCCATTTATAAATACAAGAAACGCTAAAGTATCTTTAACATATTCGATGCGTAGCTATGTTGCGTCTTTCTAACGGTTGTAAACAGCTGCAAAATTGCCTACTTATCCTCCTGAGTACCTGGTTTGTTTACGTGATGCTTGGCTCATCCACTTCCATCACAGGAATATCCAGCTCATCGACTGACACAATGATGTTAAGAAAATTTCTGTTTAGTGTCCGAAATTTTGTTTGGTCATTCCTCATGTAGTTCACTATTTCATGAACACTACATAGGGAATAGAGTGAATGAGTGAATGGTTAAGAACACAGCTTCTGTCTGTGAGAAGATAGAGCTACAGCTTATAAGTTCTATATTTTTGAATGCGAATTTGAAATAACTAATTTTCTGTCAAAATGAATAAATGTGTGTTCTTCCTTATCTGGTCGACTTATCTTGACATTTTGAATGATATGTTCTTACTTGTAGACATTTATAAAAGCTAATTTGTGCCAAACTGTGATTTGTGATTCAAGGCCAGAGTCTGAATCAAAATTAAAGTATTTTTTGACATAATTTGTTAAGAAAAGTTTCTAATCCTTTTAAAACCTAGACTTGCATTACATCATTGTGTCTGGTTCAAACCGGGGACCCCATGCTTTTATTCTGAAAACAAACAGGTCCTCATCTTTTGTTTTCCAGCTGTTTGGTGTATTATCCACACATCTGATAAATGTAAATAGTGGTTTTTGTGGGTTTGTAAAGAGTCTGTGTGATGAGACAGTTATCATTACTCTACTGCAGGCTACAGTGCCAAGTCTTCCTTTACTCTCTGGCTTCATTCTTTCTGTCCTCGCTCTTACATGTGCATCAAAACACAAGCTTACTCTGCTTAATAAATGTGAGTCAAGTTTAGAAAATCACTCAAACAGTTGATCTTCTACTCATCATAGTATTTTTTTAATTTTTGATGCAGTGGTGATTTCTGGGTAATCTGTGTCTGGTGTTATTTGAATTACTATAAATGATTTTTATGTGGGTTTGTAAAGAGTCTGTGTGATGAGACAGTAATCATTACTCTACTGCAGGTTACAGTGCCAAGTCTTCCTTTACTCTCTGTCTTCATTCTTTCTGTCCTCGCTCTTACATGTGCATCAAAACACAAGCTTACTCTGCTTAATAAATGTGAGTCAAGTTTAGAAAATCACTCATACAGTTGATCTTCTACTCATCATAGTATTTTTTGAATTTTTGATGCAGTGGTGATTTCTGGGTAATGTGTGTCTGATGTTATTCGAATTACTATAAATGATTTTTATGTTGTTTTTATTAAGTATAGCTCCTAAAATAACAGCAGGATAATTAGAAGGCCCATTTTCAGAACATCACATTAACTATCTCTATCAGAGTCTTCTTCTTTGTCTGAAGGCTGTGTTAGTTTGACCCAGCTCTGCTCCCTCTGTATATTTTTTCTGTGTTATTAATATCTAAGGGTAGAATCAGAGCCCCGAGCAGCATGATTACAGCATCCAGATTTATTATTCCTCAAAGCAGAACATATGAAAAGCACCTGAAATAAATGAGTGTGAGCCTCAATGGCAGCAGCCGCAGCTTCTCCATGATCGCCGTGTTTATAATCCTTTGTTTTAAAGGTCATCGCACCACCTTGTTGATATCTCGACTTTTTCTTTGAAGCGCTAATTGTGTCTACATTCTTGACCACTTTGTCAGACAACTCCGCACTAGAGCGGCGAGATTTCAGAGGAGTGTATGCTGCTTGTTTACTGCGATCAAGATAACAAGGGCAAGTCTGTGAAATAATGAAGGCCGGGGCTGATGCAGAAAACACTATATTTTCCATTTTAATGGTGTTTAAGCGTGGAAGCTGGGGGAGAGATAGCTTGAAAAATGTAACTAAAGGATCGGATTCAGTGGGATCCAAATGGCGAGGGTAGCTGTTGGGCATGATGACGTCCCTTTGATGTGAGCTATAACTAGCTTTAAGCTCGACGCGGGCGCATCATGGCTGCATCCTGACTGATGTGGGTATTCTGCTTAGATCAGGGCCACTTTATGGTGTGAGCCAACTGTACCTTTAATTTCAAATTCTCTAATGTCTCAGATGGGATGACATTAAAAGGCCGGGGTCATTAGTGTATTGTTAGTTTGCCTACAACTGTGCAAGCTGGACCATCATCTCTTGAAATTTTGTCATATTCATCAACGCTCTGCATAATAGGATGAGATACTATTTACATATTGGATCAAAATTGCCAGAGGAGAGCATTAATTATTGACAAACTGACAGAATCAAAAGCTTTTTCCTCTTCCTAGCTTGTTGTCTGCACCGACTGAAAGCCACTCTGCGCCCAGTAAACACAATTATCCCAATTTTAAAGACATTGCAGGCTGTTTTTAAAAGAAAACATGCCTGACACAAAAGGCCACTGCATCTTCTGTCACCATAGTAAAATGAAGGTTTGCCCTTCATGCTGCACTGCCCTGATGGGCTTTAACAAGCAGCCCTGCGAGCGGCCGTGGTGCAGCCTCTGGAGAGCCACCTACTGTACACTCTGCATCTTTGTTTGTGTGTCAGGCTGCTGATGTGCTTAGCAGGCTCTGAATAATACAAAGTGCATCATATTGATCAGTGACATTGAGCACCAGACTAGCACTGACTTAATTATGTAAATAAAGCCGCGTGCTAACAAGGAAGTGGACGCCGTGCTGCTTATTGTTGTGCACATTCACTCCAGGTAGACCACTCTGTTTACTCTTGTCTGGCTGCATATTATCCCATTAACATAAGTGCATACAAGAGGGCCTTTAATGGCATTGTTTGGCCCGGGTGAAGTGTTGAGAGCTTAAAATGAAGGTACTTGATTCATAGTTGAGGCGCTGCACGCTAGAACTTTTGGATTTTGCTGTAATTATTTGATTTTTTATGCATTTTCCCTTTGGGGATCATTAAAATTTCATCTTGATCTTATCTTCTTAATCATAATCATAAAATCTGTTTGAATATGTTTTAACCTGCTTTTCCACTCATGCAGTAAACGGAGTCTATTTCAGGCTGCAGCCTCACAATCTTTCATTTAGGAGCATTTGGGGTCAATTAAGGCTCCCTAATACCTATTTCAACATATAGTGTATTAATACATCTTTGAATGGCATGTAGGGTAAGACCATTTTGACAGTATTTTAGCGCTGATTTTAAAACGTCTAGTTCCATGTTTGAAAAGGGGATTATAATTGTGGTTTGAAATGTATTTCTGAAGTGAAACTATAAATTTTATTATTCTATTCAAGCTGCATTTACCAATGTTTTTCTTTTTAAATTATACATCAAAAATGGAAGTCCTTATCACCAAATGTAGTCTCTTTCCTGTAGTTAAAATAAAGGAAACCCCCTTCATTTTATGATATAAGTGCTTAATGGTGTTCACAAGCAAGGTACTTTCTTAAGACCGAATGACCATTGACCTTGCGCTCTAAAAATCTAGCCAGTTCATCTTTAAGTCAGGGCAGACATTTGTACAAAGTCTGAAGAAAATCCCTCAATTCACTGTTGAGATATCTGGCCTCAAATGGTAGGAGAATGGGAGACACATTGTCCTTTGACCAAGTCAGCCTGCATCTCCCCAGCTGCCAAACCAGCTTCTAAGTGTTTGGATCAAGACTTCAACCAGCCACCTTCTGGTCTTCAGCTCAAGTCCTTCCAGACTGAGCTACACAACCACCGGACTTCTGTAACAGAAATACAACGTTGACAATCCCCCATGCCAAAAAGCTACTTGCATTAAATAGAGAGATAGATAAATTTAACTGAATCACATTTGTTTAACATCACATCTGCACAATAGTCTCATTAAAAACATGTATCATCAGTCTCATGACTCATCGCAGCATGCTGCTTTCTGTGTTTGGTCTGACAGGTACAATAGAGGACAATTTTCACATTTTTTATTTTATTTGGCTTCTGATTTCACCTTTGATAGACTCTCTGAACTGACCAGAGAAAGTCAAGTGCCGATTGTAATCTGCATGGAAAACTCACAAGCTACAGACAGCCTTTCTTACAGATATGATTGTGTTACAGTTTAAAAGCAATCATGATCATTAACGACTTCATGAGATTCTTTTAAAGTGTTGCATTGAGTTATACATGATATGAGTCTTCCATTAAGATATAAACTAAGAGTCTTTCCTAAATATACTTACTGTCCTCAAAAACTGTCTTTACCACAACAACAGATTTGGAGCAAAATGTTTTCATTTGTTAAAAACATGGGGCTTTGCAAGAAGAGCTCCCCTCAAACATTCAGAAATTTACATGAAAAGGCAACATTTCACTAAAGGACCTTGTGTGCCCAAATAAATACATAAAAATATAGATTGACACACTGACAACAAGATAATGTGTTTAAAAATTAAAAGATCTTTTTTTTGTTCTTTTTGAAGAACAAAAAGTATATCATTAGCTAGACAATAAAGATAATGAAACCTGCTTGATACAACTTAAAACATAAATACATATATATATATATATATATATATATATATATATATATATATATATATATATATATATATATATATATATATATATATATATATAGTTTTTAATAGTCATCTCAGATATGTTTGTTATGTTTATCAATTTTAAGAAAAGGCAACCAGAATATTTCCCACTGTCTTAGTTACAAAAGT
Organism: Scarus forsteni; assembly: GCA_036419115.1. Classification (NCBI taxonomy): domain Eukaryota; kingdom Metazoa; phylum Chordata; class Actinopteri; order Labriformes; family Labridae; genus Scarus; species Scarus forsteni. The sequence continues at coordinate 1,940,918 of JAZDUH010000136.1, forward strand.
TTAGATTTTGTTGTAATTTTTTCGGGGTATTACCCCAAGCTCCTCTACAATTCAGCCTTTTTTTAAAATGTATTTTTTGGGAATTTTGTTCCTTTAAAGATAGGCTCATGAAAGGGGGTGAAAGAGTAGGGGAAGACACTCTGCAAACTGGTCACTGGTGGGATTTGAACCTGGACCGGCAGAAGCAGGTACATGGGGTGCCTGGTTGCTAACCACTCTGCCAAACCAGCACCCCAGCATTTTTTTAACTGCACTTGCTGATGTGATAGTGCAACTTAGACTCGCTTTGTTTGAAATTTGATGAAATTATGTATTTTTGATTCAACAGATCAATAACCCCTGAAAGCCTCTTGTATCATATTTGATACATACTTTGTGATACCTCTGTCTAATCAATCTGATCAACAACTATCTAAAAAAACATCTGAATACACTCAGATAAATGATTAAAAAAAAAAAAGTCCTCTTGTGGATTATCAGTTGCCGGAAACACCCTAATGAGACATAATATATATTTGTTCTTTTTTTTTTTTGCTTTAAAGGGTAAAGATTCTTGACGTTTTATTTTTTGTGAGTATTTAATAGCATGAAAAATATGGACAATATGTAGAAATTCAGGTTTGACAGCGCATATGACAATAGCTTACCAAATGTGTGGTGTCTAAGACTTCTGTTTTTGTCGCTGTGGTATACGACAGGCATAAATGTGATTATAATTAGGTTTTATTTTTTTATGCTTTTCTGACAACCATTTGTTATTTCTCAAAAAACAATCTCAACATGATGCTAGGTCCATATCGCCAGCCCAAGACTTTTTTTTAGCTTCTTTAAGACTCCTTCCACACCAGACTTTCTTTAAAAGCAGCCATAATGGTCCATAATGAAGTTTGTTTTACAACACCAGCAGTAAATTAAATACACAGACACTGGAGACACTGGGACGAGAAAATGCAGACAGATACATTTTACAGCATCTCCCCCCCGTCCACAGTGTCATCCCCTTAAGCTGCCAAGTGAGTGTAGGGGGGTGAATTCATGAGGGTCTTCTGTAATAGGCTGGCACACACACAGGCACAGCCCGTGGAACCTTACAGGCTGCTGAAGCTGGTCCTGGCATCGCTTTTGGCAGCTCGGCGGTTATGTGCTCTCCCTCGCACACTACACATTCTTTGTAAAAAAAGAGAAAGTTTTAACTAGCTGGTCCTCGCACTCCTTTATAAACGAGGAAGCCCTTGGCATAAATAGATCTACATGTTCATTTGGTATATTAAGAGAGACACACAGTTAAAGAGTGTTCATTACAATTGTAAATTTCTGCCCTCAGGCCCTCAGCCCGCCGCTAGATTACATGAGGTCTACGCTCACGGACAGCGCCTGGCATCTGATTGAGGGTCCAGTGCAGCTAATTAATTTCATTAGAAAGTGAAGTCATCTTCTAGCAGGAATTAATATTTGGAGCGTCATGTTGCTAATTTATTTCCAGATTTAATTAGCTCAGAGAAGAAATGTTGCTTGGGCAAGAGGACTTTTTAATTATCAGCTTGGATAAATTTGAAAATGTTGATGCCTAAGGGTTGAGTTAATTAAAACCTGCATTATTTTAACTTTAATTAGCTCCCATCTTTGTTTTTCCTCACCATATGGCCATGTCCTGTAGTCAAATTTAGTTAATTAAGCTAATTAAGCTAATCATTTTAATTACTCAAGACAATGTGATTGGATAGAGGATGACTACAAGTTTATAGCCAAGTACTTGTTTTTCATTAAGTTGAAGGGACAGAGTTATTTCTGATTGCAGTTGGCAAGCATAGCAGAGTAGTTTGAGAATGAGGCAGCCTCTGAGATATTAAGGCTGAAGTCTAATTGCATTTCTTGATGATTAAAAAAATATTGTCACCAGCGCGGCTTTTTTCGGGGGAGAAACGGTTTACAGCGACACCGTGAAGCTCTCTGCTCGTGAGCTGATGTTAGACAAATGCTGTCGATCAAATAGGGATGTACAATTCCTACTAAAATGGGGATCTTGTTTCTGTTTTACTCTGATATGAAACCGTTATTCTGCAATTAAAGCACATTTCTGCTGTGGGTACCAACCTCTTATCTCCAATTTTTTTCTTTTAATTTGTTATTTTAATATATAGAACAGTACCGTTTGTCACCATCCATGTTTGGGATTAGTTTTAAAAAAGAAACAAAATAACCAAATTATAGTTTAAAAAAAATTAAAAATAATTTGTGATCAGGAAAACATAATATTCACATTTGCTAGAAAGAGCAGTTCTTAATTTCCTGAAAAGTAGCATTTTTAAAGACAGGAGGAGTGTGTTCAATGGCGGGGACATGCTTTTCATAATTGAGGTGCTTTCAAAATAAATCTAGGCATTTAAAGGAATTTTCATTAGAATAGCAAGGTGTTACTTTTCGTCTTAAACAATTTCTTTATTTTTTAGCAAAAAAAAGATGGATAAAACAGTAATATAAGAAGACATACAAGAATAAATCTGGAAGTCTATTTGATGCACTTTAGGATACTAAATAAAAAAAAGATCTAAAAAATATCACTTTGCGTGCTGTAAAAAAACAAAGTATAAACATTTGGCCTGCAAACCACTTGAAGTTTAAAGTCAATAGGAAAGAACATATATTTTTCTTAAAATTACATTCCATTGACTCATCTATATTTTTATTTTTAGGAACTGACTTTGAATGCATCATCATATAACCTTTGCGGTTTGCTTGTTAGTGCTTATTTAGGCCTACAATAATTGTATCTGACATTTATCATGCCAATTTTAGCAAGGATTTAAAAAGTAGATTACATGTTTTTACTAATGGAATGTAAGATGAAGTTTAGTTGTGCTTTTCATAGCCATTATGTGCAGATGAGTATAAGTCTTCTTTCTGCAGAGGCCAGCTTACAAGGTATTCTTTCTAAAGCCACAGCATAAAGATACAGTATAATAATTTGATGCACAATGCTATGTGATGGGAGTTTATGTTCCAACTGCAAAACCTAACACACGTTTGTAAACCAGTGGTTTGATGAGGTGAGACTATGTGGCAAGACCCGGCTACAAGGCTTGATAGCATCATTGATCATCTTAGATCTTATTGATTTTCTGGATTGACAAATGCTGAACTGTCTTCACCCCTTCTCCCACTACTGATTAGGAAAACGAGGGTCCCTCATGTTGTTAGAGTGGGCTCATGTTGCTGTCTCTCCTCTCAAAGCAGTAATGTGGCATCTTGGCTCAACTTCAGCACACTGCTACTCAAAGCAACCTCTCCTCACCCCTGCACGCTCGATCTCGCAGGCACAAATACGGAGAGAAAAGGGCAACGACAAATGAAAGCTGTCTGTAATCAAAACTAATAACACAAGAATTAATACGAGTGTACTGAACTGTGAACGTCAGTTCGAAATTTTATTTAGAATATTTAGATTCCTACTGTCTAATGCTTTCATAAACCTATAACACAGTGCTTGAGTTAAACTTAGGTTTCCTGTGATTGCAGTCCTTTTTTCTTCTTTAATGTTTCCTTTATTGTGATGGATCAAAAATGCTCTATTTATCAATCAATAAATAAATTGTTCTTTATTTGTACAGTCAATTCAGAACAAGTGTTATCTCAACACACTTTTCAATAGAGCAGGCTGAACACAAACTTTTCATTTTATACATACAAGTACATGCATAGATAAAGGTTTACACATATAAAATCTATCTATCTATCTATCTATCTATCTATCTATCTATCTATCTATCTATCTATCTATCTATCTATCTATCTATCTATCTATCTATCTATCTATCTATCTATCTCATATAATCCAAATTACTCTTTTAGTGGGTTTTATTAAAAAATATGTGTCTATGGCTGGCTATCAAAACCTAAGCATATGAAAAGTTCTTCCTCTCTGCCTGCTGCTTCATCTTTTAGAAAAAGTGCACTTTAGCAGATTTTGCAAACGTCCCCCAATGATGTCATAAGGGGATATACCCGCTTCTTCAGATGGTGTACACTTTTGTCGGACCAAATGCCAACTTCAGTGGAAAATTTATTCCAAAGAATGTTGCATAGTGCATAATGGAGCCACAGTACCCACTAGAGCACATCACGAGAAGAAGCACAAACCTCTTCTTGTCTGTAGTCTAACACAGCTTATCAGAATTAACACATAAAATCTATTCCACGTTTTTAGTCCTACAGTGCTGCACTGTAAACAATGCAAAAATAAGAAATAAAATGACACAAAACTGCAAATAAAAAAACATAAAATGTGAAGCAGAGGAAACAGTTGAAGTAAAAGACTATAAAGAAAATAAAGGAAGAGATAGATTTGCACAAAAACAGCCTGTCCAGGCATATCAATAAACCCTGAAACAGAGGGTTTATAGACATGCCAAAATCCAATACTGTGGTGAATTTAGACAAGAAATTAAAACATCTTCTGGGAGAAAAGAGGGATCTATGAGAAATTTTTGTTGATCCTCATCAGCAATACTGAAAGATTTATTATTTTACCAGCACTGGTTTGGAGACCTGGCTGTTAGTGTGCATGCCTCACCTTAGGAAAATTGGTGGAGTGCCTCTTGGTTCCAGCCACAACCTTCAGTTAGTTGGCATTTTTCCGGAGCACGTGGCCCCTCATAACCTAAAAAGGGGGAAAAAAAGTTTAAACAAGGGATGTATGGATTGATCTGCTTTTTGTACCTGCAAGATAGTGAGGATCGCAGAATATGTGTCAGTTTGTTGATCTGATATTAATGTTATGCTACGTTTAGAGTTGTTTGAGTCTGAGTGAGAGTTTTCTCAATCTTGACCTGAGCTTTCAGACTGCCAGTTTGAGCCAAATATCTCTCTGCATTTCCTGCACCAAAAACTTCAAGAAAAGGAGTCTCATCTATTTTTACCATGAACCGTGTGCATATTTTAGCCTAAATAGGCAGGAAAATGATCAATAGAGAGCCACATTTAACTTGTTTCATGTATGTTCATGGTGGTAACATTTCCATCAGGAAGGATAAGCATGCTTAGCTATGATAATATAACATAGTTGTTGTATATATATATACATATATATTTTTATGTATATATATATATATATATATATATATATACATATATATTTTTATGTATATATATATATATATATATATAGATATATATATATATATATATACATATATATTTTTATGTATATATATATATGTGTGTGTGTGTGTGTGTGTGTGTGTGTGTGTGTGTGTGTGTGTACGTATTGCATGCTCCATCACATGAGTCCCTAATCTGGGGTCACCCTTACCTTGAGCATTTAATTCATACTAACTTAATACATAAGTTTTTATTTAATGCATCAGTTATCATTTAATCTGTGTCTGTACATTTTGCTGACAAACACTGAATGTTACTGATCACAGTCCTTGTTTGTCAGAGTTTAATGTTTATTATTATGTATGTGAAACTTGTTTAAATGAAAATATTCCTGGTTAGTTAAGGATAAAAACTGAAATTAATGATATAAAGCAACAGGGATTGTTGTGAAACAAACCAAAAAATATCTTATTATTAAAATCACAATTAGATTTTTATTTTGAAGTACTCAAAGTAAGAATATCAAATTTTAAAAGGTTCAGTGTTGGGGTAGATGCTCTGTTTCATTCCAGGAGGGACAAAAACAGATACCATGATCCACAGACAAACTCTTTGCTGGATGGACAAACATCTCTACTCCTGTACAGGGCAGGAAAATGTGTCAAACCTCCATGTCTGATCAGTTTGTTTTGACCACAGCGGGCAATGAAATTGAATTGAAACTGGGTAATAGTCGTGTGTCTGCTCTTGCTGGTGGGATGGGATGCTGCCCTTCCCCTTCATGACCCCGGCGTTTGTGATGGCCGGGGCGTCGGCCTGTGTGAGCCGCTAGCAGCTGTGCGTCAGTCTGGACACAAGCTGGGCCCATCCAGAAGCCAGGCCTAGCTGACAGATGCTGAGGCTAAACCCAATAATGAAATAATACTGGGAGACATCATGTCCGTGGTTTCCATCATTGTTAAAAGATTTTGGTAGCCTGTACCCCCACTTAGGTAATTTGTTTCCATGTATAATCCTATTGCTCACTATTAAATTAAACCAACTGGTCATTTCAGTTTGGAGCCTATAAATAACTGGTTGCTATGTCCTGGGCCACTACGGGACGTCTCATCTGATTAGAGGGGAAGCACTTAATAATTTGAACTGGAAAAGGTGACCTTCAGTGTCAAGTGACCTCAGTAGTCTGCCACACATATGGTCAAGCAATATTACTAATGTTTGCTCCTAATGTATTTTTACAATCCCCATCCAGGGCCACTCTGAGCAAATTGTTTTGGGCTAATGTTGGTGTGTGGACGACATCCGAGCTGTTTACACGATGGAGAGCAGAGATATCATGGACAACTGGTGAACTGGTCAAGAGAGGTGAAAGGACAAAATTACTTTACCACAGTGCCCCCAGTTAGTCGTAATGTGTGTATGCTCAGCACTGGCAGTTCTTCCATCAGGCAAAGGAAGGGTATTGTCTGCTGCTCTATGGGACCCCAAGATATTATCCTCCCAGACCCTGTGCATATGTATGAGCACATCACATTTTTCTTTTCCAACACCTTCACCTCTGATAATCTTTGACCTGTTGGCCTCATCATGGGCACTTTGTCTTTCACCTTATGGCCAACAAAGCCATTTGCATTTCATAGATTTGTGCACCCTTAAACGGGCCATCCTGTTCTCATAAAGGCTTTGCAGCAAATTCTAATGTAATATACTTCCAGATACAAAACCAATGCAGAATGTGTGAGTGATTAATACTTATAAATGTTTAGTTTTAGGAATTTGGAGAAGAAAAAAAAGGTAAAAATTGAGCGCCCAAGCATAATATAAGAGCTTGATCACTATTTAAGAAAACCAAACTGTCACAGTGACATCACGGCTAAATAAACAACCAGCCTTATTTATACCAGGGCTGTTAGAAAACACTGATACACAAATTTATTACATTTTTTGCTAGACTATATTGTGGCCTATTGATTTTTTTTTAAAAACAACACCCAAGATTTGATGTAAGTGATGAAACACACCAGGGACACGTGGGACCTTCATACTTGTTTTTAAGGTGTAAACACAAGGCCAAGTCAAATAGTATCAAAAATTAATTTGATGACATGACTGGCCCCATTGTCTTCTATCAAGCACAATGGCTAGGTTGATTTAAATGGATAGCTGGTCCTGGCATGGATTTAATGGATTTAAATTGATTTTTTAACTTTAATTTGAGTGAACATCTCTGGTTTTATTGAAAAGTAAAAAACAGTGTCAGAATATTAAGTTTTATTGCAGTGATTACATTTAGCCAGATGGGGAAGGGCCTCATATTGGTCTTTTTTGGGGGGGAACATTCACTTTACTAGAGAATTTTCCTTGGCACCTTTCAGCACCATTGACTGTTATATATTGCCTGCAGATAACTTCCCCCAAGGACAAAGCTTTCAAGTTGCTTTGGTGGAAATAATGTAACTGCCAAGGGCCTCTAGAAAGCCCATGACAAAAACCAAACCTAGCCCTTTAGCTGACTCTCCTCATTATTAGCAGGTCAGCACCTGCTAGCTAATGATAATGTTGGTTATGGTTAATCCTTTGTGTAAGGCTGATCATATCATTTCTATTCCACTTTGAGAAATTTGTACAATATTATTAAGTGTATGTAAGTATGTGAATAACGCGATGTGTGCTAAGGTAATTGGCAGGCGCAAAAGCATGCTAATGGTTAGCATCGATGATTAGCATTAGCAATTAGCACACTAGGGTTTAGCGGTACAGCTATCACACAACCAACAGCAAATAGCTGGATGCTGATACTGCTGTTGTGAAAACAGTATTTTTCTTCATCTTACCGATAAATTATGGTGGTTGAATGAATAGAAATTAAGTAGGTGATCCCTAACTACAATATGCTACAGTCAGAAATTAAAACTTATTTTTAATATTTGGGATTTTTTTATCATTCAAAATCTTATCCATTTAAGTATTTATCACACAACCAACAGCAAATAGCTGGATGCTGATACTGCTGTTGTGAAAACAATATTTTTCTTCATCTTATCAATAAATTATGGTGGTTGAATGAATAGAAATTAAGTAGGTGATCCCTAACTACAATATGCTACAGTCAGAAATTAAAACTTATTTTTAATATTTGGGATTTTTTTATCATTCAAAATCTTATTTATTTATCTCTTTATTTTATTTCAGTGCATTTTTGACTTCAAGTTGGCCAGTGCTTCAATAGCATTCCTACCTTCTGCCAGCCATGATGCTAACATGCTAGCTGTTGGCTAGGATTACCAAAACTGACAGTCACAGTATTTGGTCAAGTAGAGAGCTGTCACTGCAAGAGGGCAAAGTGACTTTATTGGTCCCTTAGGTGGGCTAGAATGATTACCATGTTCACATCATTGGCTGCCTGCTGGGAGGAGGCTAACATACTAGCTTCAGGCTAGGATTATATTTTTCACCGAAGGAACGTCATAGAAACATTTTGCATTTATTAATTTCATTGTAAACAACATGAGCCTCCTCTGCATATTAAAAGGGCATCACAGGCATTAATGCAGTCACCTCACTGTAAGAGGGTCCCTGATTTAAATCCCTCACCAAACAGGGGCCTTCCTGTTTGGAGTTTGCATTTTCTCCCTGTGAATTCTTGGGCTCCCTCCGGGCACCTCCCACTGTCCAAAGACATGCTCATTAGGCTAATTGGTGTTTAATTTGTGAGTGTGAGCATGACTGTTTGTTTGTCTCTGTATTTCAGTCCTGTGATCGACTAGTGATCTATCCAAGGTGTACCCTCTTGCCCAATTAACACACTCCTGTAATCACTGACAGGATAAGATGTGAATACAAGGGACAAACTGATGCACATTAATTAAAACTGAAATCTTTAATGTCTCAAAATAAGCAGTAAATAGTGTGTAACTGCTGGCTAGACCATACAAGACTTAATATGATGAAGCTGTTTTCTTTTTTTTAGCTTGGTCTGATGCATTACAAGATGAGATGGAGCAAAAATCCAAGTGCTCCAACTTCTGTCCATTTGACAGAATCAATATGAAATTATAAAAGGCTACAAAATATAGAAACAGAGAAGCACATCCAAGAGTCTGAATCAACCTCGGTATCTATTACCAAGTACATTTATGCATATAAGATATTTGACTTGGAATATTGTGCAAAATAAAAATGAGCATATAGTAAGAATAAAAATAATGATAATGCAAATGTCAAGAGGATAAATAGATTATTATACACAAATAGCAGATCATATTTTAGAACTAGGAATATGTCAGAAACTGATCATCTTCTTGGATTTTTGTAAGCACAATCATCTCATTATTATTATTTTTTTCTTTTTGTAAAAGGTCTGAAAAAGACAGTATCCAGTGAGTGGCAGTTGTCTTGTTAATGCGAGAAGTCAGGTTAGAAAAAGTTTCTTTATTTTGTTGTCATGCAATTTCTCTTGTCTTCCCAGTTTTATTTTGAAGGCGTTAACCCATGTCTGTGTTTCAGGTCTGTTCCTCTTTGTCTCACCCTGACTCATCACACCTGCATCCTGATTGCGTCTTCCCCACCTGTGTCCCATTACCTCATTATTTCAACCTTGTTGTATGTCCTAGTCCTCGTTCAAACATTCTTTTTGTCACAGCAAAGCCTTGTATAACCAAGACAAGCCTAGTCTTTTTGGATACTGTAGCATCTCCTTTTTGCCTCATTATGTACCAACCATTGGCTGTTTCCAGATTTAACCTTTTTGCCTGTTTTCACTGTGTCCTCCTTTTCTGAGCAACAGTTCTTTTCTGAGCAACAGTTAATGATATCACAAAGACAAAGCAATAAAACAGCCCTCTAACTATAATTAATGTTTAAGAAAGAAAATTTCTAAATCATGAAGCAGATGGACAACAGCATCAGGAGACAACACCAGGTGCTGCTCCTGTCAACTAAGGAAACCGGGGCAACAGTTCACACATGCTCAATAAAACTGGACAATAGAAGATTAATGTCTGGTCTGATGAATTTCCGATTCTGCTGAAACATTCAAAAAGTTGGGTCAGAGTTTGGCGTAAGCAAAGTGAAAGCATGGATCCATCATCATTTGTATCTTGGTAGAATCATGGACTAAGACCTTCACTTTACAATAGTTACAAAGTCAGCCCATTACCACCAAAACACATCACAAGAATTAGATGATTTAGAAGAAAGAGAAGACATACTTTATTAATCCCTAAAGGGGAAGTTCTATTCTTTACCCTCTGTTGTTGAAACGTCCCACCCACACATAGGCTGAGGTACGCAAGCACATTCAGGTCCTAAGATCAAGCTTGATGATGGTTTGCTGCTCTTGAAATGGTAAATGGACTCAAGCTTATAATGGCATTGCTAGTGTTTTGACTACTCACCTACTCATTCACACCCATTCACACTCTCATTCACTTCACTGATGGTTCAGAGTTTCTATGTTAGTTATCCATCCATCAGTATCTCCGACACATTCACGCCCTTTCATGCCCATTTACATGCCACTGACCCAGCAGTGGGAGCAACTTGGGGTTGAGTGTCTTGCTCAATGACACATTGCCATATGTCGGCTAGAGCTGGGCTTGAACCTGCAACCTCCCGATCACGGACCAAGCGCACTATCCAACTGCACCACCAACACCCCCTCTAGAAGAAATGCTTCTAAGCAGTTTTGGGGTTCAGTGTCTTGCTCAAGGGCATCTCTGTAGCACCCAGGTACAGGTGGCACCTCTTCAACTACAAAACCAATGTGTTAACAACATTCAGCTCAACTGGCCACCCTTTGGGCCCTAACCTAAGTCCTTTCAGACTGGACTACTGCCACCCCAATTTCTGACTAAATAAGACACATAGCAGCTTGTACATGTCTGTATTTTTTAGTATGTTAGATTATTGCAACACTGTTTTTAAGGGTCTGACAACAAAATCCATCAGACAGCTGCAGATCATCCAGAATGCTACTGCTCAAGTCAACACCCTATAGGTAACTCAAGTCACATCAGTAATTAAATCTCTCCACTGGCTTCCTGTGAGTCAGAGGATAGTGTCATACCACGATCATATCATATATCATATAACAGGATGTATTACTTGACACCTTCCACCATAAATGCTTTTCATCCTACCAACCACAAAACACTGCCGCAGCTTTGTCTGTGAGTCCTCTGGGGTCCTATCCACGCAGAACTAATTTACTCACTAACTAATGTTCCCCATGCCGATATGGATTGCCACACTGTGAACTGAAATAAAAACAGTCTGAAACTCATCTGCAGGGACAAGAGTGCCACCATATGTCTCCTAAGATGCAACCAAGTAGTCCACATCATGTCTGGGTTGACCCCGCCCCTTTGCAGCTGTACATTGCCTTTGAGAGGTCACCTAAGTCGCATTTGGTGTGAATGCAGCTTTAGTCCCCTATAAGGCATCCAGACCCCTCAGGTCCTCCAGGTCAGGTCTACTGATTGTTCTTGGGGTCAGGACTTAACAGGGTGAGGCAGCTCTTAGTTTCTACACTCCTTACCTTAGGAACAAATGATCAAAGATCCTTTGACTCTCTACATCTCTTTAAAACAGATTTTATGGAATTTGTATTCACCACATTTTGCTTTTATCTCCTCTGTTCTTTTCATTAATTACATATATTTTTTAATGTTCTATTTCTCATTCCTTATCTTTGAAGTATATTGAACCTTCTTTCTTTCTTTTGATAATTTTGTCTTTACTGCTATCAATGTCACATCGTTTTCATTTTGAACTATGTAAAACTCTATAAGTTGCTGTCTGTATGAATGTTGCTCCACAAATAAACTCTAAATAAACACACTAAGACAGGGCAACTGTCAGCCAGGGGTTAACTCACTGAATTAGACCTGACAATATATATATATATATATATATATATATATATATATATATATATATATATATATATATATATATATATATATATATATATATATATATATATATATATATATATATATATATTATATATATATATATATATATATATATATATATATATATATATATATATATATATATATATATATATATATATATATATATATATATATATATATATATATTTTTGTTCTTAAAAAAATCAACATGTTTTCTTTGGACCCATTAAGCCTGCTTTGCTTTTTTTAGCACTATTAGCTGTTAGCTAGTAAGCTGATTTGTTGTTAGCCAAAAAGCTAGTTGGCTAGCTAGCAACAATTTCACTTCTGCAATTTACAGTCCTTTTTTCAAAATATGTGTTCCACCACTTAAAAAAACCTAAAACCAGTGGTGTCAAGTCCGATACGTTGTCAAAGACCAAGCCAAATGAAGCACCAAACACACAAAACTCACAGAACTCACAGGACCCACATAAAGGTTCTTTACTGGAGCACTCATTATTACTTTAAGTTTTGCTTTTCTTTTTGCTTTTAGCTTAAAAATATAAATGTTAACATCATAAATCATCATATGTAGAGTGACTTTTTCACTAAATTTATCATGCATTTTTGGCTTTTTTTTTTCCTACAGAAGGGAGAAAAACAACATAGTGGCTCTCATGGTAAGCAAACTTGTTCATCCTTGCACTAAGGGAATACTTTCTTTATGGTCTTTGAATTTGTGTGCAAACTTCAGCAACTGTGGAACAAAATCTCTGCTGATTGTTTCCAGCACTTGAGTGAAATGGGCCATGATGAGCTGGCTAAAGGTTCTGAAGGCAAAATGATGTTAGCAAGGTGTACCCAATGTAGAGGCCAGTTAGTGAACTGTATATCCTTACTTGCCTCAGCTTGACTCTTACTAATAATTAGAATATTTGAAGGAACTTTTTTTTCACTCTGCAGTATTCTGATTTACTCCACTTTAGAAAAACAGCTCAGTCTTAGTCCAGGCCCAGTCTCTCCTCTCTGGTATAAGCTCCTCCTCAGCCAAGAAGAGCTCGGTGAGGAGCAGCTTAATAGATTTAGATGAAAAGGAGGGAGTCATGGAGGCCTCGACCGGCAGAGAGCGGGAGCATCTGCTCAAAGGCCACCTCCCCACGCCCGGATCACCGTCTCCAGAAGAAGTCGGGCAGGCATGGAGTCTCCATCTCCACGGCTCCTCGCTAATTCCAGTGCCCCCGCCACACGCAGGCTAATTAAGGCCATGCATTTATTTATGACTGAGCTCATTAAACAGCGAAAAAGATGGTCGCCGCTCTGAAAACACATTAGTCCCCGAGGAAACTGCCTGTGAAGTCGCACCCCTCAGGCTGTTTCAGGTCACAGATTCTGAATCTTTGTGACATATGAAGAAACAGCAAACTGTAAGGCCTTTAAAAAAAAAAAAAGAAATAACATCAGTTCTGAGGCGATGGAGGGATGGTTCAGGACACTCTCCGGGGTGTATTTGAAGCCGCATGAACTGGTCCCATAATTACATGTATAGGTCATTGACCGGGGGATGAATTGAATTGAACTCTCAGGACGTCATTTTGCATTTTTGTTTGGGGGTATTCTTAAAATCGGTTGTTCTTTACATCCATGATGTCCGTCCTTTAACAAACCGTGACAACTGCTGCAAAAAGAGAAAAGACACTTAAGGCTAATGTAATTAATGGACATAACTCAACTTAGATGAACGGAAAAATGCCCCCAACCTCTAACACAAGCAGCCACGTGTTCTGTTTCCATGGTATTTAAGTTAATTTAGGCCTTGCAGAGCTATGAAATCATAGACAGAGGATATCCTCCAGGTAGATTTTCTGAGCCCAGTGCTTGCCTTTCTCTCTTTCTGTGTGTGTGTAAAGGGCATAGACAGAGAGATCTTTTGCAGATCCCACTCCCTCCCTTGTAATTGCAAAGATAATGCCAAATCACACAGTCCTTTGCTGAGACAACTGGCAACTTGATTTAGTGCTCTTTAATGGCTCCAACTTTGAAGACTCTGAAATTCCCTGTTTCAACTCGTACTGCTGTGCTGCTCATCTGGACTGGAAACCAACGAAAAAATAAAGTCTTTTATGCTTCCCTTCAGAAAGCCTACGCCTTTTTCATAAGCAAAAGTTGCAGGAGTAACAAAGGGCTCTTTGAATTTGATGTAGTTATTGTTGGACAGTTTTTAAGTTCAGCTCGCTGTCATGTATCTAAATATAAGTTCAAACCCTAAGCTTTAGCTGAGGTGCTGCTATTGAGCGGGGCATTCCTTCCTGTTTTGTTGTAAATGCATAGTTCTGTTAAAACAGGAGAATTAAGAGGTCATTTTAGACAGCATGAGCTCTTTGTCTGAGGGTACGTGGGTAGGGTGATCAGAATTTCAGACCTCAAAATATTACATTAATTTAAAGCAAACCAACATATACAAGCTCAAGATACTTTATCTTTTTATAAGTGCATATGTAAACACCATACAAAGCAACAGATATGCAATCAGACCTTCCCCTCAACAAAAACTGCATTTTAATAGTGTAATTATAAACCTGTTTTTTTAATTCACAAATTATCATTAATATTGTTATTATTACAAATGCCAAGGCGGTTTTATTTATTTATTTTATTTCAAGATCATTTTGGGGCATTTTGTGCCTTGATGCCAACTCCACACGTGACTTGGTAACCTGGGCGACTACTCTTCATGTAAAGTCAATGTACAGTCAATGCACATGAGGCGGGGTTGACCCCTCTGCAATGCGATGGACACGCTCTGGGCAAAAGCATTGCTTGCTGCTCGGTAGCCAAAATTGAGCAATGTTGCGTGTGTGCTGTGTGCGGCAATAGCCAGTATGTGTGCGACAACTACTGTTCCCTGACAGACAGTTTTTATTCTAGTTATTAGAGTGAAATCCATGTCCATGTGGGGGAGATTAGTTAGTGAGGACATTAGTTCCACCAAGATATGACATGATCGTGGTGAAACACGAGCGGACGTGACATCACTTAGCAACAGCAGCAATTGACTACTTGGGTGAGCAACACAATTTCAGTTGCCAAGTCGTGTTCGGTGTGGACACAGCTTAATTGATATGAGAGAGCGATAGTGGATAGGTTTGTGAAATGGAGCAAAAGAGAGTAGGGGAGGAAAACTTGGCTGCTTTGGGACCTGGGCCACCAGATGTATGTATGTATTTGGGTGGTGCCTGGTTGCCCACAACCCCTCCAAACCAGCCCCCCGGGGTTGTAGTTTTGCCAGTGTGTTTCTTTGTCTGTCTGTCAGTTTGTTTATTTTTCAGTCTGTTTGAAAAATAAACAAACTGTCTTATTTTTTTTGTTTATTTTTTTGTCTGTTTATTTGCTTGTTAGCAAGAGTACACTAAAATTACAAAACACATTTTGCTGGAATTTTCAGGAGATGTTGGTAATGGCCCCAATTAAAAATGATTCAACTTTGGTAGTGATCCAGAAAACCACCATTATCAAACAATAATTTTTGCTTATTAACTGGCAAACTGATAATGATATCAACATGATTTTGAGTGCTTGGTGTGGGTTTTCAGGGTCAAGGAATCATATTGTGATGGTAACTTTATTATGGAAAATATTTAACAACAATGGATGTGAAACTGAAGCTGTCTGTTTTTTTTGTCCTTTTTTCTGAACACTGATTTAGATTATTATAACAAGATAATATATCTTTTAATTGCAGTCGTAGCAGTACTAGCAGTAAGGAGGTTATGTTATTGCCAGTTATCTGTTTGTTTGTTTCTCTGTTAGCAAAATAACTCAAAAAATTATGGACAGATTACAATGAAATTTTCAGGAAATGTCCGGATTGGGACGAGGAACAAATGATTTGAAATCATTTGAAATTTTAAATGATTCTTTAACATTGCAAGATAGGAACATTTTCGGCATTTGTTCATATTTGTATGTTTTCATGGTCAAGAAATCTAAATATTTAGATTAAATTAAGGTAGGACTAATATTTATGGTGAAAATCACAATATGGGTGAGGACTGTGGCGCTGGTGGAGGTCTGCGGTCTCCAAGTGCTTTTCTATTTTTTTCTATGATCTTCTTTTAAGTTTGATGTCCTGGTATCACAATTATAGTGTTTGCAGTGCTCCAGGCAGTGAGGGTCTAGAATCAATCCACAGGAAACCCACTCAGCTCTTCATTTTAGGATGGCTGATAAACAACAGCATTTGGTGACCTTTTGGTGTTCTTATGGGGGATTTAACCCCCTGCTCAGAGCTGCACCACGCTGCTGCATCCAGCAGACAAGAGAGCGTGATGTGTGCTGGAACTCAGATGGGACTTTTTTTCCTTGCCAGCATCACAGGACGCCCAGACGCTCGTATCACACATCCAGGTCGTCTTATTCTTTGGACAGAGCGAGACCGAGTCTGACAGCGTTTTAAGACTCATCATCCAGAGTCACAGACAGTTGGAGGACGGCTATTGTGTGTGTGTGACAGAAAAGAGGGACGGGGGGCTGGGGAGGACCCTTCACTCTGTGGGACTCTGTATGAGATGCTTTCAACGGCAGGCAAACTGGTTCTGCACTTACTGTGAGAGGAAGCTCTGAGTGTTTAGAGTACTCAGCCCACTTAATGCATTATTATTGTTACTACATTCTTGAGGAGAATGGGGGAAAATGGAACAAGGAATGCTTTTCAAGAGTCAAACCAGTAAAAGCTTTAATGCCTGTGTGTATGTGCAGGAAGAGAGAGTAGACATGAGTGTTGACGGTCTCATTCCTTTTTTTATTTATACTCATTTTTTCAATAAAATCTCATAAAAGCAGCCCGAGCTCAGATGTCGTATTTGTAATACTCTCCAGAGAAATAAACATTTATGCCATGGAGAAAGAGAGGCTCCCAGTCCTTTTGTGTGTTTATTTTTTCAGTGAACAGGACGATGCAGTTTCATGATTAGAAACTGATTAAATTTCCTAATTTTATAGCCCCTGTTTCATCTAGAGCTGGGCAATTTAAGATATATAGGTTTAGTTTCAAACAAGATTATAAGATAAAGCAATATCCTTTATGAGTTTACACTAAAAGATGTTAGACATTTTGGACATTACCTGACCATGGGTGAGTGCAAAGTTCAGTCGGCTCAGTGCACAAGCTTGGTGATGTACTTCTGGTTTTGCTGAGGATCGGCACCCTGGTTCACCCGTTTGAGTCCAGCTCCGTTTAACTTTGTGATGGAAAGTTTCTCAAAGTTCCTGCAAGATTTACCCAGGCTAAACAAGAACAATGTACACTGTAGTGTTGACTCCCTTTCCCTCCTCCATAGAGCAGAAGAAGAGGGTTTCAAACTCTTTATTTCAAGTTACCTCTGGGGATTTGGCCACAGTTATGTGTAAATAGTTTTTAACCCAGTTTGCTGGAAGAGTTGCATAAAATTCAAGTAAGATCACATAGCTGGTCCTTGGCAGGTTTGTGTATTTTACCTTCACCAGGGGATTGAATTGGATTTTGGTGGTGATACCTGTAGTTGTCTGAATGCAAAAAAATCCTGTAAGATAACATTGGGCAGAATTTAATAGAAAAACATATGTCTTTCACTTTTGCTTCCAATTTTACTGAATAATATGGGGTTCGTGTCTCTATCATCTACATGAATTCTGGATCCAATCCAGATTGATGTAAAAAAAAAAAAAAAAAAAAAAAAAACAGTGAACTTTGAAATGGGAAATCTTGTTGACGACATTCAATAACTCATATAAAATCAAATATTAAGTGCTATTCCCAAAACTTAGTAGTTTTTTTTTTGGGTTTTTTTGGCCTGTCTAAAAGGCGTATTTGAGAATGCCACAGAGTGAGAGTGGTCAGAGGAAAAGCAAACAATGAAAACAAGGACATACTATTGAGTTTGCACATTGCTACCCGCAAGCCATGTATGTCTTAATTCCCTTGTAGTTATCAGGATGACTTGAAAATTAAGGTAGGAAACCTTTGTCCCGTCCATTTTAATTAGGAAATTCAAACTGAATTCACCTTGAATTCCCAAACTTGAGGAGCTCACTAGGCTTCTCTGAAAAGTTGGAAATCAAGCAAAACATTGAATCATTGATGGGGTGAAATGAAATTTCGTGATACGAAATTTTGCTAAATAAAAACATGACAAAATAAAATTCAAAGATGCATGAAATAAAAGCACGAAATAAAAAACACAAAGGAGCGCACGACTGGTGATTTTTTTACCCTCGCCTACCGTAGCAAAACACTCGCTTCAATATGGAGGAAGACGAAGTGGAGGAATTAGCTGACTCTCCTTTGTCAAATAAATTACTTGTGTGGACCTATTTTGGCTTCCCATGTAAAAGACAAGAGAATGGTGAGAAGATTGCAGACAAAACAACAACCGTGCCGCTACAGTTCGCCCTATACCGTGGCAAGTACAACTACTTCTACCAACTACTTTGAACTGGAGACAGGCAGCAACTGTATGTTTGTGTAAGTCTGCATTAAAAACAATATTTGATTTTTGCATCTACTGTTGAGTTGACAGAATTTGATCATACTTGAAGATCAGAAGTATATGCACTGTTATAGGCTAAATATTATAGTTCACAGTTCAGACATTTATAGGTCTAAACTGTAGCTCTGAGGACTGCTATTTGTTTTCCTTTTCATTCAAGGATGTACTTATCCTGATTGCACCGTAGTCTAAATAAGGGGAAAAAACTACAATTTTTTTTTTTTTTTCAAAGAGCATTTATTTTGTACTGATGCAGCATTTTTTTTGTATGTCTGCATTAGGAAGAAAATAAAGAAAATAAGATTTTTGCACAACTTCCTACTGTTGGAGATTTTCTATAATCTGTATTTTGTATTGTCAGTATTTCGTATCATGAGCCCTGTTTCGTATTTTGTATCGTTTCGTGAGTTGACCATTTCGTTACACCCCTAATCATTAACACTATTTTTTCTGTAAAATGTAAATATCAATAATATTACATCTCTATCAAGAGATAATGGTCTACTGTAGTACTTTTTTCTGTTTTGTTTTAACAACAAATTCGTGGATCTCAGAAATAATAATATTTTGTGTTAAAATATCATTACAGTTAAAAAGCTTCAACATTCTGGCATAGAAACCATTACAGAAAAATAAATGATGTAGCAATCAAGAATGTTGTTAATTTAGGTCAGTTGTGGCATACACCTTAAATTGACTGGTGGTCTTATAAGTCAGTTAAGCACTGCATGTACATAAAAAAGTTAAGTGTGATGCTGTCATGTACACATACTGTATATTACAGTGTCACCAGCAGCAGATTTATCAGCAGCACAATTATAATGCAGATCTTCACTTTTACGTTATTTATCCTAAATGTGACCTGTTGGTTTGGAGGCCACTGGAGTACATTGAGCTTGCAGGGTCATTTTGTTCTGTTTTTCTGTTCAGTTCGAATACAAGAAGTTGATTCTTGGTTTAAATTTCCCAGCCCTACTTTCCCCTGACATTACATTCGAGGACACTCAGCGGGACTATTTGGAGACATTTTTAGGAAAATTGAGATAAAGTTTCCCATCTCATTTTTAGAAAAGATGCCCTCATCAGTTGTTTATTTCTCTTAGTGATGGAGCCCCTTGCAAACTGTTTCCACTGAGATAATGTGACTTTAAGAAGATAAGCGTCCTGAGGGCAGGAGCTGCTTTGTTTCTCCAGTTGCTTTTTGAGTGCTTTTCTCCCACAGACGTCATCTGAGCGTAAAGTGAGCCTCCCCTCGTCAGGAGGTAGACCTTTTAACAGTAAAAAGCAAAGCTTTAACAGAGCTCCTTGCGCCAGAGTTCACAGCATACATAATGGAGAGGATAGAGTTACCTTCTACTTCAGGCCAAACATGACTGCCAATAATTGCCTCACTAATATTTGCATGTCCCTCCCTGTGTTATTGAACACCCTGCTAAGTAACTGAGCACTCAGGCACTATTTTAAGTTGTTTGCTGATTCCATGGAGGGCTGAAAAAAGACAATTATAAACCACATTTCGCACCATTATAGTGTTTGAGAGGGCCTCGGGTTTCACTGAGAGCTTGGACTCTGCTCTGAGCGTCATGCTCTTACTCTGACCAGTCTATCCTGCAGTTTTTCTTTTAGGTGCCCAGGATGTAAATCTCACTGCGAGAGGTCTCTCAACCACAACACTAACAAGCCTCCACTGCTTACCAGTTGTTTTGAACCCAGGACTGCATTCAGTAAAAACTGCAGTCATCATTTTGGTTCCTACTGTTTCTGCTTATTTCTGTGAAATAAATTGTGATTCCACGAAAGCCACTTCTAACAGCTTTTCTCCCTTTTCAAATAGAATTCAACCAAAACATACAAAACAAAAGAGGCACTGTTTGACCAAGCACAAGAAAGAAAACAAAATGTAATACAAAATAAGAAATGATAAAAGTCAACAAATAAAAACCACAAGAATAGATAAAAAAATTACAACAGCAAATAATAAAATAACAAAACAGAACAAAAACAATAATAACAACACATTATAAAAGCAGAAAAAGTTCTCTCAAAAGCAACAAACACTCAAAAACATTAATAAAGACGATAAAGACATCAATTCAATTTAAAAGACAAAATATTAATTTTCTATAACCCTTCATCCTTTTCAGGGTCGGGGGGGCTGGTCCCAGCTGTCAGTGGACGAGAGGCGGGGTACATCCTGAACCGGTTGTCAGTTGATCGCAGGGCCAAATAGAGAGACAGACAACCATTCACGCTCACATTTATACCTAAGGGCAATTTAGAGTCACCAATTAACCTAATGAGCATGTTTTTGGTCTATGGGAGGAAGCCAGAGTGCCTGAAGAGAACCCACGCATGCACCGGAAGAACATACAAACTTCACACAGAAAAGCCCTGTCCGAACCGAGAACCTTCTTGCTGTGAGGCACACGCACTATCTGCTGTGCCACCGTGCCGCCCAAGACAAAATATAAAGAAACAAAACAATTAGTCCCAGCATTAATTCAAAACCACAACATTAAAGTTACACAAATAAAAAGACACAATACCCGTGTGTAGATAGATAGATAGATAGATAGATAGATAGATAGATAGATAGATAGATAGATAGATAGATAGATAGATAGATAGATAGATAGATAGATAGATAGATAGAGTCACAATCCTGGCACCATCTATGGTGGATGAGTTAGGGTTAGTGAAGGGCGGATTCTGTGTTTAACTGGCTTTACACCCAATTGTGAATTTCAATTTGTTGCGTGATGGTAATGCACTGAAATTTAATGGGAAATGAACGGCTACATCTTAATCATCTCCATTATTTAAAGGTACAGAGGCTGAAACACACAGAGGATGAACAGGGAGATAACTAACTGGAGAGTGTTGAATATCCGGTGAGTTCACCTTATATATTTAACACTTTTCATGGGCTGTACTGTATAAAAATCAGCCAGCACAATGGTGAGCTGGCTAATGGCGTGTTTTTCTGCCTTACTCATGGTGATTTAATGTGCTTTTCACAAGACAAAATACGCCAAACCTCAAAGGAGGACTACCTGAACGCCAAACGAAGAGGCCGTCACCTGGACAGTGCGGTCAAACTTTCTATATGCAGTTCCAAGGGATGTTATGGATCATCAAATGGGTGTGCTTCTATTCTGGACTGCTCTGGAACATTTAGCCTCGAGTTTTCAATGACAGAAAGAAGACGATGAGCATTCAAACATCCACGAAAGTTGATCATGGATTAAGAAGGTGGATACAGTCCCTTTTTATTTGTCCCCTTCAAACTGTCTCAATAAATACAATCCATTCAAACATGTGAATACGTGAGATTAGTGACAAATATTTTTTGTGTGTGTTTTGACGTGAACACAGCTATACAGGGGGAGCTCAAACAATGAACAGCCTATGGTAGAGGGTATTTATCATATATAAATAAGCCTAAAACATAAATGACACACAGAATAGGATCAACAAGCTTGTAGCTGAAGTGTAATTTTGTACATTTAAGTGCATAAATTCTTCATATTGCACCTTTAGAAATCCTTAACTCAATGTTTGATATTTGAAACAGAGAGGTCATTAAAGGTTCTGAACATGGAAATATTCTCCCCTAACTCAGTCCACTCAGTAGTGAATTCCTTTGTTTAATAATGATTTGACCTATAATCATTATAATCTGCACAAGCTGGAGTGAAGTAATGAGATGCTTCACTTGCCCAAGTTTTTGTCAGAAGCGGATAAATGGTTTATGAGATACAAATGAACAAAGGAACAGACAAAACCCCTTGGACCTAATCAGTGTAATTACAGAAATGTTGGAACGCAGTGGTGGGATGCATAATTTTCACAGGTTTTGGCAAACACTGGTCGAGACTGGCCAAGCAAACAGATGGATGGATGAGCTAATGAAGGAACAAATAAAGAACTGAAAGTTGAATGATGGTATGGGGGAACTTCTGTTTAAGAAATCATGGAAAATGCAGCATGTATGATTATGTGAAATATTCCAGAAAGTACGAAAACACATGAACAGATAAAGCCTGGAGGCATGTGTGTACACCTGAGTAAAAAGTTAGATCAGCCGTTTTTTTAGCAGTGAGCATAATAATCTCTCAGCTCCAACACTTTGGGGTTTTACCAAGAGATATATATTAATTAGCACATTATCACTGTCGGGCCAAAACGTTTCATCTCTATGTTTATGACTCCTTTTTCTTTTCATGAAACAGTGCTATTGGTTGCCTTCCACGATGGTGAGTTTTTATACATTTCAAACCAATTACAAGTACACAAAGCTACCTCTTTTTAAGGACGATAAAATTAATATTCATTCAGTGGTTCAGTTTTCATCCCTTAAAAGTAGCAGTTTTGAAGTTTGGCTCCAAAAGCCAGGATATCTTAGCTTGCCCCATTGGCTGCATTGGCTTGTGCAGGACTGAGATCGTACAACATCATGTCTCACTACTACCCATTGTTGTTGATGTATACACTCACTGGCCTGCTTTTTAGGTACACCTTGCCAGCTCCAGGTTGCTTCAGTAGAAGTTTTATCAGGACTGGACTGCATTTCTTTACTGAATGAAGAGCAAACAGCATCAGAAAGCTCTTCTAGATAGAAAACACATTTCACTCCACTTTTACCGGGTTATGGTGATAGTTTTTTCAATGAATTGGCTTATGTTTTGGATTTTAGACCACTGCAGCATCCACCAACAGTAGGGGTGTAACGAAATGGTCAACTCACGAAACAATACGAAATACGAAACAGGGCTCACCATACGAAATACTCAAAATACAAAATAAAGATTATAGAAAATCCCCAACAGTAGGAAGTTGTGCAAAAATCTAATTTTCTTTATTTTCTTCCTAATGCAGACATACAAAAATATTTCTGCATCAGTACAAAATAAATGCTCTTTGCAAAAAAACAAAATTTGAGTTTTTTTCCCTTATTTATACTACAGTGCAAATACAAACATAAAATCTCAATAAAAAGTGCTTTGTTGTTGTAACAAGCAGGATAACTACATCCCGGAATGAAAAGGAAAACAAATATCAGTCCTCAGAGCTGCAGTTTAGACCTATAAATGTCTGAACTGTGAACTATAATATTTAGCCTATAACAGTGCATATACTTCTGATCTTCAAGTATGATCAAATTCTGTCAACTCAACAGTAGATGCAAAAATCAAATATTGTTTTTTATGCAGACTTACACAAACATACAGTTGCTGCCTGTCTCCAGTTCAAAGTAGTTGGTAGTTGTACTCGCCACAGTATACAGCGAACTGTAGCGGCATATTTTGCACACGGTTGTTGTTTTGTCTGCAATCTTCTCACCGTTCTTTCGTCTTTCACATAGGAGGCCAAAATAGGTCCACACGACCGATTTATATGACGAAGGACCTTCAGCTTATTTCTCCACTTCGTCTTCCCCCGTATTGAAGCAAGTGTTTTGCTACGGTAGGCGAGGAGGGTAAACATCACGAGTCGTGTGCGCGCCCCTTCGCATTTATTTTTATACAAATTTGAATTTTATTTCGCGAAATTTCGTTTCATTCCTAACCTACAGCATTGGCTGATGCGTTAATAACGAATGTGATTGACAGAACAATTGTCAAATCACCTGTCAGATATGTACTGAAAGGTTCTTCCCATTTTAAAACACTTTCTATAAGCTCTTTCCCAGTTTGACTCTCATGAATGGTGAATCTTGTGTATCAGGTCAGCATTATTTTGCTTTAAGTAGCCATCAGAAGAGTTCTACATTGTGATCACGAAGAGATGGAAAACAACAATACTCTGGTAGGTTATGGCATTTAAACAACGGTCAATCAGCTAAGGGGTCTTAAGTGGGACAAGAAAATATCCCCCACACCATTACACCACCACCACCAGCCTCAACCACTGACAGAAGGCATGATGGATCCACGTCTTCATGTTCCATCCATACATACATAAAACATAAAACAGGGTGGGACATATACCAGGTTGCAATGGGCAAAAGGAAACATACACCCTGAACTAGCCGCCATCTGATCATTGGGCCACAGCATGTTTTTGGTCTGTGAGAGGAAACCAACGTGTTTTTTAAGCCAAATACTGACCCTATCATCTGAATGTTTTAGCTGAAATCAAGACTCATCAGATGAGGTGACATTTTTACAATGGTCCATCGTCCAGTTTTGGTAATCTCTTGGGAAGTGTAGTCTCAGATTCCTGTTTGTAGTTGACAGGAGTGGCACTCTGCGTGATCTTCCACTGATGTTACATATCTGCCTCAAGATTTGGTGCGTTGTACTTTCAGAAGTCATCTACTGTATACTTTGGTTGTAACAAGTGGTTATTTGAATTACTGTTGCCTTCTATTATCTCGATCACTCTGATCTTTTCTCCTCTGACCTCTGGCATCAACAAGGCATTTTTTCCAAGTGAACTGCTGATCACTGGATATTTTCTCTGTAATGGTCTATTATCGAGAGAGGACTGTTTCAATCAAACAGTTTGGAGCAAAGTGAGAAGACTTAAAGCTTTGGTGTTGGCAAAATTTCTGTGAGTGGACAGTTAATCAAACTCTGGATGGAGTCAAAATTTACTGTCAGTATGTAAAATATGTAGATTTCACTGGGATATTTTTTTTTAGCTCTGAACTAGTCACTCTGAACTCTGAACCTGATATCAAAATTTCTATCGTCTATATTTCATCCTGCCCATGTACCGGCAGGTGCTACAAGGCTGAAGCAGGAAGTCTGTAATCTTTAGTATGACCTAGATTTAGCAAAACTGTGAGGTTACAGCACTGGGAACCAGATTGATCTGTTATGAGTGGAATTTACCATGACCTCCTTGTGTTTAAGACCTCCCTCTGTTATGACCAAATACAGTATCACTGTTTCAGCAAACTTTTCTAGTAATTATTAAATAATTACAATGACACTTACACCTCGCAGACTAATTTAAGCGTAATTTTCAATAGTTTAAAGAAAAAACTCTGAGAGATTGCTTTTGTAACAGTACATGGATATGCTGATCATAAGTCATTCCAAGAATGGCATCCTACCTGCTGTCATTACGAAGACAGTGCAAAACTAACACGTTGGTTAGGACCTTTCTGTGAGGAGTTTGGATTTCTCCTGGTGCATGCATGGATTCTCTCTTAGCACTCAGGCTTACAGACCTAAACCATGCTCAGTCTGTAAGTTTGTGACCCTAAATTGCCCTGAGTATGAGTGTGAGCGTGAATGGTTGTCAGCTGGGATAGGCTCCAGCCCCCACAGCCTCCAAGGATAAATGATACGGTTAATTGATGGATGGATGGTGTTAATGTACCCACACTTTGTGAAAAGAGTTAAATCAGCCTTATGTGGACCCATGAAAACTTGAGAAGTATTTTTTAAGCCTTGGTAGGGTTAGGAATCGCTGACACAACAAGAACATCAGAAAACTGCGATTTTTCATTGTCGGGTGAAAAGATTTGAAATAGTTTTCGTTGTCGCCTCTGTGTAAACAGGGATCCCCAGTGTCATGGAAAATGATGAAGCACAGTGCTTATGCAGAACTCTTTCAAAAAAAAGGTTGCACACGCTCCTAGGCACAACAACAGCTTTTGCAGACTACAGAGCAACCAGTGCTGTGTGCAAAGCTTTGTTACTTTGTAACGCGTTCCAGTAACGTAACAATTTTTTGGGGTAAAAAGTAAAGTAACGCACTAATACTGAAAATTAGGTAATGAAACGTAGTCCCTTTTTTAATGAGGTGCAACATTACTTTTCCCACAGACAGATCCAACACCGAAACTGCCTTCCCAGCTGTTTACACGGACACAAGCAGCATCGCAAAGTCCGCACATTATAAGCTTCTAAGGGCTGAAGTCTCGCGAGTCACAGCCGTGGGTCGCAGTTTTTTGGGCTTGTTTCTAAACCTGAGGTTGCTTCTTGGGACTCTTCTGTCTGTGTGAATCCACCTGCTTAGCTTCCAGCTCCTACAATAAAGCAAAGCATGACAGTAGGCAGTTTGCCCACTTCCTCGTTTCCTGGTTATCGCGCACGCCCCCCAACACACTCATGCACATAGCCCATGTGTCGTAGCCAAAGCTGCCAGGTCTGCCAATTATAAGCGACATTTCTTTTTTTTAATTCAAACAAATGCTTGGTGCTGTGATATTGAAATGTAATGAAGATGAAAATTAACACACTTAATGTAAATTTCTCTTTTTAAAAAGTAATATATCACATTAGAAAAGCAAATAGCTGGAGGTTGCTTATTTTGGCTTGTTTTTATCGACCTGGAACACTGGACAGGAGCTCTCATTCCACACGGTATGTGATATGATTTTGCAAAATAAAGAGCACAGAAGAAATAATTATGTTCTCTGTCGTAGAACTTTTTGTAGACCTTTTAAATGTAACGTAAAAGTAAGAAGTATCGTGAGAAGTTACTTTTAATAGAGGGTAACTAAGTAAAGTAACAAGTTACTTTTTTAGGAAGTAATGAGCAAACACTACTTTTTAAAACTAACTTCCCCCACAACAACATACATGTTGTTAATTGTGCTAGGTTTGTTATTAGTCCTTCAACAAAATGTGGATTTGCTATCAATACTCTGACCAACGGAGATGCATTTGTTATATTCACCAAGCACACTACAAACTTACATTACCAACTACTGGTCTGGCATGCACGTTACTGGGTTTTCAGTCATTCTGACGGATTTGTGTGAACAGGCATCATTATCCCACCATCTCCCTGTAACTAACAAAGTGTCCGGTGACTCTGCACTACTGCATTAATAGACTTGCATTACCTTGCTGCTATTCCACTCAGAGGTGTGCATTTGTGTAAAAGTGATATTTAATGGGAATAGAGATAAAGAAAAAAGGCTGAATAAGGCCATATGTGATCTATAATGTAAAGTTCTCATTGCCAAATGAAGTTTCCAGTCCAGTTAGTGAGCATGAAGGCAGTTAGGCCTGTGTTACACAACTCCTGATTAAGATTAATACAAAAACACATCCTCTTCCCAGCTCATAAATCCTTTATATATCTAATAAATAAATCTGGTTGAAGTTGTCATCTAAAGCATGTGGAAGGTGTTTTGTGTTATGTTTCTAAGACAGGAAACAAAAGGAGAGAAAACCAGTTTGGAAGTCAAGTTCCTTGGCTCACACGGCCTGTAAAGCTGAAAACAACACATGCCCCACCATAGACAAAAATCCCCCTATCATGTTGGGATCTCTGATAATCAAAAACTTGCGGCAGAATGAAAACATAAACTAATTATGAATAAATACAAGGTGACTAATCGTAAGTAATCCAGTTGCGGTACCTCGGCAGACTCCCTGATGAGAGCAGGAAGGAGTTGGAGCTGCAGCCGAGTGATTTCCCTCAGGCTGACATGCCATTTAAGTGTGCTCCATTGTTGTGGGTGAGATCCATTAACCCTCACTCTGCACTGCCACTTCAAAGCAAAAGCTCACGTATGGATCACGTGTAAATATTTTTTTTTAGAAATAATTTTCACCGAGTCTGAGGCTGACCTATTTGACGTGTTCAATAAGTTGATTCGAAAATGTGAGACGTATAAAATGAGTGCGCCACACGTGCAGCTTATATTTATGTGTGTGTTTGTGTGTGTGTGTGTGTGTGTAAGAGAGAGTAAACAGCTTAATGGAAGCAAGCGGATTTCATAATGGAAAAGGCCAACGTCAGTAGCACGGCATAGTGTTGTTATGATGTGGATTACTGAGGGCACTTAGAGGCAAATCAAACCCAAAATCAACTTAAAGGATAATTCATTTTTAAAAATCTGATACTCAAAGGCTTCTTTAGCCTGACAGGCCATTAATAAGCAGGTGAAAGTGGTATGTCATCAGCTCCATGAAAACATTACCATGGTTGTGAGCATGTTTCATAATCAAATCATCCTAAAAGACATTAAATCAAATGCAGCGGTTAAGCTAAATGAGGATGATGTTTCTGAGGCATTTTGCAGTCATTTAAGTATTAATGCTGACTACATTTTCATCATGTTTGCATAGCAATTCCCCAAATATTCCAGTTTTAAGTGGTTCATGGGACCTCAAGCCAAAAGTCCATTAAAATGCCACGTGAAACAGCAGAATTATCCCTTAAGATTGTTTCATTTTCATACTAATCTGGATGGGCTGCTTTGTGCATTTGCAGAAAAAGAGTAGAGGTTTAAAATGAAAGTGTACCATCAGTGCTATTCCTCTGCTATGCTAACCCCAGCTTTAGGGTCCATGAGCCTGTGAATATGAAAATGCCACCAGAGCTTCTCTAAGCTACCCTGTCTATTAGGGTTTGTGTGTGAGAGTAAGGCTGGAGATATAATTGCACTTTAAACCATGTGTTATCCTTTGCGTCCAGTAGTGCCATGAACTTTTTGTGTATTTACTCCCCTGTATAAAAGGCATGTGACTGAAGGATACCATGAAACAGAATATAACTACATGTTGTGTTAGAAGTAAACTGGAAAGATAGTGGTAATACTGAGCTACCCTGTCTCTTCGGGTCTGTCTGCAAATGCCACATAGTTAACCTTGAAGTGCAGCTGGATCCACCTTAGCCTGATTCATTGTCTGCAATCAGACAAATCATTCCTGCCAAGCTCCATGCCAAAACTGCTAACTAATGAAACCAATAAAAACCGTGTTCCACTTTCAACATGCTTTGACAAGAGTTTGTTGTACCAATAGGTTGTTTTGTACTTTACGCCGTGGCAGTACTGCACACTTATTACAACATCTGATTGGCCTGTAATGGATGTAATTGACATGACAATGTTCATTTACCTGCCAGATATGTTTTTGAAAAGTTCTGCCCACCCCGAAGACTATGGTCTTCTCATTTCTGAAACAACCATTTTGAAAGACACGTTCTGTGGTCATGGAAAAGATTTTAGTCTGTTTAACCCTTTAATGCCCAAGACCGTAGATTATAGCCAGAAAATTCTAATTTTTTGGAGATGAAATTTTTATTTCACTTTCTGCTAAAATCCTACAAAAATCAAAATGTCCATAAAATTCAACAAATAGATTTTTTTGTATCTCATTTGATACATTAGGTGCTTTTGGCAACTGATAATCCATTTGAGGACATTTTTATCATTTATCTGAGTGTATTCAGATGTTTTTTGTAATTTGTTGATCATATTGAGTAGATAGAGGTATTATAAAAGTATGTATCAAATATGATACAATTAGAGTTATAGGGTTCAGAAGGGTCAAATCATTGGCATGTATCAAGCAGAGAAAACATCTAAGGAGATTGCAGAAATCACTTAAATTGGGTTAAGAACTGTCCAACGTATTATGTAATGAACTGGAAGCATCCACACCAGACATCCCAGGAATATTGCTGAACTGAAACAGTTTTGTACAGATGAATGGTCCAAAATTCCTCCTGACCATTATGCAGGTCTGATCTACAACTAAGGAAACATTTGGTTGAGGTTATTGCTGCCAAAGAAGGGTCAACCAGTTATTAAATCCAAAGGTTCACATACTCTTTCAACCTTGCACAGTAACTGTTTACATAGTGTGATGAATAAAAACATTAAAACTTGCAATTTTTTTGTGCAGAATTAGTTTAAGCAGACTGTTTTTCTCTAGTGATGTGACTTAGGGTGTTTTCACACCAACCATATTTAGTGCGCACCAAAGAAGTTTTGGCCCAGGGTTTGGTACGTTAGTGTCAATGTGAATGCAACCACCGCACTTTGGTGCTCACCAAATCAGCCGGTCTGAGACCTCCATGAAGGGGTGGTCTCGATCCGCTCCATCTCCCGACATTTGGTGCGGTTTCACTGGTGTGGAACAAAGTGGTCAGAACAGATCTACTTTTGATGCATTACTTCCTGTTAATCCCGCAGTTGAGTCTTTTGTTTACTCAATTTGTCGATTTGTTTGTTTTGGTTGAGGATTACGATGATTTACGAGGGTCTAGAAGGTCGCTGGTGCCGTCTCAAACACGATAAAAAAATGTAGAAGAGAGCGAAATGTAAACATTGGTGGTTTGGTGTAGGAAATGGTTACCATGGTAGCCTCTTCTTCGTTCTCCTCCGTAGCAGGTTTGGCAGATAGTTACGTGCATATCGCCCCCTGCTGTTTCAAACTGAGTAAATACACAAGTGGGCCTGGGCCCGGTTAGATGTTGGAAGTGTGACTGCAAGCCAGCGGGGGAGGGAGAAGGGGAGGGGGGCGAACCGCGCCGCAGTGCGGTTCGAAACAAGTGGATCTAATGCGAAAGCACCCTTGGATGAGGATCAGACATATTTTATGACCAATTTAAGCAGAAATCCAAGTAATCCCAAAGGGTTCACATACTTTTTCTTGCAACTGTAA
This sequence comes from Scarus forsteni, assembly GCA_036419115.1. NCBI lineage: Eukaryota > Metazoa > Chordata > Actinopteri > Labriformes > Labridae > Scarus > Scarus forsteni. Next base: position 1,971,806 of record JAZDUH010000136.1, read on the forward strand.
CTGTATATCTGGTGGAGTAGCCACAACTACCTTGTCACCCCTGGGACTAGCAGTGACTAAGATGCACTTGGTCATGGTTATAAGTGCCGTTACATTGCTACATGGGAATTTAATGTAGGGACAGAGGCATCGAGCATGTAACCTTTTCATCGTTCCTTAGTGACACATTAACTTAAAAATGTAACCCTAGCTACTCTATTTGGGGGCAGGGGGTCTGCATTTTATCATTAGCCCAGTGAACTGATTCATGATTCATAATCCTGACATGTTTGTTGAGTCTCTTGGCTGAAGCTGCATCTTTGCACATAGTTTGAAGCTGTCAGAATACAGAGGGAGGGGTATATATTATAGCTGGATATTTCCAGGATACAACCTCAGGATACAATTCATATATCCATTCAGAGGTCACAATACAACACATATTCCAATAAGAATCTTTCTTGAATTGTGGAAACTGACAATACTGTTGACATATTTCTGAAATGTTTTTCTTTTATTTTGTGAAAGCTTAAACTGCAAAGACGAAGTTTAAAGGAACCTGCAACTTAAGCCATTTTTTCAGGAAATACCTAATCTTGACATCATTTGGGGCTGTATGGATTCTGTAAAATTGGTATCATTATTTTTCATCACAGCCTGGTATGCATACTAACATAAATAGCTCACTTTTAGAGTTCTCCAAATAGTAATCAAGACCCAACTGAGTTTCTGACGTTTCTAAAGATCTAAGCAGTGTATCTTACCGTTAGTCTAAGCTCATTCTCCCTAAAGGTGCAGCACTGCTGGGAGCCCTTTCAGCCACTTCACTGATTGTTGACAAGTAGTTAGTACAACACAACTTAAAGTCCAGAAATATCCTTTTCAAGATAAACACTTTAACTGATGTGCTGAGAAGCACAACAAGTGCCTTAGGACACCTTAATTTCTCTTTGAGAGCTGTGAGTCAGAGTAGGAACCTGGGATGTTGCCTTGTACTTGGACTTCAATGTATTTTGTCACACTACATCATTCAGCATCACTCTGTTTTAAATGACAACAGCAACAAGAGTCCTGTCCACACGGATAATGAAAAGTGAGTCCATGTGTTTGTCTTGAGCAAATTTGAAAAGCTCCCAGCCAGCTATGAATGACCCCTAATATAGAACTTTATTTTCACCTGTGGTTTCTCAACTAGTATCTGTAAACATTTCTTAAGAGATATTTGGAGTAGGGTCTTACGAGGTGCATGGCATTTGACTGAACATCAGCCACAGTGACTTAGATCAGCTCTTCTTCTGAGCAAACAGAACTAGCAGTGAAGTCAGAGTGAATGTTATACTAAAGCTTATACTTCAGAGATTACATTTTCAATTGCTATTACTCCTTGACATTTGTTCCCAGTTCTCATCATATTTAATCACACATTTGGAACATTTGTTCCTTTAAAGGTTAACTATTAAGCTAAGATGTTTTCTTGAAGAATCGTTATATTTGTTATGGTTTGATTTTGTAATTCGTAATGGCTGTAGGAAATATCAATCAATTTTCATAAATAATTCTGCCTTTATTTTGCAGAAACTTCGTTAGTTGAGGTAAATGAATGTGTGAAGTAGAGCAGAAAAGGATAAATGATTACTTTAAAATGATTTAGATTGCTTTTGACACCTCCACTGAACGCCCTGTGACTTTTTACTCTAAAAAAGAAGTATAAGTATATGTCTCTACCTAATATTGTTAGACAAATCCTCCATTTGGTGTGGAGAGGGGGGATCTCTGCTTAGTCAGTAAATGGTATGAGAGACTCAACAAACATTTAAATGTCCTAACTTCACATCAGCATCACAGCAACAGATGTGTGAGGCAGCTTCATGTTTGTAAACAAATCCTTCTTTTGATGAGGTGAGGGGGACTCTCTGCTCGGTCAGTGGTGTGTAAGAGTCGATTTATAGCTCAACTCAGAGCAAAATACAGAAACTCTGTAGACAGAGCCAGCTGGCAGAGGTCTGAGGATGATCATTTTATAATTTAAGGATTTTACATAAAAACAAGCCACTCTGCAAAGATTGCACTCTGCATTCAACACCTTTACAACAACTTACTTTTCACTGCCAAACCACTTTGTTTAGACACTATTTTGAGTCACAGCATGTCCTTTTGCTCAAAGTGTACTGAACATAACATAATTTTACACTGATACCACTACATTTCCAAAGAATTAGCTACATTGACAAATGTTTAAAGATATTGGCATCTGACAGAGCAGTCAGTTTGATCAAGTGTGTTTGCCTGGCTTAGTTTTCCTCCTTAAAAACAAATATTAAGGTGTTTTCACCAAGTAAACTTCGTATCAAAACCATGGCATCCATACAATTAAAATTAGTGTCAGCCACATACTTACACTGAAGATAACCTGACATGCAGCTCTTCTGGGTTTTCTCAACAGTTTGGCAGTGCTGGGGCCTCACAGGAAAAAAAAGGCACAGGATCAACTCACTTGTCAAACTGTGTGGACTTTGCAATTTCTCCCGATACAGGGGTGTGTTTTCTCTAGAGAACTACATTTTCCTTACAGACCAAAAACACGCTGGTTAGGTTAATTGGTGACACCAATTTGCCCGTTAGTGTGAGTGAATAGTTGTCTGTCTCTACATATCAGCAATGTGATTCTTCTAGTCCAGGGTGTAGCCCACTACTTGCCTAATGAGAGCAGGGATAGGCTCCAGCCCCCCTCTTGCCAATTTACTCTAATACCACTTTCACACTGGCCAAAAGGCCTGTTTGAACGTGGTAACACTCAGCTCCTGTAGGCAGTTTGAAAGGGTCTAATCGGCATTTAGACCCAGGTTTACCAACCCTGCAATTGACTAGGTTTTTATCTGCTCACCGCTTATCGGCTCCAGTGGGAACGTCACATGACAGGATGATGTTTGCGTAACATGCCTACGGAATAATATCGTTCCGGTGCCCTCCGATTGTACCTTCCGCAACTCTTTTACCATTTCAGCAGCAAATTCTATCTGCCTTCGTATCATCAGCGCTCAAATGTCATTTAGTCTGCACTAAGCTTGTATATTTTCAAAGAGGGACAAAAGTAAGAAGTACAGAAAACATTTGACTATCATGTTGATGGCTTCTATGTTCCTTTCGATCATTCACTAGGATGTGTTTTGGCATGGGTACGATGTCATAAATGTGATGACATCAGCTTGACACACCAGAGGGAAACAAACAGCCACGCAGCTTGTCGATGCTGGCAGTCGGAAAGGAGTAACTTGCAGATTGTAAGCGGGCTAACCTGCATTGAAAAACAAAAACAAAAAAACTGTTTTCCTACGAACTTTAGTGGGTAAGCAGTTAAAGTGGTTACTTGCCACCATTGAAATACAAACAACAGTGGAGGGATCATTTGGATCTGAGATGGTAGTTGTCAAATATTTTCTGATATTAAAGTCACAATCTTTCATGAATAAAGAGGAAGTGGGTCCTAAAGACAGGCCAATTGAGAGGCACTGCTTTAGAAGAAAATCTCAGACACATTGGTATTCAGAACAGATCAATTTCTTTGAGCCTTGCAAGGTTTCAGTCCTGTCCAGACCCCATTACAGAACACTGAAGTCTGTTTACTCTTTTGGCCTATTTCCTCTTGAATTCAACCTGATTTTTGCATAAAAGTCTTCTCCTGTACAGCCGCATTGTTTCAGCGGCAGCGGCGGCGGCAGAGGGCTCATGAGGGGCCCAGACTCTCCACAGATAAGCGAATCAGCCATTACCGGGTTCCTCCTTCAGACCTATTAGGTCTTGCAAGGACTTCAAACACCAATTTGTTCTGCAAATAGCCCATTCAATTTGTGGCTGCCAAAGAGAGACACCTCTCTCCCTCTCTGCAGTAATTGAATCTTCAAAGGGACATTTTCCTCCATTTCTGTCAGGTATTAGAGTGATGAATAGCAAACGGTCATTTGAACAGAGAGAGAGGATACATGTTTATCCATTTTCAGTTAGACGCTCATCATGCGCCTTGATGATTGCTGGCCTGGAAATTGAATGGCAGCACTGCAGGATCTTCAATGGAGGATTTTCAATGGTGAGACTGACAAGTCATGCACTAAATATCAGGCTTCTGCATGAGAGAGACATTCTTTAGCACTCAGGCAAATGGGATCTTGGAGTAATTATGTAATGCAGACATAAAGACGGAGCCCTGAAATGCTTCACTAATGAAAACAACAGAGTCAAGAGCAACAACAACCGCTGTGTGATGTGAGTGAAATACAGACTGAGGATACCATTGTGTTTGTTCCGTGCCTGATATGTTTCTTATCTACAAGCAGTTATCAATATTGTCATTTCTGCTAGAGAAGACAAAGTGGAGGAAGTCCATGGCGTACCCTACATCTCACCCAACAGGCCTGTGACCCCTTAAAGCCCCAGTCACACATTCCCGTTTCTCATGGCGATTGTGCACGATTGTCATAATCCTAATATAACGTGCTTTGGTCGTGGTGCATGCGCTACTTGGTCTGGATCAGCCTTGCATAGTCGTGGATGAACGGCGGGGAACGTGGAAGGATCCCGACAGTTTTGAAGTGTTCAAAACTGTTGTGGAGAATCGCCGCTATCAGTATAGCGGGATGGAAGCCAAATGCAGTCCTAATGCAAACAGTATTAGCGTGGCATGTACGGAGCTCAGTCGGGCAGATTGTGGCTCAATCCTGAAAGCTTTCTGAGGACGACTGACAAGGATGTATCCGTTTGTGCCCCGACTGTGTGACGTTCAAGACGGCCCAAGCGACGGGGCTCAGTCGTGGCTTATGTGACGCGAACTGAGCTCGAGCGGGGCTGACGTTGTGTCAGCAGGATGGAAATTCATGGACTCCTTGTCATATCGCTGTATTAACCGAGCGGGACGAACGCCCCCGAAGCGCTGTAGAAGCGCTACTGACGGTGTATTTACGGGGTGTGTCCAGGGGTGAGAGTCATTTCATCCCGTATCATAGCGATCACACCAGCCTCGACAATCGTGTATAGTCGTGCACAATCGCCACGAGAAACAGGAATGTGTGACTTAGGCATTAGGGATAAGCAGCAGAGGGATGGACTGAACATCCATTTTAAGCTTTTTACTTAAGATTTTACTTACCATGAGGTTGATAAACACCAAATGTCAAAGCTATAACTTAGAGTGACAGTCAAAAACATGAAATAAAGGAGTCTTTTAAGTCTTCAATATTTTTATTAATTAAATACACCATACTGGAGCAAATGTCTCGGAAAATATCACAAATAAATTTCTCTTTCATTCAGCATTTATATGTTGGTGATGATCTCTACGTTACCGACTATGAGCAGATTTCTTCAGTTTGCCACGGGTTCAGGTTTCAGTAGGTGGGTGGGTAGGTGGGTGGGTGGGGTTGGGGATTCGGGATTAGGGGGTGGTTTGGGGCTGAGTGCGGAGGGTTGGATGTACTGTAGCCACGCCTGGACAACGACATTTACATGCATACTGTACATACATGGTAGTTTTACAAATACACCAAGAGAGTGTTTATGATTTGTTTTCCACAAAAAGCCACAGATTTTTTTTAAAACCCCATCTTTTTATAGATATATATATATAGACCACTAAAGAAAAAGAAAAACACATTCCCCTTTGACAACACTTAAAATATATAAAGTGGAAACACCATGTCGTTGGGAAATGAGGATAGAAAACGAAGCGAGAAAAACAGAAAAGTTCCCGGATTTTCCCCCTGAATGTCTTTTTTTTTAACAAATATGCAGAGTTGAAAGCCTGCATCTCTTTAACCTCATTAGTCTTTTTCCATCACAACATCCTTTTGCATGTTATGTAATTTCTCTCTCTGAAGAGTCCCCTTGGATTCACATCAGTCCTTTTTTTTTAACTCCAAGGTTATAGAGTCCCCTCTGTTCCGTTCTCAGGTATGTAAGTGCAAGAATCCACCCATGTGTGGGGAAAAGCCACGGTTGAAGGCTCAGCGTCGGGTTTGGGGTTTGCAGAAATTAAAAAAAAAAAAAGTCAGGATACTGGTGAGATGTGGAGGGGTCCATGAGGGTGGAGAAAGGGCCTGGGAGCACAGCTAAAAAGGCCGGGGTGCTGCTGATCCACGCTGTCTCGGGTGACAATGAGTAAGGGCTAAAATGAAGGCACACATTCTGCTTCCTGCACGGCTCGCTCCCCCGCCTAACACACCTGAATAATGAGAGATGAAAAAATAAAACACTTTTAGATTTCAGGCCCTCATTAGGAGGATCAGCTCAGAAAAAATGCCATAAATATTTCACCCTGATGAGTCAACTTTCCAACAGCTCGACTGTTTAATTTATTGATCAGCCAGGCTTTGAAAACCATCTGGTGTCCCATTTACTTTGCATTAACTTAAAAGTGCATCCATGAAGCGATCTCTCTTTGGTATAATTATAACCACGCTCACACATAACTGCAGGAGATGTGCAGTCCTCTGAAACAGAGATGCTTTCTTCTTTATGATTCTAAGGGTTGATTTACTTTTCCCTTCATCCCTCAAATCACTAGGAGGGCTTCAGTCTATTAGTAATTGCAAACTCCTACTTGGGGGCTAATTAAAGTGACTGACGCTGGGAGGGTCTCACTCCCCTGGGTCAAAGCAGCTCCGTATGAGAGAGGTAATTTGTCTGTTCTGAACAAAGAGATTAGGAAGAAGCTGGGAAGAAAGCTTAATAACGGAGCATCAAATGTCTTACCAAACCAACGCGGACACCAATTATGTCACGGCAAAATGGCACATAATCAGACCAGTGTTCTGGAGATAAAACCTCTCTGTATGAGCAGAAACTAGGGATGGGGAAAAGAGATCAAAAATGTTTCTTTTTTTTCCTTTGATATGGCAAAAAAACAAAGTGGCAGGATCTGGACCAAACTTAGCACATACATGGAGGTTGTTATCCTGTATACACAGAACACGTTTTGGGAAAATCACTAAATATTTGGATTTTTTATGAATTGTTGAATGCTGTCAATGGGATTTTCTATTATAAAGTTCAATGTCCCTTTTGTGACATCAATCTGGATCGAATCCAGATGAAATTTGCTTGGTTGATAGAGACATGGACCCCATATTGTCCTGTGAAATTGGAAGCAAATCTGTTGAGAAATGGCGGATATATATATATATTTTTTTTTAATTCTGTCCAATAACAACCTATTAAGATTTTTATTTAATTTGGGGATTTTTTTTTTTTAACCCAGACCAATATCACCACCAAAATGTAATGGCTTTTTCCTTTGACCAAACTACACCTTTGTTAAAATTCTCATGTAAATCCATCCAGTACTTTTTCCATGATCTTGCTAACAGACAAACAATACAACAGACCCTCTGAGAAAACATTACCTCCTTTACGGAGATAATTAAGGTTGTTTTAATACATGAAAGTCTGTGGTTTTGTAACATTGTAAACATTTGCTTTGGTCTGTTTGAGTTTCACACTCTCATATTGCAAACGGACTAACAGACTTGAATGATGAACCTACATCATATCATCATAAACCACTTGCTTTGTCTCTGTAGTTCACATTGATCGGTCATTTGATTGGCGGACGTCTGACATCTACACATTGAGTAACGCGGGTCTTGCACGTTGTAGACATGAATCAAATCATCATTCGTACCATCATATTATTGTTGATTTTCTAAAACTAACAGCGACAACTTGGAGAGCCGTAAATGAAGCTGGTCGGAGTTCATTTTATGAGTTTTATCTTTGGACCATAATCTGAAATCTGAATTAAATCCAGAATAACAAACCTTTAACAAATTCAAAGTTAAAATCAAACAATGTTAGATGTTTGTTTGCACACTACGTGGACCGTTCAATATATTTCTGTACTCCGTCTGGGAAAGAGCTGATAGAAAGTGTTTGGAGAGAGCAGACCATCAGAAAACCTGCAGGTGATTGGACAATCGTTCCTTCGATCAACATTTATTTCGGGCCAAGTTTCTTACAACAAACTCTTGTCGAAATATGTCGGAAGTGGAGTGACAATATTCTTACTATAAAGAAAAAGGTAGTGTTGTAATTTGTTTTTCATTAAATCATGAAATGCAGCCACGACTTTAAAAAACTGCTACCGAAGTTGTTAGCATCAATGCTAATCTGTTGCCACTTCCTGCCATCATCTCGCTCGTCTCTCTCACTTCTTCCTGCTCTTGAGAACCGACTGGGCCGTGCTGGTTTGGGCCGAGCACATAAGCTGGAGATTGGAGCTTGGCAGGATGGATCTGCCTGTTTCCAGACACTGGATTAGGCTGTATACGGTTTGGAGCACTTCAATCCATATTTTGACCCCTGCATTGATATTTGACTTCTTTGTTAGGCTGTGTTTCTGCTGACTGCCTCTGATGAGAGTGACTTCGCCGATTTTTAAGACACGTGGGACAGAGTGGGAGGAATTGTTAAGCAAAAGGACTCATGATATTGATTCTTTGAGGCAGTTGTCATCAAATCCCACAAAGGAACTGCTTTTGGATTCCTATTCTTAGTGTGAACTATACAATAGCAAAGGCAACTCATTGGTACCTTTTGTTTAAATCCAATTTTTATGGACTTGCTTCTATGTGATGTCTCCATCTTGTTTCTGTTTTGCTGTCTTTTAAGCCTCTTATTGGTTTTCAGTGCTCTTAACATTTCAGTTCTACATTTCCTTTGGCTCCTTTCTTTCATTGCTTTTTTTTCCATGTTTATGCATTCTAATGTCTTTACTTCATTTTCATTTCTTTCTTAAATTATGACATGCTGCTTTGTTATTACCTCCGCCAAAGAGATTATGTTTTCGTGAGAGAGTCTGTTTGTCTGTCTGTGAACAAAATAACTCAAAAAGTTATGGATGGATTTTGATGAAATTTTCAGGAAATGTTCAGCATGGGAAAAGGAAGAAGTGATTCAATTTTGGTGTTGTTCCGGATCAGCGTCTGGATCCGCCATGACCAAAAATTTGATTTTGAACTAAAATAGATATCATTATGAATCCATTTGCTAATGGTATGTTTTCATGGTCAAGGAATCTAAATATTTAGATGAAATAAAGGTAGGACTAATATTTATGGTGAAAATCACAATATGGGTGAGGACTGTGATGCTGGCGGAGGTCTGCGCTCTCCGAGTGCTTTTCTAGTTCTTATTGTTCCCCATTTACCTTGCACTATGCTTTTAAAATTCTTATTATTTTTCAGCTCTCCTTCCTTTGTTTTTATCTCCTCATAATGTTTCAATTCTCTTTCTTCTGACTTTTGTTACCTCCACCAAGGAGGTTATGTTTTTGCCAGTCTCTGCCTGTCTGATTGTTTGTTCGCAAGATGACGCAAAAACTACTGGACAGATTTGGCTCTAATTTAAAGGAGATGTTGTTAATCGCCCAGCTTAGAAATGATTCAATTTTGATTGTGATCCAGATAATCACTATTGGTGAAAATCGTTTTTGCTCAAAAACTGTCACACTAATGATGATATCAACATGATTCTGAGTCCTTGGTGTAAGTTTTCAGGGTCATGAATCATATTCTGATGGTAACTTTATTATAGAACTATTGCTTATAGATGTAACAGCAACATGCGAGCTTCCCTGGTGGAAGTTTGTGTTCTCTGAGTGTTTTCTACTTTCATTTTTGAACGTTTAAGTACTCACTAATGTCTTATGTGTTCTTACTGCTTTCATTGTTTAGTGTTTTGAAACTTTTATTTCAGTTCATTTTAGTGAGTTTAACTGTATTTCATTTGAAATGCTACATTCAGTGCTCACGTCTTGTTTTGTTATTTTGTTGCTGGGTCTTTGTTTAGGCTGACTGATTTTTTCCACCATGATTGGACTGTGCACACACAACAGTTACATCACAGGCTGTGTGGTGTTGGTCATGGGACCTTAAGAACAACATGGAGTCACTTCAGTGTTGGTTATTGGAGACTAAAGGACCAGTTTGTTCCTTACGACTGATAATTAATGACAGTCTTTTTTAAATCAGCCTCAGAAGTCAAAGAACAGAACAGGGTTAAAGAAGAACCTTAAGTATTCTGTATTCATGCTTAATGGCGACCCTGCTGCAGACAGACACCCTGACAGACAAGGCACTCACTCAAGTGTTATTAGTGTTTCCTGCTCCTGCTAATAAACAATCGATTGTTCTGCAGCTCCTCAACACTTTGATCAAAAGTACAGTAGATCATTACATGAACATACTGCTGTGGCCCGTGTGTACCAACTCTACACAGTGAGTTTCGCTGTGTTTCAAGGCGCCGTCATGTCGACTGAACTTGACTTTCCACATTGTTTGAGATGGGTGATGACATTTAATGGAACAGGAACTAGCAACAAGATTATATTCAAAGATTCAGGGAATGACACGAGCCTCCTCCTTTGCTTGTCTGAGCGCTAAAGGAATGAGAGCAGGGGCGGAGCACATGGGGGCAAAGGGGGCCTTGGCCCAAACCAACTGATGCATGCATGCAGTCTCAGCTTATTAGGGTGATTAAATGCATTATTCTCTACAGAAGACAAATATGATTTTAGACATAAAAAATGCCAAGTGTTCTGTCCATAAAAAACTCATAACAAGTATTTTTGTCTAATGGTTCTCATTATAGGGATGTAACTAATGGCTATTTCTACTGTCGACTAGTCATCGAGTGTTGGATCTTTTGTGTTATTAACATTATGTCAGTCGGACATGGATGATTTTGTTTTACTGCAATGCCTGATAACCATGGTTTCTATAAAAAATGATTTGACTGCTTTGTTGATAATAGGCAGGAGTGAAGTAAGAAAAAGAAAGAAGGGGAGCGAGACTACAATTCAAGGGAAGTACGAAACACTGCATGGCTTTAATTTTGGTTTTTAAAAGACACATTCTTTATCTTTTGAGAACATGTTTTTCGTTAAGTTCAAGAGGTCTGGAGCCCTCACGAGTCCTCAGGCTGAATTCAAGAGGAAACAGGTTAGGAGAGTAAACAGACTTTAGTGTTGTGGAGTATGGACAGGGCTGAAACCTTTAAGGCTCAGAGAAACTGACCTGCTCTGAAGGCTACGCTCAAAGTTCTTTCTCCTTTAATGCTTGTGCAGTACTGACATACTCTACTACCAAAAGTCTGATAAATAAATTAGAAAAAAAAATCCTCACACAAGTTTAACTGTAGCTGAGTGAGAACAGAGTGGAAATAACTGAGTTTGAGTTTGTTGTCACATATGGAGTGCTAATTTTTTACAATAATAATTAGCAAGAAAAGCAGCAATCTGCCCCGTCTGCCGTATGAGGGCAGCTTCTTGTTGATGGAGACAGGGTTAAATCTTTAGCCACAACTTTAGCCCAGTTGGAGACTGATGTGAAAGGATGGCTAACTTTTTTTTAGCATCAATGTGGAGAATGAAATATTCAGGGAGAAACAAAGGTATAGGACGCGTTAGCATAACATGGCTACTTTTTTATGTATTCCTGCCGCTCTGTGTCCGCTGTTTGATACGCTGCTCCAACAAAGATATGAAGAGAAGTAAGATGACTCACTCCACTGAATAATCCACTCCAGAAAACAATGTAATGTCTGTGCATTACACTAAAAGCATGGGATGATTTAATTTAATGACTATCCCATGACAAAATCCATCACTGACCATTTATGTTGTCGAATTTGGCGATTAAATTAACGACTCGTTGCTTCCCTATTCTCATCATCATTATTCTAAGACTATAATACAGCTGCTGCAGGTCATCATTTTTAGTTCTTGCTTCTTAAAAACTTAATTTGACTTTGCCTATCTGTCTGCAAAAGTCGAGTTTAGACTGTTTCTTGTTTTATTAATGACTGGACATTTGATCAAATATTAAGAGACTCAGTGGCTTCACATGTGGTGGACAGGATTTTGAATATAAAGCATACAAAGAAGGAAATAAATTGTATAAAATTTAAATTTGATTTTGATATTATATAAGGACTGAAGTACACATTTTTCTTATATAGTTTCCATTAACCCCCCCTAAAAAACTTAGCATTATGAAACAAATGTGTATCACAGTGTTAGTTTTTCTAGAATCACTCAGCCCTAGTTAGTATACATATCTTTCCAAAAAAAACATTAATCTCATTAAAATACACTGATACCTTTAAAATAAAATATTTCCCCAGCCCTAGCAGTGACCGCTTCATTTTCTCTCTGCTAAACCAGCCCGTGTTGTGCTGTTGAGGATACATGAGGTTTATTGATTTGGAGAGCTGTTATCCTACTGTACGTCTGTGTTATTCAAGGCTGTCCACATTGAGTTAGAGCAGAAAAAATGTTTGTGTGATAAAGTGCTTCAGCGGCGGGATAATTCTGCTCATTTCACTCGAAGGGAGATAACAAAAGCATCCTGAGACTGTTCCCACTGAGCGATGTGTCTCTGGTTATTTAATAATTCTCTCTCTGCTATAATTAAAGCACTCGGGCCAATATTCAGATTGCATTTTAGCATCAATAATTCAGCAGTTTTCACTACAATTGATGTTAGCATATAAATAAACAATGAGGCCTCATATTTACTACACCAGCCACGCTACAAGAGACATCAGAGGGTGGGAGTAAGGACTTAAACAGACATTTAAAATTAAGCTAGATAATGCAGTGGCTTTCAATTTGAATGTGAGGAGCTTTAAGAGCCCTAAGAGCTGATTTGTAGAAGTGACAAGCCCTTAAAAGGCCTGTGACGTGAAAGGGAGGGGAGATGCAGGAGGGAGGAGGGGGGGCTTAATGGAGTTCTACCTCTCCTCTACTCACAAAACCACTCAAGGTGAAATGCATGCTCCCAACAATATAATTCCTCTTTCAGTCAGACTGTGACACTCTCCAAACAGCCTGCCATATCTCTCTGTGTGCTGTGTGTGCAGACAAGGTATCAATAAAGCTCCTTGTTGTGAGGCAAAAATGATTAGATCTCCTGCGGGCAGAATGAAGCTATCCCGAAGAATGAAGTTATCCTTCGTATATGATTAGGCCTTCTGTTTTGCTTTCACTGGAGGCATCAAGATCAAATCAGGGGAAAGCCATGATGACAGCTCTCATGATATACTGGCTGCGGCAGCTTGCTGTCTGTGTTCAACCTCGGGGCCTCGGATACATTTTTTTAGGCCTTGGAAATAAGAATGGCATAAGTTAACACAGGTGATCCTAGGGCTGTGTGAGCTGGACTAAAAAGTCTGCTGTATTCATTATGAGTGTGTTTAATCTACAGGGTATCGGGGAGTGGTCTCATAAAACTTAACCAAAACTAAAACATCATCTGGTGTGAGATGCTTTAAAAAGTCAGAAAAGCTCAATTGACATGGGCTATGTGCTTATATGGGTGTAAATGTTTGGCATTACTCCATAAAATTAATTTAATCTGTAGTAAAATTCATATGTGTAGAGTGGGAGACAGCCTATAATCAATAAATATAAAATACTAGGGCTGGGAGAAAAAATGGATTCACATAAGTATCAGGATTTTTTGTTTGATGATTATAAAATCTATTTTTTGTTCATAATTTGATTTTTTTCCCAAATTTAAATGCTTCATTTTAGTCTGTGTTAATTAACCACTTTTAAATGCAATCCATGCTTTTAAAGAGAGAGTATAAACAGCTGATTAAAATATATGGCTGAATAAATCCTAAAAACGGACTCATGTGATGTGTATTTTTCCTGATAGAGTCTGTAGGCATCATCATTGCTCACCTTTTTCGCTGGTGTTAAAAAAGCGAACTAATGATAGCAAAAATCGGCAATATAGTCGACTAGAATCATACTTTAAATCATATCAGCACCTAAAAAATGGTACATAACTAAATCAGGAGATAAGCGTTTTGTCCCAGCCCTACAAATTACATTACTTGAGTCCAATACTCTCATTTAAACATGTCAACAAGATCCACATTGAGGTCATGTTGTTATAAAGAAGCACGACTGATGCAACAATACAAAGCCCACATCTCATTGTGCACTTACTTTTTTTTGTTCATAGTTTTAGATAGGCCTGTGCTCAAAATATCGATACGGCAAAATATCTTATCGCACTCCTTTGGGATACGTGTATCGATACGGATTCTACAGAATCGATACGGCCTAAATATTTTGACAGTTGTTGTAAATACACTTTGGGTGATGTTAACAGTGGCACAGTTCAAGGTAGAAGACAAGCTACATAATGAAGTATATGTTCTAAAGTTCCAGGTCTACCATCTTTGAGGATCTGAATTTATGTCTCTCAAGTTGTAGATCCACTTGTATCGTGAAGTTGCTGGAAATACCCAGCCGTAGTTTTAGATATAGTTTGATTGGAAAACTCGGCCATTAATGTCCTTTTTTTTATTTATTCTGTTCTATTCTGAGGTGTTTTAGGCTTTTCCAAAACAGCAACAGCTGTGTTGCTATCAGCAAAAATGTCCATTATTTTATCAGCAAATATTGCCTTATAAGTTATTTAGCGGTGTTGGCAAAACTAAAAGATCTGTCAATATTTCAGAGCCTATAATTTGACCATAAAATTGACCAACAATATCCCATATATGGGCTTTAATATTAACATAATATACAGTTGTACCATGATGGTGTAGCTCATCATCACTCCATATCCACAAAAACTCTACTTTTAGAATATATAAACTTTCAATTAAGCATTAGACCCGCTTGCAACCTTTTTTCTAATCATCTTTATCATAAGGAACAACACTATCAAACTCTGTAATTAGAAAAAAAAACTTTTTTGAGAGATCATAGAGAAACTCTTTGAATTGCCCAGCCCTAGGTGGTCTCAGTCGTGTTGATACAGTAGTCAAATGCTTTTTAAACACTCTGAATAAACGCCAGCAAGCACCATTTCTCAGCACAATTGGGTGTTTGGCTGGAGATAGAAAATAAATTCAAGTTGAGTCAAATATTGTATCTGCTCATAACAAACTGGGTGTGAGGACAGCAGCACAAAACAATCATTTTCACATGTTTTGTGCTGACGGTTAATACAGATTTTCTGGATGCGTGTCCTCCAACAAGAATGATGGAAAAATCCATTGGCTGTCTAAGAATAAAATTCATCTGTGCTCTGTAAGATTTAATATCCAGCGTTTGCCTTGCAGTGAAGTTGCATCGGCAACATCAATATAAACAGGGTGAAAAATGTTGGCGTGAAAATTACAGATGTTTCTCTTTTCCTGTTAATGACTCCCCCTGACTGATGACAACCTTTTACTGACTTGTCCGTTACTTTGAGGCCCTCTCTTTCTATTATCACTCTGAAACCTGATCACAAAAACCTCTCCGCCGTTGAGGAAAAAGAGAGGGGGGGTGGTTTACCTTCTGGTCGGGCAGTAGTGGGTTCGTCTGCAGTGAACTCAAATGGCCGTTGATGAGTGCTGTGGGTCTGTCGTGTTCGCAGAACAGGCTGCCGTTGATGTAGTGGAACCGATCCCCGGGGACGAGCCGGTTCCGGCAGGTGGAACATGTGAAACACTGCGAGAGAGAAAACTGATCATAAGCAGGCCGGAGGACCGAAGGGCTGCACGCAGACCTATTATGAAACAACAGCTTCGGGCAAACATGCAGTGAGAGCTAAGAACACAAACATGTATTCACTTCAACACAACTGAAGGTGCAGGAGATGGCTTCAGGAAAAAAGGCTTGGTCTTGGCTAGTTGGTTTATGGTTTAGTCAGTAACTGAAGAGCATAATGCAAAATGAAAATCTGACCAACAGCCTAAAACAACCACAATGTAATTTCCACATTAAAACAAATCATGTGAGTATTTCTCACGGTCTACAAGCAGAAACAAGCTCAAGAGAAGCACTTTGGCTTCTAAGAAAGCTTTTTAACGACTTACATATGGATACAGACCAAATATTTAATTACTATAGATTAGTCTTACAACCTGCAACCTGGAACAAACCATTGTTTGGCACTACAGACTTTATCAATCATTTAGGTATGAAGGTTCACCAAATATTTAAACATCAATATGAAGAAACAAAAAGGCTAAAACAAGCTCATGTTTGACACTTCTGCTGTAAAAAATGATTTCATAAGTTATTTTAAAGTCAAGTCAGATTTAATTTGTATGTCTGTTAATGCTCAGTAGGCTAATGATAAATTATTTCACTCTTTCAGTAATTAACCTGCTTCTTGCTACTTTTTTCTTCCTTATGTTATTTTAAAAAAAACAAAAGAAAACCTTTTTCCTCAGATACGTGGGTTATAACTTGGAACTTTAGGACTTTTTTCAGAGTATATATTAAACTTGTTTGAAAAAATGCTTCAAAAAGAATCTAAAAATCGAAAAAGTATTTTTACTGATGAAAAAGAAAGTTAATCTTTTTGCTTGAAAACTACAGAGGGCACTGAGATGTTTGATGATACAGAGGCTGACAAAAATACAAACAGATCTCACTTTCTTACTGAAAATTAACTTTTCAGTCTCAGATTTTATGTAACTGTGTTGTGAATATTACCTTTCTAAATGTCTTGGAAGATATGGCAGATGTAGCATAAATAGCATTATTTGGCCACCATTGCAGGTAATTCTCCTGACTGTGTTAGGCCCTCTCTGTCTTTCTTTCTCTCAACAAAAAAAAAAAAAACTTCAACCCCACCCCATCCCCTCCTCACTTAAAACAGCAGTTCTGTCAGCAGCACCAAAATGGAGGGTGAGAAAGATGAGAGTACCTCTACAGAAGAGGAAGAGACTGGATGGTATAAGCAATAATATTCTAACATTTAATCTCTTTAATGAGCAGCAGAATTATTTTTTTGATTAAAAAAACGCCAAAAACAACTTTAGGCATGATGTGTCTTTTCCAACTTTTCCACATAAGAACCACAAAGTGCAATACTATGACCATGGAGGGTGGTGGGCTTTTGTAGCCCTCTACATCCGAACAAGCCTCCTTTAAACTTAAACTAAATTAGCTTTAAACAATATGAAAAAAGCAAATATATCAGATATAAGGATGTAAACTGACATGTTTTATTGATACCAGTGCCATTATCAATTCTGTTTGTTGATCAGTTTTAACAGTTCCCTTACTGATTCTATTGGATTTTCTGGGTGGGCAAAAGTTGACCTATATATGTTTTTTTAGTGGTAACAATTAGGGGTGAAACGAAATTTCGTGCCACGAAATTTCGCAAAATAAAAAATGATGAAATAAAAATCAAAGACGCTCGAAATAAAAGGACGAAATAAACCCCCCTCGCCTCCCGTAGCAAAACACTCGCTGCAATAAGGAGGAGGACGAAGCGGAGGAATTAGCTGACGCTCCTTCGTCAAATAAATCGGTTGTGTGGACCTATTTTGGCTTCCCATGTAAAAGACGAGAGAACAGTGAGAAGATAGCGGACAAAACAAGAACCGTGTGCAAAATATGCAGCTACAGTTCGCCGTATGCTGCGGCGAGAACAACCACCTGCAGCTTGCGAATACCTGCTTTTATTTAACAGTCACTGTGGGCTGTGACAACGCCAACTTCAATTTTAATTCCCGAACAAAACAGTGAGTAGTATCTCTACACCTCCTGCACGGCTCTCTCCCTCCTCGCTCAAACACACACAAAACCCTCCCCTCTGAACTCCGACCCGCTCGCCCCGCCCTCCTGCTCCATTCACTGACCGTCAATTCATAGGAAACATTAAAATCCACATTGAACACATAACAAACAGTAGAACTGCTCCACTTTGTTTGTGTAAGTCTGCATAAAAAACAATATTTGATTTTTTCATCTACTGTTGAGTTGACAGAATTTGATCATACTTGAAGATCAGAAGTATATGCACTGTTATAGGCTAAATATTATAGTTCACAGTTCAGACATTTATAGGTCTAAACTGCAGCTCTGAGGACTGCTATTTGTTTTCCTTTTCATTCAAGAATGTACTTATCCTGATTGTTACAACAACAAAGCACTTTTTATTGAGATTTTATGTTTGTATTTGCACTGTAGTCTAAATAAGGGGAAAAAACTACAATTTTGTTTTTTTCAAAGAGCATTTATTTTGTACTGATGCAGGAATATTTTTGTATGTCTGCATTAGGAAGAAAATGAAGACAATGAGATTTTTTCACAACTTCCTACTGTTGGAGATTTTCTTTCATCTTTATTTCGTATCGTGAGTATTTCGTATCGTGGGCCCTGTTTCGTATTTCGTATCGTTTCGTGAGTTGACCATTTCGTTACACCCCTAGTAACAATACATAAAACACAATTGCAATTAGAGTCATAAATGTGAATCCTTCTGCCCACTGTCTGCCATGATGACATGTTGTTATCATTTCTGCTAAGTGCTTCTGATCAGTGTGACCTCCATGATTTACAGAACATGCAAGTCAAAGTGGAAAGAATTGATAAGGGAATTGATAAGCAAAATGACTAATGATATCAGTTCTTTTAAGGAGTTGTTATCATTTTGCAGCTGGTTATCAATTCCCATCCCAGATTAAACATTGCCATTCAGAAAAAAAAACTGAGACATGAATTTTGGTGCATATTTTCCATGCTTAAATATATAAAATCTTTACTCCTACATCATTACATTTTTGTTTTACTGTTACTTGCTATGAAAACAACTCCATCAAACATCAGTTTAAGATTTTTGTTGGCATTTTTTATATTACAGACCCCATGTCCTGGTGTGTTTACATCATGTCTTTTAAGGGAGGATTGATTCAAGCTGAAAACAAAGAAAAATTTAGCCTCTGCAAGGATCAGATGCTTCACTCAGAATCTGAGAGGGCGGGGAGGTTACAAGAGCACATGACAATGAGCTCTGCACTGATTGGCTGCCCAAACGATGTCTGATGGGATGCGGGAGGAGGGATTACAAGCCACAGAGTGGACTTTCAAAACATGAGCAGAAAACACATGTAGGTGGAGGCTGTGTAGCTATGACATCATAAACTCCAGGAAGTAAAAAACAGGGCATGTTTGGGGACATTTTCTTCTAAGTGGCAGAGCATGTTTCTCGGTGAACTAATAGTTCACATTCAGCTGTTCCACTTCTAATAATATAAAAAGAAACAAATAAAACTGATTTGCAGGATGTGGGACCTTCAAATGAATTTGTGAGATTTACTGCTAAAAAGTGAAATATCTTTATGTACGCATTAAAAGTGAAAATCAAGCTTTACCAGAAGTTTTCACAAAAATCTTTTGCTCATCATTTCACTTGTTTTTCAAAAGATAAACAAGTCACCATTTTGTAAAAGTAAAATTTTGACAAATGTAAAAATTTAAAGCTCAAATACTCTTCTGATTTACTTGTTAAGAAATACTTTTGTTTTATGAATAAATAAAACTGTGATATAGTTCCCTCATCTGCATACAAAGCATTCTATGGTGATGTATGCAAAAAAAAAAAAAAACACTTACCTGCTCACCCCCATGACATAAACCTTTAAACCCTGATTGTTTGCTTATATGCACTGTGCATGTTTGAACACAGTGCATCTTCTCTTTAATTTGACAAACAGCAGCACATATCCCACAGCAAGTATTTACCAGTATATATTAAGGTGTCACTGTTTCCTTAAATCTCCCTGTTTGTATTAGGGCAGAGAAATGCATAGAATGTAAAAGTTTTATAAAAACACAGTTTATGTTTTAGAAAAAGATATATAGTCAGGCTGTTTTTGTCTCGACTGTTTTCAGTATTAGAATATAATTAAACATTATTTTAATTATTCAGACTGTTGTTGTCAGATGAGTGTTAACACTGAGTAACTCACATGTCAGATAAATTACAGTAAGAAAGAAATATCAAGCAATGATCCATAAAAAAACTGCTCACAGAGAAAAGAACACTAATGATAACTAACTGAAATAACTACTGCGACTTTTTGATCTACTCAAATTGTTTGATCCAAACCTTAGGATGGATTACCATTTGGATTATTTTATTTTCAGTGGCATTTTGATTTTAAGTAATCTTTTAACAATACTAATACCTCATACATGGCTTCTGTGTTTGTGTATGAGATGAGATGCATGAGATGTCTATGGATACACATCTGGAACTAAGTTATCAATAAACTTTAATTATTAAACATTGCAGGTAAACTCCAGCAGACTGTCTAAACCGCACAAAGACAGTGCTGTCTTTTGAAAAAGTGGGAAGGCAGGATATTTTTAGCAAGATGACTTCTTTCACCATATGTTAACATCTTTAGGTAATTAGATAAGCACAATATTATGACTTTAAAACTGATTAACTGTGTCAGCAGTAATTAAGATTCCCGCCAATATTTACATGAAGTTCATCGTCTGTGAAAATCTGCCACCTGTATTCCAAACATCGACAGTAAAATTACGTTTGTGTGTCTTGATGCTTCACCGTACCATCCCTGAATGTCTACATTTGAGGATAAACAGGATTTATTTTACAAAATCAAATAGTTTTCTTGTCCCACATCTGTTTTTAGGGAAGCAGAGTGTTACTGAAGCAATATTGGTGTTGGCAGGTTATTGCCCAAAAAGCTGATAATCAATATGAGCAGATATGGACTCTTTTACAAATATACAGGTGATATTGTGGTTGTGCAAATCGGGAATAGGGAAGCATGGTGGGGCAGCAGGTCATGCACATGCCTCACAGCAAGAAGGTTGTGGGTTTGATTCCTGAGTTCTCTCTGGGCACTCTGGCTTCCTCCCACAGACCAAACACATGGTCATTAGGTTGACTGGTGACCTTATATTGCCCTTAGGTATGAGTATGAGCATGAATGATTGTCTGTCTCACTATGTGGCCCTGCAATTGGCTGCCAACCGGCTCAGGGTGTACCCTGCCTCTTGCCCAAAGTCAGCTGGGATAGGCTCCAGCTCTCAATGACCCCAAAAGGGATATGAGGTATAGATAATGGGTGGATGGAAATTGGATGTACTGTATATGTCTCATATACCAGCAGTTATACTGGAAATATGAATCAAAAGTACAATTTACCAAAGCATGAAATGTTTTTCTTGCTTCAAAGACACAAAGACTGTCACCATGAAAAAAAAACAGGTAAATTCTAGAGATGTGTGGACAAAAAATACAATACATAAAATGTATTGATGTGGCACAAAAACATATCACAAATGTAGTTTCACAATGAAAGTAACATGTCAAATATTGCGCCTTCCTAAGAAAAATTAGTTTACTATTCATCAGTAACATGTCATTTTTCATGTTGACATTGTGCAGCCAACTGCTCATGCCATATGGATTTGACTTTGTAAAGATTTTTTTTATTATAAAAAAAATATCCAATCTATTCTGGGTATTCAGGGAACAATATCAAAATCAGGCTTGTATTGAGGCTGCACAATTATTCCAGATTTTATTTTTATCACGATATAAGCCTTTGCAAAAAACTTTAACGCAAATCTAAATTCATTGCAAAAAATTAGAAGAACTTCTGTGAAGTGCTGAATTAAAGCTCTGTGGTAAAAAATAGGGGTGTCCCGATACAACTATTTCACCTCCGATACGATACCGATATTGCAGCCTTGAGTATTGGCCAATACCGATATCAATCCGATACGATATCAGCAGGAATCAAACAGACTTTTGTTGCCTATTTTGTAGTATGGACTGTAAGAAAAGGCTTGATCAGGTCAGATTACTCAAACAGAGAACAGTAGTCAGCAATAGTAGGTATGAGACAAACTGACCCATTTGTTATTAACCAATAGGTTAAATAAATTTTAACCTTAAACATAAGAATATACTACAATTAAAACAACATGAATAAAAAATATTAGAAGACCCTGAAAAGTGACCTCAATAAATCAAACAAAAACATATTTCACTAATTGCAAAATAACCACTGTGTTGAACTTAAACATAAGCATATTCTACAACTGAATAAAATAAAAAATAAATATATTAGAATGGACTGCTTGTATCGGAGTGCTGATATCGGAGATTTAGGATGCAGGCTGATATAATCCGTTATTTGTTTTTTTGACCGATATCCGATATCAATATCGGATCGGGGTATCCCTAGTAAAAAATGACCAGCTTTCACACCTTGGGGTGCAGTCAGTAGGCTAAAGCTAGCAGTGAGCTACCAATAAATTTCATTTTGCCAGTTTAGTGGATAACAAAACCATGGATTTTAATTAGATTCATAAAAACATGTTGCAGCTGCAAGTCTTGTATAAAACATGGAGAATACCATTCAGCTAGGACATTTAGTTATAGCTTATATGCGCATTTTTTTCAGTGATTATAATCCAATTTGTTAATGCAATGTTAAGGTAATCACACAGTGCACATTTTCTCATATTGTTCAGGTCTATATTTGAACCATGTTGCCCAGCCCTTGCGTATATGCTCTCCCTGTCCACCTAAAATCAACAGATACGCAGACAATAGCTGGAAACAGGGCGAGAATCTTTGAAATCACTTTGCTGAAGTTGTACTTGATAAAAAGCTTTTTACAGTTAAGTTTACCTTGAGATGGTAGACATTGCCCTGCGCCCTCATCACCAGTTCACTGGCTGGAATGGACTGACCACAAGCACTGCAAGCTCCACTGTTTCCAAATAATCTGGAGGAAAAGGAAAAAAAAAGAAAACAAATATTACTTTCAACATAAAGATCTGCCCGTATTATGGACCACAGTTTTCATGCTTTTATTTACATCTGAGAGGGAGAGTCGGAGCTCTGTATATTCAGTGCTTCGCTTCACTTTCCCAGAGCGACATTCCTCAAACAAATGGCAAAAATATGGGAGAAAAAAAATACACAGAAAAGAGGAAAACAGGATGAAGAAATAGAAAATCATCACAATATCGATGTAAAAATGAATCCCCTTGCACTCTGCGCCCCACAAGCATCTCGCACTGAAACTGCATATTACTTTTCCTGCACATTTTTTGCAACCTAATAATAACCTGGAACATAAGCAATCAGGACCTAAGAGGATTTGATTGTACATCCAGGCGGAGACATAGTGCTTTTGCCATTAGGACTCCTGTGAACGCTCTGTCAGTGCCGCGTTTCCATTAGAAACCCGTAGCTACTCGGGTTGATATATAATGTGCATGGGTTAACCTTTTCAATCATGGTGTCAACACTTTAGATTTGCTTCTGCTCATCTCTTTCGTCCCTAACCTTCTCTCTCTCTCTCTCTCTTTCCCTCCCTCCCTCTCTTTCTCTCCTTCCCTCTGCCTCTTGATAATGAAATGCTTGCTCCAGCTTCCCTTCTATCTTCCTTCTGAGTCCACAATTTAGATTACTTCATCTCGGTGAGCAGCAAACTGAATGAAATTTCGATTTGAGCAGAAAGTAATTTACTGGGATCTGGACCCATTTGTCATCATATCTCACCGGGTGTTTGCTCTATCACTGCACTTTTCCTAAGCAATCAAATAAGAGCACGGCATCTGACATGCTCCGGAGAGGAGAAGGGAGAGAGGGAGGGGGACAGAAGAGGGATCTGGGAGGAGGGGGGGGTTGTTAACATTGGTGTTTGTGCATCAGATAAAGTTAAAAAAAAAATTAGGAACAAGACAAAATATATGTAGGAAAGGACTGGGAAACACAAAGTTTTAAAGACACATTTACAGTTTTTCAAACTGCACATCCAGTAAGACGATTTGTTAATATATAAGCACTTTAAAAAAAGGAATAAAAAGTTGACATCAGGCCTAAAACGTAAGAGCCACAAAGTGAAGTGTTAACTAAATTGTTAGAAAGGTCCTATAAAATCTGTAATCACAGAACTGCTGACAGAATCACGGAATTGGACACTAAAAATGGAATTCAAAATAAACGCAGAATATCCAGGAAATGGCCAACATTTACTTAAAACCTTTGTTCTGGATTAAAAAGGAATGTATCTCTCTGGAAAATGCTGCCAGGAGGTCACTAAGGCTGGAGACAATGCACACTTCACTTCCCCTCCTCCTCCTCCTCCCCTCGTTAACAATGAAAACATGCTGAAGCGACCATCTGAAGCCATGCTTACGCGATAATGTTTTAACCAGAAATGGAAAGGTTTTTCCTTTGCTTTTTTAAAAAACGATCTGTGTCCACATAGAAATGCAAGAACTGAAAACGCTGTAGTGTGCATGCCAGGCCAGTAGATGGCAATGTAGGTTTTGTTGGGAAACAGTGGTTACAACACATGTATGAAGAAGAAAAGCTTTTCACAAGCAACAATGGTGAGTAGACGCATGCAGAAGCAGGAGTTTCTTGTCTGTACAATCTGTCTGGATAGTTTTGTCTGGATAACAAACAGCACAGTAAGCAGCTCACATTTTGCTCGGTAGACGGCCAGTGTCATTGTTCCTTGGATGATGCGCAGTCTTCATGTGAAAGAGTACAGCACATGCAAGTGTGGCTGCATTTCACCCTTAAACTCTGAATCCTGTCTACACAAAGCCTCACACCGATATGTTTTCAAAACTCTGCACTCTGGACCCTGGTTTCAAAAGTTTGCAGATTCAGGCACTCCAAGCACCATTCTCGTGTAACTCCAAAGCACAGGGCGGAGCAGTTTCCCAATGATTATCATGAGCCAGGTGATCAAATGTTCTTTAAATTTTGTCAAGATACTGTGGACTGAACCTGTAAAGATACATGTGAGGACCACCTGAAGAGTGAGTGTCTATATTTCATTACTTTATTCTGAGTCTCAGGGTTGTATTTGTGTAAAACACTTAAAACTGAATTCTCAAAAATAAACCAGAGAAAAAAACAAAATATGTGAAATATCTAAATGGAATTTGGGAATGCACATTAGGGATGCACAATATTGGATTTTGGGATATTTAATATGCTGTCATTGCTGACACTAAAACTTTGCCTAGACGAAAAAACCTCCACTTTACTAATATGTTCCTTTCACGGTGAAATTCATTGAGGCAAAAAACAAATGTGAAGCAATAAAAACAACACTTCCTTTTTAAATAAAAGACTATTTGTATTGTTAAATTGGAAATTCAGTAATGACAAAGTAAACTTTAATAGAATGTTTATAAAGTCTACCAATGTAACAGCCAGTACATGAGACATGTCTCATTGAACGACTAAAATATCAGCCATAAATATCAGCAAAATCTTAAAATATAATATAATCCATATATATATATATATACAGCTCTGGAAAAAATTAAGAGACCACTTACAATTTCTCTGAAATCAGCATCTCTACATGTTTGACAGCCATTCTATTCTAGTGTCTGTTGAATTTCAACACAGGCACAACTCATTCTACTTAATGATGTGTTGATTAGGTGATCACCTGAACCAAATCTTGTTTAGCAAGGAAAAGAATGAAAACCACTGCTGTGGTCATCACTATCCTCTTGCAGTATCACCGGCTGTATGGTAAAAACAGTGCTTGCAGTTCCTCAAAAGTAATTGGAATTACAAAAATAACGACAGAACATGCCAAAACAGTTGAAAAGACAGGCTTTGAGTGATGAAAAGAAGGGTTCAATTCTGGCTTTACTGGCAGAGGGATACAGTGAACGTCAGGTTGTTTCCATTCTCAAAATTTCTAAGACAGCAGTTCATAAGAACAAAGTCAAGCAGCAGACATTGGGGACAACAAAGCTACAGGCTGGCAGAGGGCGAAAAACGACTCTCCACTGAATGGGATGACCGTCAACTCATTCGAAAGTCACTCAGAAACCGTAGGATGACATCAAATGACTTACAAAAAGAATGGCAAATGGGAGCTGCGGTGAGGTGCACAGCAAGGACAGATCAAAACAGTCTCCTAGAGGCAGGGCTCAAGTCATGTAAAGCAAGAAAGAAGCCCTTCATCAATGAGAAGCAAAGAAGAGCCAGGCTGAGGTTTGCAAAGGACCACAAGGATTGGACCGTAGAGGACTTGAGTAAGGTCATCTTCTCTGTGAGTCCAATTTTCAACTTTTCCCAACACCTGGTCGTCTAATGGTTAGACGAAGACCTGGAGAGGCCTACAAGCCCCAGTGTCTCACACCCACTGTGAAATTTGGTGGAGGATCTGTGATGATCTGGGGGTGCTTCAGCAAGGCTGGAATCGGGCAGATTCATCTTTGCGAAGGACGCATGAATCAAGCCACGTACAAGGTCATCCTTGAAGAAAACTTGCTTCCTTCTGCTCTGATGATGTTGCCAAACTCTGAGGACTGGTTTTTCCAGCAGGACAATGCTCCATGCCACACAGCTAGGTCCATCAAGATGTGGATGAAGGACAACCAGATCAAGACCCTATCATGGCCAGCACAATCTCCAGACCTGAATTCTACTGAAAACATCTAGAATGTGATCAAGAGGAAGATGGATGGTCACAAGCCATCAAACAGAGCTGAGTTGCTTGAATTTTTGCATCAGGAGTGGCATAAGTTCACCCAACAGCAATGTGAAAGACTGGTGGAAAGCATGCCAAGACGCATGAAAGCTGTGATTAAAAATCAGTCTTATTCCACCAAATATTGAATTCCAAACTCTTCCTAAGTTTAAACACTAGTATTTGGGTGTTTCAAAGTAAGTATGAACTTGGTTTCTTTGCGTTATTTGAGGTCTGAAACACACAGCATCCTTTTTGTTATTTTGACCATTTGTCATTTTCTGTATATAAATGCTAAAAATGACAATACTCGTATTTGGAATTTCGGAGAAATGCTGTCAGTAGTGTAAAGAATGAATCAAAAATGTTTTTTTTACTCAAACACATGCCTATAAATAGTCAAATCAGACAAACTGATAATTTTGCAGGGGTCTCTTAATTTTTTCCAGAGCTGTATATATACATACATATATACATATAATATACTCACAAGCAACTTTTAGGCCAATTATCTACCTATACAGATATTGTTTGGATAATACTGTTGATCCCTTACATACATGATAATCTAAACATGTTATGTGTTTTTATTAGTAGTAAAAATCAAATGATATTCAAACCAGATAAATATGATAGCAACAAAAACTTCGGTCCTGAACATTAAGCATTGTGTAAGGTATTATTTTAATTTTTAATACCATAGATAACTAGAATAATTAAAGTATATCAGCTTGAAATACATTGCTTCTTGTGAGTATAGCAAGATGATGCCATCTGTAAACTGGGACATTGCCATTTTTTTGGTACTATGCAGACAAGGGCTGCAACAACAAATCAATAATAGTCCATAATAGTCGCTCACAGACCTCTGAGCAGGGGCTACATAAATCCTTACTCTCGTCTATCACAATTATGGGACTAAAATGACAGTTAACAAAATGTATGGATATCAGCAGCCATTTTAAAGTTGTTGAAACTTAATATGGTCAAGCCACAATAGATCTTTCGTGATGAAAAATCAAAGTAAACTTGAGTTTTGTTTTCATTTACAAGACATGAAAAATGAGAACATCAGCAGTGGCTTTCAGATGTTAAAAATCCCTGTTGTTTCTCCAACTTTTTCTCCAATACAACTTCTCCGTGCCAAGCTTCCAATGAAACCAAAGTTTTGTTAGTATCACCGAGTCAAGGGATTTAAATGTTTGCAGTGGGCGGACAAACATTAAAAACCCAGGCGTTTCCCCCACTACTTCATCAAAGTCTGTCAAAATAAAAACAAATGACAAGAAAAATGGCCATGCGTGCATTTGAGTGAGAGCCTCAAACTGAGAATAATCTAATCATCAGCAAGGGACGAAAATCTGCACACTATTATAATATTACTAACATCTTGAGGCCCCATTTGTTCATTGAAGTAAGGTCATTTACATTTCACATGAACATTTATATAACCATAACCATTACATCTTGATGTTAAAGCGGCTAAAGCTGATGCTCTAAAAGCTGTTTATTGTAAGTTTCAAACACTCAGGGTTTTAAGTTGATTTTTTCAAAACATAATTTTAACAAACATTTATTAATGATGGTTGTCAGATTTTGTAAAAATGGATAGGCTTTTTCTCCTCATCTGATTCATCAGTGAGTAATTAAAATTACGATTCAATAAAATAAATTATCATTATTTGCAACCCTAATATAGACAGTATGTCAGAGTCTGTATGAAGTTTATAAAAATAACAAGACTAGCCAGTGCTTAATATCTAGGCCTCCCACGATATCGAGCTCTGTCTTAAACATGCACCAGTTTCACCTCCTTTCCCAAATGCTGCTTAACAATTTGTGCATTCTAACCCAACAAACAAGAAAGACCAATTGACAATACAGGATAATTTCACACATCCATCTGGACAACATTCCATAGCGCCTAGAAGGTGACTGGATTGATCTGTCAATTGCATTTATTACAGGCCAATCAGATGATGAAGATGGCGGCCCTCCTGCAACAGAGTATAGGAAATAATGCAAGAATACATGTAGAGCAAACACGAAAATAACCTGTCATGTAGAGGGGCAGAACATATTTTCCATTGATAAATGTTTTCACTACTGTTCTTTTTCCTTCATTTGATGAAGACCTCTTATCCATTTGGAATAAAAAATGCCACCAAAGAAGGCAGCATCCATATTAATTGTTGCCATCGTCACACCCGTGACTGAGCTCTATTGTTCTGGTTAAAAATCATCAATATTCTTTTGCATTTTGATACCACTGATCTTGGCCAAAGCCGATGTGAAGGCGAGGCATCAGTGCAGTCCTTCTTGTTGGATTGAAATTGGCCTTAAAATTGTAAAGTTTGAGCACTTTTTGATACCACAGATCATTCAAACAATGGAGTAGTAAAGAGGACGTTTTACATCATTTATAAACTATTGCCATAGTTTTGGCACTGTAAGAAAATTAGAAGTTTATCTGCAGCTTTAGACAATTACAACAAAAACTTTAATATTACGTGTATATGTATATTTTTTTGTTTTTAGGGAGATTTTCGGAGCTGGAAACTGCCAGTATTTGGTGTTATTATTGCTGCCTCGGTAGCAAAAATTTTTCAGTATTGTTCAGTTGTTGATTAAACAAGGCAGAGTTTAGAACTCAGCTTTTGTATTAGAGCAGTATACTTCACATTTAAGTCATTTCCTCTGACTCCACGTAGCTGTCACTCACTGTAGTAAAGCTTGGAAGTTCTTGTGTGCTTCTTTTCATTTTTCCTAATTTTAGCAGCAGGAGACAACCAGCATTAAAAAACACTCCTGCCCCCTTCTATGAACTGGTAATATAACGGTTACTGATAGTCAAATTTTCGTTGATTAGTGTGATTGTTTCCTATTTAGATACTGTTAAAACCATGTTTTAATTACCGTACTTACAATAAAAAACCTTACAATATCTCATGGTGATGCTGCTTATTCCCAGAACTGTTGGCCCTTTTCCACTAGCCCTACTCTACTCTACCCGACTCTACCCGGCTTTACTCTGCCCTTGTGCTGCTTTTCCATTAGCCCCAGTAGCCTGCCCAACGGGGTGAGCGGCTCTGCGGTGACGTCATTTTTAGTGCGACACAACAATCTGTGGCTTTTTGTCACAAACCGAGTAAAAAAGGAAAGCAGGAGAAGGCTGCAGGTGGTAAGAAGAAATACCCCTTGAGAAGCACGGGACAGTTTTGGAAGCTAAACAACAGAAAGAAGCCGAGGATGAGAGCAATCGAGCTGCAAAGAGAAGACGTATGAGGGTAAGCTAATGGTAGCTACCACTGGCATGCTAGGTCGTCGCGCTCATGACTCATCGATGACGACACTGTCTGACCAATTAGTACCAAGTAGAACCAGAGCGCAGTAGGTACTAAAACTAGCTTGTTTTAGGAGGTACCGGGCTAGTGGAAACACGCTGCAAATCGAGTAGGGCCGAGTAGAGGAGGGCCAAGGCGTGCTAGTGGAAAAGGGCCATAGGTGTCTGCTCCTCAACAAAGCGGCAGCGGGTCCCTCAGATGCAGGGGTGCATGCACAGTTTGAATGTTTGGCCTCTGAAAGCGAAAGTATGGCGGTTGATGCCTGCACAGACACTGTGCTGGAGATTCTGTTTTCCTTGAAATGGAAAAATTCTGAAGTCTGTTCGTATTTTGGATTTTAAAAAGATTTAGAGGATGGTCACCCTGTCTGCAGAATAGGCCAAAAAAAGTCACCAGGAAGGGAGGCAGGGAAGAACCACAAACACCCCCCACAGTAGCAAGTGCGTTCCTAAATTCACATTATTTTTTAATTGGATAAAACTTTGCTATATGATAGTGTGTATATAAGTACTTTTTAAACATTTTGAGCACACTTCAACAACACTGATAATTATAATCCTAACCTTGATTATTTTGGTCATAATAACCGAGACATGAAATATTCACATGTTACATCCCTACTATGAACCGATCAGTAATGCAACATCACACTCATTCTGCACTTTACCTGTATTATTATACATTTTCTTCACAGGACAGTTTTATCACCACTGGGTTACTTCTGCAGCCCTATCACCTGCTATTCATCCAATTAAAAAAAACAAGATTGGTTTTCGGTCAGTAATACCCAGCTCTAGTACATACATTTTTTCCTGTTTTGTCTGTTTCCTGACAAAATTTGCTCAAAGATGAGGTGGAAGGAACGCCTGCCTCTACCATCCCAACTCTAACCCAAGCAGTTGTTAGATATATTGACGAACAAACAAGCCCGAGCTCTCTGCAAAGGGGACACAGAAATGGCTTTCAATAAGACAGCCGAGGCAGAAGCAAATTTTGTCTTGGCATCATTTGGAAAGGCTCCATCAAAACTCAATTTCAGAAACTAATTAACTGGAGACTGTCGTCACAACGCTGCCAATTCCCTGCTTTCACTGGGACAAACATGATAGTGGAAATGAACATATAGGCCTCTGCTTTAAGACTCTTACGCTCCTGCACTGTGTGGAAAAGCAAGGCTACACTTTTCTGGGGCGTAATAAAGCCGCTTCGTTCACATATTCAAACTTTGCTCAAATTGGAAATATGCTCCTCGTGTTCACGTTAAATTTATTCCTCGAGGAGCTTCTGAAGACCACTTCTCACCGCAGCCTTTTATATTTCACCCATACCAGGTTAATTATTTTACCAAGGGAGAGCTCTTGATAGTATTTGATTTAAGGAGCCAAAGCCTTTAGGTGCTCAATTAAGTTGCTATATCAGCTTGAACTTGGGCTGTAATGGCCTCTTCTGCCAGTGACCTACAGCGCTGAGGTGAAGTAGACAACCCGGGTCGGTATAATTAAGGCCAAGGGACTCTTTAATTGCAGTGACACATCTGGTTTCGGCTTTTCCCTCCTAAAGAAATCAGCGGTTCGTAAGATGTTTCTGGAGAGGCGCTTTATCTTGATTTATCTGTTCTCCTCCCCTGCGGATGTGACTTTTCTGCTTGCGACCATCGCGTCTGATTAAATTAAATAACAAACGAAAAAACACATTTGGAGCTGTCTGTTGTCTATACAGGCAATGACTATTGGATTTCATTTCAGCACTGACTGCCAGGTGAAATATAGCATGGCTTTGCTGCTGGGCTGTCTGGTAAATGCAGACCTCATTCACCAAGGCCTTTGAGTGGGGTAAAATTACCCCACAACAATGATTTCTGCAACACAGTCCATTAAAAATGCCTCTCTACATCAGCAGCCAAAGCACCTTAAAAGCACTAAGGCCATATTGATACTGAAGCGGGGCTTTGCATAATGGCAAGAGCTGCATTAGAGGAGAGGGTGGAGGGGCCGGGGACGGGTTAGGTGGGGAGGGGTGGGGAGATTGTGAGGATGAGGGAGGGCGCGTGTGGATCTGTGTGTGTGCTAGGGCTGGGAAAAACAGACTGAAAATCATGTCATAAAATATTTTGACGGATACAGAGTCAGTTTCAAACCTTGGGTCCAGGTTTCAAGATGGGTAAAGACCCAAAGGGGGAGGGGGCTCTATCTGCTCTAATTTTGTATTATTTAGGTTTATGTATAATAACCAGAACACTGAAAACTCGATGACTGCATGATAACTCAAATGTTTTAAAGACAAAATTGGCAATAAATGCTGAAAGTTTGTTAGTTTTGGCAGGAATTAATGAATTTTCTGTGAGGGTCTTGAGGGGGCTTGACTCCTCTTGTGAACAGCTGGAGGACTCAAAGGTAACAGGATTGTAAACCGCTCGAAGAGTAAAGACTTATCACCCTGTTTTCCAAATATGCCGCTCATAACAAAAACAGAAGTCCCTATCAGATTAGTTTAGATTAAATATTACTTCATGAATCTCATGGGAGGACGAGTTCAAGGAAATTAAGATTCCAGGGGCACAGCATAGTACACAGGGAAAAAAAGAACACAGGATATCAAAAAGTGAAAATGTAAAAACCATTTGCATATAAAAATAATAAATGGAACAAAATAAAAAAAGAACATATCAAAAAAATAAAATAAATATTATTGTTATTAATGAAAAAAATGCTATTATTTAAAATAATATTCCGGGCATTTTTCCTTTTTTTATTTATCAAAACTGCAAATAAATATCTCCTTCATGTCAAAACTGTACTATAAGATCGAAAACATTTTTATACACAAGTCTGTCAAAATCCTCTCACACTTAAATATCATGTTTTCCTATTTTAAAGATAAAAAATCCACTGTTTTACTGACTGGTGGTATAAAAAAATGCAGTAACTTAATGATATTGAGTCAGATTTTAAACTTGAAGAAAGGGGGTGCAGTCTTAATTGCACAAATCCAATAGAAAAATGTAAAAAGTAGACTGATGTGCGACCCTCAGTCCTCCACGGTTCAATCTTCCAAAATATTGCCAGAATAAATGTTCAACTTCACCTCATGTGTTCACCAACTCTTCCAAGTTTGGCCAAAAGTGAGAGGGCTCTGTCTGACACTGGCACAACTTATTTGACACTATTTGAAATTGTGTTGGAGCTTTGACTTCAACTAATTTTTGAAAGTAATTTCACCAAAATTTGACATTTGACACACTTTTAACTCGAGTTGCAGAGTATTAGATTTTGTTGATAATTTCCACACTTATCAGCAATACTGATATTTTTTGTCAGGAGCACTTAGTTGTTGCTTTATGAAAAATGACTTTTTGCTTTTGCTGTAACAATGTTTTTTTTTGTTAAATGTTCAAAGAAAATCAACATTCAACTCTTATATAAATGAAACTCTTGACTTCTAAATGTACCCAGGAAGTGAGAACATGGTGAACAATTTAATAGTTGGCTATTATCTGATAACATTGTGCCTACTTTCAACCAATTTGCCAACATTTCCAACATAATTGTTTAATTTAGGTCGCTCTTTCTCGTCCTTTGGTCAGAACCATCACTGATGTTGTTTAACTTTCATTCATTTTTAATAGCGTTTGGTTTATGTAGTAACACCAGTGCGGACTGAAACCAAGCAAACAAATCAAATATAATCCTTTTTATTATCTTAGGTTGTATGGTGGGGCACAGGTGGCACTCGAGCTTGACAGCAAAAAAGGTTCAACTCTCTGAGCCTTCCAGTGTGGACTTTACATGTTCTCCCTGTGCATGCATGGGTTTTCTCTGGGCACTCTGATTTACACCTGCAGACCAAAAACATATAAGGTTAACTGGTGACCCAAAATGGGCCTGAGGCGCTAATGTGTGTGTGAATTATTGTCTGTCCCTTTATGTCAGCCCAGTGATTGGCTGGCAACCAGCCTGGTATATCCTGCCTCTCACCTAATATCAGCTTGAATAGGTGTTAGACCCCCTTGATCCTTAAAGGGACAAATGGTCCAGAAAATGGATGGGGAGGGGAACAAAATTAGTATTATGGACGAAGGATACAGGATAAAGGTATCATCACTGATATCAACATTGAAACTGATATTTAGTGTCAGGAGCACAAAGTCTCGACTTCACCAAAACTGACCAATTATTTTCATGGTGAGTCTATTTTTGTGTAAAAAACTGAAGTGAATCACTGTACATTTTACAGAAGTTACAGATAATCTTTTTAAGGCCAATTTGTACGGTCAAAATTTTGGCTATAAATATCGCCAAAGATTTTAATATCTGTATACACTGATATTCAGTTTTACAGGCAAATATCTGAATGATGATGTTGGTCTGGTAATAGTTATTCATCCCAAATAGTTAACGTATAATAAGTGTTGATGTTTTTCACATTTTAATTCCAAACATTTAATAAAGCTTTAGGTTCTATAGATATAAAATCAATTAAAGCTGTTGGGCCATTTTTTTACTGAGGTCAGAAGTGGTGATGATTATTGAGTGGAAGAGAGTTAATAAATCAAACATGACAGCAAAGGAGAGAGACAAAAGAAATTCACCAGTGTCATTCAAATGTTTATGTTTTACCAGGTTTGGTATGAGGTGGGGTGCTTAAAATGATTTTCATATCCTGAGGGGGAGTCTGGCAAGAAGCATTTTTGGAACCATAGGAACATCCTTTTTTTTACGGAGCCACTTATTTTTAATCAACTTCATCTACAAAAACACATTTTCTCATCTTCAACCTCCTTTACACTGCATTGATATTTCTCAAAACATCCTGTAGCGCACAGCCCTAGCATGTGCATGTGTTTTGGGGGGAGGGGTGATGGGTTGTGTGTGGGGTGGAGGATGAAGGGGAGGCTGTGGTGGAGGGGGATCAGCCAAATTACACTTGGTTAATTCAGAGTAACAGATCTGGCCCCAAGTGAATTGAAGGCCTTGAATTAATTCTGTTATGACAAATCAAGATAAACGTTTCCCCTAAATTGCATGCGATTTAATTAATTTCTGAGATCCCGCTTTTTTTTTCTCCCCTCCTTTCCTCGGCCTAATAGTTCACATTCTCTTGTGCTGTCATAGTGCTTGAGTGGGCAGACTTCAAAGTGATATTAAATAACCAACTATTAGATTTACCTCACACGTTCTATTGGAAAAGTGCCATTTAATTACCTAGGCTTATTCAATTAAGGAGGGGGGACAGCATTCTCCCTGAATCCAGCAGCCACAAGTAAATTAATTCTCCCTCTACTAGCAGCCCGCAGAAATAATATCACCTCCAGCTTAGAACAACATGATCCAACTTTGGCTTTAAGTTTGACATGAAAGCACAGACGGAGTGATGTTTGGCAATATATTTCAACTTGATTGATGGGAGATTGGTATCATCCCAGGCCAGGCATGCATCCCATTATGGCTCTGATGTGATGCTTCTGACTCCAGATCAATCATATGAGCGTTTCCACATCAGCTTTATTGATAGAAGTTTGGAGCTGCTTAAAAGCGGCTTAAAAATGTATGTGTAGTTTTAGCAGTCTATTATAAAAATGAGTCTGCCCCTTTAAGATGAAGAGAGGGGGGAAACAGCAGCAAATGGCCTTCGCAATAATCCCTCTTCTCTATCTGTCTTTCTCTCTTGCTCTCTCTCAAAAGCCAATTTGGTTAATTAAATGTTTTGTTTGCAGTGTGGCTCTCATTCATTTCGGACACGTCATTGGGAGCGGATACAAGCCAGGGACCAGATCTCATTAGATAAAACCCATCAGGACTAAAGGAAATGGAGGGGGACTATAATTAAAGCATTTAATTGTGTAGACTCACTGTCAGATGTTTTTTTTCCTCCATCACCCCCCTCCTCCTCCTCCTCGCTCTTTTATCTCCACAGAGATCTCGCGGCTCCATAATATGCGTTTTAGCTCTTCCACCAAGCATGCTCTCATTACAAGTGGAAAGGTGTATGCACATTCCCCCCCCCCTCCCCTTCCAATTTTAATTACGTTATAGTCCCATTATGAATGAAGTACCCCATTGACTCCCTCATCCTTTTCATGAGGTGGGTGTTTCAGAGCACACAGGAACACTTTGGGATTTTTCTGATTATTCCTGCAGATTTAATAGAAGCATAACATGTTAACTGAAGTGCAATTAGAGCTTTGAGATGTATGGATGCTAAAGCCAAATATATAAAAAGTTTTACTGGTTTAATAGTTTTTATTTTATCTGTTTATTTGAATTAAAATTGCATTTCACATTTCACCTAACCAAAAAATAGTGGTGAAACAATATATCGATTAAATCATTCATTCTTTTTCTATACTGTTCATCCCTTTCAGGGATTCAGGGGGGCTCGAGCCTATCTCAGCTGCCCTGGGCAGGAGGCAGGGTACACCCTGGACCGGTCAATCGCAGGGCCACATAGAGAGACAGACAACGGGTCACGCTCACACTCATACGCAAGGGTAATTCAGAGTAAATGTTTTCGGTCTGTGTGAGGAAGACGGAGCCCAGAGAGAACCCACGCATGCACAGGAAGAACATGCAAACTTCACACACTTCCTGCCCAACCCGGGGATCAAACCGGTAACCTTCTTGTCTTCCCCTCGAGTTAATCAATTAATTCAAATAAGTTTTTGCTGAAGATTTAAAACTAAAAATCTACATGTTTTTCCTGACTTACACTTACTCTTGTAAGTTGTTGCCATGTTTGAAAACAAAAATACTTATAAGTCTTGACAGGTTTTGCAGAGGAATAGGTTTAGGCTTTTGTTTTTAAAGATTAAATACTGATGAGAGAGAAACATATCAATGTGCTGTGAAAACTGCTAAGAATTTAAAGTCTGTGTAGACAAACATCATCATTTTATGAAAAAAAAAAAAAAAACAGAATGCAACAGAACAATTGAGATTGTTGTTTAATTATGTTTAATTTTAGAATATATTTTTGGAGCATTAAAGCAAAGCTTGCTTCTCATATTTTTGTGTCACTTGGAGGCTTTCTCCTTGAGATGTAAAAATCCATTCAAATCTTAAACCGAGTTTTGATTAAAAAATAAAATAAAATCTGAGATTTTATCTTAAGGTCGTATCCCCTGACCCTAATTCAAGCTAGAGATGTACAATATCGACATAAAGTCAAATCAGGTATTTCTTCATCCTGCAATATCTGTTGCGATTTTACAGACAGCCTTTAACCAACAAAGGGATGGAGTGGCAACATATTCTCCACAGACTAAGAAAATTCTGGCTTGCAGCTGTTAAACAGTTCATGCAGTCCATGTTGTTAACAGTTGATGTCAGGTGTTTGATATCCGTTAGGACTCCTGTGTTTTTATCTGCTCAAAGCTCGTTTTGTTGCACTGCTGGGCATCTGTGGCTGTTACAGTTTAGTCTCTGAAGACAGAAAGTCTCCCAATGCGTCTTTCTATAGATATCCACAAAATACATGTTTAACAAAGATAGTTAAGATTAAAGGCATGCGAAAGAAAAACAGCTAAAAGTCACCATCAAAAGGAAACAGTTTAGAACTGTTATCACCCTGAGTCTGTGATCAATGATGTTTTTACTACTTTTCAGAATACACACAACCAGTAATTACTGTGGCTCTGAGTAAGAGTATTAATAAAGATAATCTGTTTTATTATAGAAAAGACACTGATGGTTTGGATTTATATCAAATAACCTACAAATGGCAGCAGTAGATTGTTGTGATGTCCAGCAATGTGACAACTGTTTACTTCAGTTGTGATGTGAAATAATATACTGTCCAGCCCTTATCTGCAGCTTAGTAATTAAAAAAAATCACCTTGTCTATATTAAAGCAAATGCAGCATATTACATTTCAGCCCAAGTCTACTTCAGTTTTTGTTTCTTTTTAATGATGTGCATACATTTTTTGCCATTTACTCATGATTAAGTGATGTTAACGACAGGGATAATCATGCTTTCTGTTGCACTTTGATTAACTCATATCTATAATTTAATATTCTAAATCAAATATTAATGTTCGCAGAAAGATTGGTGCTGTTTGCATCAAGCCTGCAGGAAAAGTTTTCTGTGGTTTACAAACTGAATTAATGCTTCTTTTGTTGTTGATTTGAAAAATGATGTGACCTGGGACTTTTATCAGGATCCAAACGAAAGCGTTACTTTTGTGAAGTTGCACAAAAAGACATTTATATTTATTTAGGATGGCTTTTAATACCCAGAAGAATGGTGACACGTTTATTTTACTGTATGTATTTTATTCAATGTATTGCTTTTTCATTGTTTTATATCCAATTCCTTCTATTCACTATCTATATTAAAGCACTTTGGTTGTTGTAAAGGGCTGTATAAATAAAGAACATTTACATTCAGAAGACCTGATACTCACACCAAAGTTTATGTATGATCAAAATATGGAAAGATGCTATTTGACCACAGTATTATTTACTAGTATGATTAGTCTAAGTAGGGAATCATTTCATTATTTTATTTAATAAGGACAAAGTTTTTTTCCAAAATCTTCAACAACAAAAACTGTATTTTATTGATTTGATCATCATATTGCACAGCCCTTCTGACCCAGGGGTGGGATTTGAAAATAATTTATTGATACTAGTGCCATTATTGATTCTGATTAATGATCTGGTTCTTAATCTGTTCCCTTTAGTAATCCCTGTGGATTTTCTGTGATGCCCTTACACTGAACATATTTTAAGTGATTATTGATGTTCGATTCTGTGCTGCAAAAATAAATGCATCTGCAAGTTTCCAGTGTTTCCACTCCTGCTTGAATTCAAAATTTCCAAATTCACAAAGCTTTGCTGATGTGAATGTGGGGCATTGAATTTAAGCAAAAATGTACTGATATGGATTTCTCCAGTTTGTTGTTATTGAATCAAAGCTGGAATTGGTTTTCCATTCTCATCCTGATCCTGAACCAAACGTTGCCAAATTTGGGGAAGTGGGTGAATCTGTGAGTGAGGGCTGGTTGCCAGTTTCTCGTCAAGACTCTTGAAAAATCTAATATGCATTATATGAAGACTAATATCCGACGCCCTTATAAATCCAGAAGAGTCCCTACAGAGAGCAGTCAGATCTGGTCATTCACTGGATCAAAATCAGTCCTGTTTTCACTTAAAAGGAGGTTGAACAGAGTTTTGAACTTCAGGTGACCTGTGGCCTGCTCTGTGACATCAGTCTGGTCTACATTACCAGAATCAGAGCGTCTTCAATAAGCTCTGGTGTCTGGCACCCCTACTTCAATATTTAAAAAGGCCCTCTCTGCTAATTAACTTGTCTTTCTCGGCTAAATAGCAACATGCTCAAAACAATAATCTGTGCCTGGCATTCTGTTTATCTCGTGGAGCAAACAGAAATAACACAGGACAAAGTTTCTGTCCTCCTGCTGACCAAGAGCAGCAAACAGGACAGACATACGGACGGTCTGCAGGGCGGCTCCTTCACGCTGCACTTTGTCAACATGTCGGTGTGTTTGACCTCTTTCAGGGCAGAAGAGAAAGACTTAAACCAGATTACATGAAAGAATGAGTAGAATTTGAGACACATTACAGACAAACACTCTGAATGTAACAGGCTGTTGTATGACAGGAAAGCTCTTTGTGGTTTTGACTGCAGTTACAATCATTCCCCGATCAAATCCAGGTGTAAGAATCAAATATGTCCATTATTTCAGTGTGATGCATTCAGAAATTTAAGATGTAATATTAGAACATAACATTTGATTAGGCATGCATCATATCGACTTTTTGCCGATAAACAATTTGTTAAACCAGTAAATCATGGTATATGGTGTTTGTGTATTAGTTGTGCTGTTATCAAAAAAAAATAGGAGGTGTTGTCTGATTTGGTCAACTTTTGTTTATGATAAGACAAAACACAAGAAGAAAGCACTGAATTCTGCTTTCAATGGTAAATGTGTTGTTTTATTGACTATAGGCATTCAGTGACGGAAAGTACTTTTATTTGGAATAAATGCTCATTATAAAGTTGATTTATTTTTTTATCAGTTACCTTGTAGGCTGGAGCTTTACTGTAGATGTGTGCATTTTGTCAGTATATGTGACATAAAGACTGCAAATTAGCTGAAGCAACACATCTTATATACATTCACATTTTCCCATTTTCTGTGGCAATGTATGTATCGTCCCTGTTAAATAAACATAAAATAAATAAATAAATAAGTAACATGTATAACCAATAAATCAGTCGCAAATATCATCAGTGACTGTCATATATGTAAGTCTGCACAATGTCAAAATTGTGCAATTTGTATCAGAACTCTTTAAATCTTTCAAAGTCTTAAATCAGATGTTTGAAATGTAATGCTATATTTTTTACCGTGTTTATGGTAAAGTTCAGAATGAAAACATTACAGCTGATCAAGCATTTATCTCTGTAACTAACAGGAGGAGTGTTTCCTTAATTGATCTCTGTGTTCACACTAGGCCTACAAATATCATGACACATACAGAGTCTTTGATTTAAGGCACCTTTTTGCCTCCAGCTGATTTTTTCGCCAAAATGTTTCCAACCTACCTATGTAAGACAGTTCCATGACATAGGACGTTTCTGCCCATGGCAAACACATTTAATGAAACTTTTTCACGAAGTTTTTTCACATTTGTGAGCACAGTTTTAATCAACTAAGCAGAAATCTCCACAGCCCTCCTGTTCTTCTGTGTTTTTTTCCACACATTACGACACTATAAGGCATATTCTAAATCATGTTAAAGAACAAAAAGGGTTATTTTAAAAAGTCTAAAACAGTTTTTCGTAAGTTTTAAGAGCCTCAAATTTGGAACAAAACTATCTTTACCTAGTATGTTTTGCTGAGGTAATAGCTGTTAACTGTTGTTTAAATGTTTGTTTATGTGTCAGTTCAAGGTTGGGGGTCAAAAAGTACTGATACAACAATGTTTCACAATATTTTGTGAAACAACATTTATTCATTAATATTTCATTGCACAATTTTAACATGTAGAGATGTTATTACTGCTGTCACTGGACGGACAACCACGTTTATCCATATGGCAGAGAACATATATTAATAATAATTATTAGACTCTGACCTAATTCATGGCATCTTGAGTGCACTGTACACTTTCTTCTCCTTCCTGGTCTTAAAAAGTGTAACATTAAAAAAGTGTATTGGAATCCTGAACATTGTACATCCCTACTTAAGCTCAGTTGCTCTCCACTTGCCTTGCTGCAGGACCCAACCTCCCCTCCTTAATAACGAATCCAAACTAGGGATGCACGATAAAGGATTTTTGTTGATACTGAATATGCTGAAACTGATGAAACTGATATTTTTGTCATCAGAACAAAACCCACACTTAACAAAAACTGGTCTGTTGCTTTCATGGTGTCAGTTTGCTTGTGTTTAAAACAAAAAAAGTATTATTTAATTAATCATACTTTTGATTTACCAAAGTGGAGGATGTGGTAAACTATAGGATCACATTTGAATATTTTGCTGATATTACAGCCAACATGTGCGATGTATATGGCCAATGTGCACGGCCAAAATTTTGATTGTAATCATCAGGGCTGGGACGATACGCTTTTCTCCTGATTCCATTTTTTACGATTTTTTAGGTGCCGATTCAATTTAATTTGTGATTCCACAATATTGCTGATTTTTGCAATCATTAGTTAGCTTTTTTAACACCAGCGAAAAAGATGAATAAAGCATTTAAACTTGGAAAAAAAGTTTTTTGAACCAAAAAATCGATTTTAAAAATCGTCAAACAAAATATCCCGATACTTTTGTCAATCCATTTTTCTCCCACCCCTTGTAATTATGTACACAATGTCCTTATCTGCTGGTCCTGATACTCAACTTTTTAAGCAATTATCTGCCAAAACAAATATTGTCCAACCAGTATTTTGCATTCCTTTCTTCAACCCAAATTTTTGTTTCCTTTAAATCCCTTAAAATACCTCATGCAGAAAATAAAAATATGGCTCAATAAAAAAAAGCATGCTTATGAGGCATATCATAGCACACGCCCTGGAGGAAATGCATGTACACAAGTATCTTAATCTATTTCCTGTGATAAAACTAACTTTTTTGTTCAGAAAAAAAGTAAGAAATAATATGACTACCATGGGCAAACCAGATTTGTTTTTCCTTGATATTAATGTAAATAAGTCAAGATATTGAGAAAACAACCGGAAATAAATCATAATTGCAGCAAAAAGAAGTTCAATGAAATGTATAAATGTTTGTCTTGACAGAGCTTCGGTTCATCGCAGACTTTTTATCACCGTTATTTTTCCCTGCACAGATTCTGGCCCACTGAAAACCCAAACACACTCTTTTCACTCTTGACCCATCAGTAAAGAACCAGTGTCTAACTGCCTGGGATTATGAGTCATGGTAAAAAGAACGAGTGTTAACCTAAATGCATCTCCTCTCACCTGATGTAGTCGTTTCTACAGAGGATCATGCCGCTTTTTGTGTAGCACGATGTGCCGATTTCGCCCAGCTGGGCCTGGCAGCAGGAGCACTTGAGGCATCGGCTGTGCCAGTAGCTGTCCATGGTGTAGAGGAGGAAACGGTCTGCGATTTTGCCCCCGCAGCCCGCGCACCGCTTCCAGGACAGGGAACCCGTGCCCACCGGGGGTGGCTGGCTGCTGCCTCCAGGATTCACCATTGTCGCTAAAAAACAAACAAAAACACACAGAGAGGAGATGATGTGAACAATCCGCCGGGTTTGTGTTCATGCATTTGCCAGTATTGTTTTGTATACAATGAGGTCAAAGACTAGGAAGGGTCAGCGGGCTCTTCGATCCACACACAACAGGGTAATTAGATCATGTACACCACAAACAAAAAAGTCAATGCGGCAGATTTGAAATCACAATTCCACAAACCTCCCTTTTCTCAGACTTTCAGTTGTTTCAGGGCTTTTAAAAAGAAAAGGCAGATCTCATTAAGGAACACCTCCCTGCTCCACAACAACAGATCCACCAGTCATTTAGCGAACTAATCTGCCCTTGATCTCCCGTGTCGTCCCCGTGCTGTTGCTTCTCTGGACCTCTCATGATGAATGTCTGTTAGCTGATAACACCGGGAGCAAGAGGAACAATTATGCAGAGCGAGGCTTTTGTGGAGCTGTCCGAAGAAATTCTAAAAAAGCGGGACAATACATCAGCGCACAATTCCTCACTTTATTATAGCTTGAATGGCTGCTGAGGTGGTGATTATTACCCACAAACACAAAGGAAGTCTTCAGAAAAATGCTGCATTTAAGGTGATATTTAAATCAGTTTGGCTTCTTAGGGTCACCAAAACTTTGACCTAGGGCTGGGGCCTGTTTCCTGATAGGGATGTATTGATTTATTCATATTGTTTATCAATAGCAATAAAGCTAAATATGAATGCTTGGCTTAGTAAAAAGACTGTTTACATTAAGAACCACTGACAGGATCATTCAGGCCACAAAGTAAAGCTCACATGAGGAGCCATTTTGCTTTTGTTATTTTATTTGAGCTCACTGGTGATGTGACATTTCTGTATTTTACCTTTAAGACCTGGACTAACTTTGCTGCAGCATGGGGAGAGATACTGATCATTCTGATTTGAGTGACTGTTTGTATAAAAAGTTTATACATTTTAAGAAAAAAGGCAAATATCTGCAGTTAAAACCATGAGTTTAAGCTTTAACATGTTTTCCTTCATGCTTATATCTGCCGCAGAGGCTTAGTGATAAAGAGAAATGTAGTAAAAATGAGTTAAGCTCTAATTTAAAAAAAACTATTTAACTTAAGATGCTTTATCAGTCTCAAACTGGTTAAGAGCATTTTAAAATGATCAATATTTTTAAATTTTTACAAACCAGAAATTTTGTTGTGTATGAAGAGCTCTTTTCCAAAACGCTATCAATTCATTTTTATTTAGAAAAATGACATTATTTACCCAGACCCACCATTGGGTTGTCTGGGGAACTGAACTTTGAAATACAGTATAAACAGGGATGTATAGCTTTCTGGCATTAAATACTGATAGGGCAGGTAGTACAATCGGTATACAAAAGAATAGCATTGAGTAATATA
The DNA here is from genome assembly GCA_036419115.1 of Scarus forsteni. Lineage (NCBI taxonomy): Eukaryota > Metazoa > Chordata > Actinopteri > Labriformes > Labridae > Scarus > Scarus forsteni. The sequence continues at coordinate 2,015,526 of JAZDUH010000136.1, forward strand.
TATATTTTTAATTTTGGCTTTATAGCATTTCGGAAAAGACATCTTCATATGTAATGTTGCTTTTATTGTCCATATCAACCAGCTTTACTGCAGCAATATCAAAGTGCCTGGTTGACATTTTTGTCCTATGTGGATTTGACTTGAACCCGACTAATCTTTGGTTCTTTATAGCTAAAATAAAAAGCTTGGCTTGTTGCATATTATGCCATTTTGGTAAAAAATACTCAAATATGTTGTTTAGCTCAAGTAACCCATCCCTACTTTGACCTACGGGAATTACAGCATGATCTACTTAGCTGCAATCAGTGCTCTTACATCCCCATACTGCAGCAGATCACACAGGACAAGTTTTTATTCAACGTTTTCACAGTCCACAGCCTTCTTCAGTACCTGAGTGGCATTTTGTCGTAGTGTTTGAGGTTTTGACGTGAACCTGGCTTTATTTTTGTTCTGCTGCTACAACGAAAGCAAGATCATGTATCGGGATACAATGAAAAAATAACCAGAAACAGTTTTTAGTCCGTCTTGCCCAGCTTTTTGCCCTGCAGTATTCTAAAAATGACGTAGCATGTTGCAATCAGTGATTTCAGATCACCCTGATGGAGAGTGGCTCATTTTGTGTCATTTCTATGCAACCGGCTGTTAAAAAGGTGACTCTGTGACAAGAGGTGTTGTGTGGATTATGTTTGTAACCAAACTTTGTTTTAATTTTTTTTTTTGCAAGAAAGAAAGAGAAAAATTCTGCTAAAACAAAGACGGAACAATATTTGAACAAAAAAATAATACTACATCACTTTCCCCTCTGAAATTAAGTTTTTGGGAACATCTTGAATAAATGATTTGTCTCTTTATGTGCTGCAATTTAACTACGTTTTTAATCACCTACCAGTTCTCCCACTGTGGTCATCTGCCGTGATAAACACACATCAACTCACCTCACAGACACTTCTACCTAAAGCCTGTTGTGTTTAACTCTGATAAAGTCCCCTAACCCTGACAAGTGAATTATCCATGAGCAGCCTCGTTTTCTAAAGTTATGGCTCACCTTGCTGCTTAGCGTTCATGGACGTTGAAGTTAAGACTGTTTTTGAGAATAAAAATGTCCAACTGTTTCAACATGCAAGTATCTATTTAAGGTGCATCTTTCATATTTAGGATCATCACAGGGCAAAAGATAGAAATAAACATCTAAATATCAAAATGTATTGCTCAGCCTAAAGCTAAATCTTCCAAAATATGCAGTTTGGTTCACACTCTGTCCCCACTTTGACCAAAATGAATGAAAACACCATCCAACATGTTGCAGCCAGTGTTTTAAAAGTGTCTGTGTGACATTTGGACCCTGCTTGGAACATTTTTTTCCGTTGATTCATTATGTAAAAAATGAACTGGTGTGTATAAAGTATCACATATTCATCTAAATATACTGAGAGTGAGTTTCAGTCCTCATCAATCAGCTCTGCAGTAAAAAGCTTCTTTTTAAAAATCCTAGTGTGGCATTTGGTCTGCGTGGAGCCATCTTTTTTGTTAATTCATTAAGGAAGAAAGATCACTTAGTATATATTAAGTATCACACATTCACCTAAATAAACAATGAATGACTTTTGCTCCTTATCAATGAGCTCTGCAGTTATATAAACAGCATTTAATAAAGCAGATGACAAACAAGGGATTAATTTTCTGACACTTTTTCATGCAAATATTGACATTTAGCTTCCTTTTAAATGCTCTTCTGTGGCATTTGGCTCATGTTTAGCACCAACTTTTATTACAAGAAGAATGAACAAGACTAACATCATGTATTGCTGTTTAACTAAAAACACAGATATCCCTTTCTGTTCCTTATCGCCCAGCTCTAACTATGACCTGCAGTGATATAAACATGCTTCAGTATGTTGCAACCAGTGTTTTAACATCACCTTAATGGAGCAGATAAACCACAGATCTGCTGTAATGGTGCTAAGTGTTTTTAATCTGATGCAATGCAGACATTTGTTCCAACCACAAAATTAATGTGGTTTCATTCTCATGTAATCCCCTCCAATTTGGTGAGGCAGACTACGTGGATAAAGCCAAATCTTTGTTGAAAGGCAGGTAGGCTAATTAGAGTTGGGGAGGCGGTGGGAGGGGTGTGCGGTTGGGGGGTTTGCACACAGAAAAGCATTCAGTATAAGCCCATTAGCGATGGCTCTCAGGGACAAACCATGGCGTACCTTAGTGCTGATTAAATCTAAAAGCAGATGAATCAAAAGGCCGACCTGAAAGTGACTCCCTGGATAAACAAGACGGACCATCGTCAAGTTTCATTCAGAGAGGAGTTTTTCTTTTTTCTTTTTCCTCGCTGAGGGGATGGAGGGGACAGGAGGCGAAGAAGAGGTGGAGGAGGGGGGAGGAGGGTGGGGGTGGCTTTTAACTTAAATGGGCTAACTCAAGTAATTACACGGGCAGGCAATTTGGGCGCAAGTCATGGAAATAGAAGAGGAGAAAAAACATGCCAGGCAGCAATGTGCTAAAAGGTCCTGCTGAAGCTTTTAAATGGAAAATAGAAGAAATGTTAGCATCACTTTGGTGTTATTGTGGAGCAAATGTGTGAAAAAGTGGGATTAGGAAGAGGGCAGGCTAATAAATATCCCTGCACACATTCATAACACCAGAAGAAACACATGGATAACCTTCATTTTCAGGGTAAACAACAGTTAAATCAGAATTAAGGACATTTGAAGTCAGCGCTAGGGCTGGGCAACATGGACTGAAAATCATGACTCAATATTTTTCACTGAAAAGCACACAATGTCTCTTTCTTTATGTTTTTTTCTGGTTAAACAAATGGTTATCAGGATTCCATAAAATAAATGTTGACATGATTTTGGTCAAAACTGAAAAATACTGATGCCTATTTGAAACAGATGTAATAAATCCGAGTTCTGTGCACCAAATACACAGCATTTTTATTCCTTAAAGGTCAAATATTGCAAATTCTTATACGGTGCCTGTCCAAGTTCTGCCAAATCACTGGCAACATTTCAGAATGAAACTGTCAAAATTGACCACAGTGTTGACTGCCATTTGTGTCAAATGGTGAAATATCAAAAAGCACCAAAAATTATGTCCAGGCGTATTTTTAAGTCACTTGACTGAACAAATATGTTGGAAATGTTTGGAAAGAAGGCTTTGAATTGGCCATGAGCATGGGAAACCGCCCAACTCACCAGTCAAACCAACTGTATCAAAGGTTGCCAACATGCTCGAAGGCTGTTGCTGCCTAAAATTGCAGGAATTCTGTTCACAGTTTTGCAAAAATTTGTGCAGTTTAGACAATGGCTTAAAATCGCCACTTTCACCCTCAACTGCCCAAATTTCACACTTTTCACAATGATGCTGTTATCTTTTTGTAACTTAGACTGTGGCTGAACTTGCGTTAAATCAAATCACTGTGGTAAAAGGGTGGCACTGGGCAACAGTGAGGGAAATTACCACTTATGCATTGCCATCAACTTATTAGTGCATCTCTTAGTCAGTACGCATGGTTTACCTGCAATTTCTAAAGAGGGCAAATAACAGGTTACCTGTTAACAAATGTTTTGAACCTCTATGTTTGTTGCCGTTGATTTGGACCGTGATCAGTATAATTTGATTTATAGCTACAGTTAAAATACATCAAAATATGACAAGCAAAATGTCTATCTTCATTTTGGCTATGCAGTTAAAGTGGCTTATACTGTGGTAAGTATAATTTGAACACACTGTTTTCTAAAGCATTAGTTATGGGGCATTTTTCCACATAACCCATTTAACTGGAGATGAACGATAACAGATCTTTGCCAATATCTGGTGTGCTGATATTTCTGAACTCTGTATCGCTGAAATCAACACCAATGTTTATTTATTTTATTACTTATTTTTGTAAATAGCAGTCTTTTATTTACCAAAACTGACCCACTCCTTAAACAGTGAGTCTGTATGTGTCCGAAAAATATGAAGCAATAAATCATTTTATTCTATAAATTAAGCTTTTGATCGATAACAGTGAATATTCAGTGATGATGAGATCAACTATCGTGATATATTTGGACATTTTGACTGTATTAAAGCCAGTATATTAGACATATGGCCCATTTGTGAAGCCAAATTATCAGCAACAATTGCCACATCTGTCCATGCTGGTATGCAGCCTTCTGCTGATACCTATACTGTTCTGTCATGCAGCTCTAATATTGTTATCTGTCGTTGTCTTATCGCATTTCTCGTCCAAAAATGCATAAATTCCCCATTAAAACCTGCCTTACTGTCCAGCCCTAGCCACCACGCAACCGAGTATAAACAAACACTCACCTCGTCTGTTTCTTTTGAGTGTAATGGCTGTGGAAGTTGATGACTTGAGGGGTGGGTGGGAAAACTGTAAGTACGCAAGAGTCCCAAAAAAAGTTCAGGTACGACGCGCGAGGTCGGCCTCCAGCTCCGCGCGACGAGGACGAGGCTCTCGAGCTCGGATAGTCACTCAGTGCGCAGGCAACAAGCGGAGGAGCGCCGAGCAAATGGAGTTATCAGATAGTATTTCCACTGGATGGTTCCCGTTTGACTGTTGCTGCTTTACTGCTCTGCTTTTCGGCGAAACAAAAGGAGTCCATTGCAAGCTCTAATTACACGTCTGGGCATGCTGTAATTTCCTCCTCCGAGCGAGAAGAAGAAGAAGTGCGCGCGACGGCAGAGAGATAGAAAAAAGGGAGGAAATAAGGAGTGCTGGCTGTAATTGACTCTTCTCTCTCCTCTGGTCGGCTCTGTCTGTGGGTCCCGTTAGCTGCTCGCTTGTTCTACATGTGTCGCTGACAGGAAGAAACCTCCAGTAAAAACCCCTTTTAGCCGCGTGACGATAGAGGAGCAGGAGCCAATCAGCGCGCAGGCGATTTAGGAGGAATAACAAACCCGGCCAATCAGAGGGCGGGGAGATTGACTCGGGCACGCAAAGGGATGGAAACGGTGGAGATGAAGTGAGGAGATGGGGGGGGGGAAAGGTGCGAAAGGAAAGGTAAATGCACCAACTTAAAAGAAATAAAGATTTAATCCCTACAGGGACTTCCAAATTGGCCAAAATAGTCGAACAAATATCCAAAAAGCCTCTAAAACTAAACAAATGTGCCTCGTTTTTGATGAGCTGCTATAATAAATCGTGTAAATTAGTCCTAAAATCCTCTTAAGTCATCCATAATACCCATGAATAGAACCACGCACGCTTACATCCTAATTAAAATGAATTATCTCCTTTCTAATTAACTTCATATCTTTACGTTTTCCAAATTCTCGCCGCATAGCAACATCCCCCAAACTGCATTCATCTCACGTCCGACTTTAATTAGTTGACATTCAATAACTACTCAGTTTACCGAGGGTGACTCCAACCTCTGGGAAATATCAGGGCCCCAATAGCTGCGTAGTGGCGCCATCGTCTGTCACTGAAAATAATCGCAGCAAGGCCCGCTGTCGTTTACAACCTCATTAAGCCTCAGGTCATTGGTTTCAACACCTATTAAGGCTAATCTGCAAGACCTCGATTTGGCTGAGATGCTTTAGTTCATTCATCCTTATACAGCTCAGTTTTTTATTCAAAGACAAGATAAAGTTGCAGAAACTTTAATAACAATAAAGTAGTGCTGGAATACTTTCTGGCATCATGTTAAGAAGATGAAAAAATACTCTAGTTGAATCCACTTTTTGAAGAATAAAGGCTCAGTAGGCTGGAAAATATCAAGTACAATATCAGTACTTAAGATGTAGGGTTGGGCAATTCTATCTATAAATAAAGTAAAAAAAATATGTAGAAGCAGAAATTTGAGCCCCATAAAAAGACATCACATAGGGCTCAATATCCCAAACTAACATTTCAGTGCAGTTGGATCTGCATCCATTTACTATTTATTTACTTTGGAAACAGGACAATGGATTTTTGAAAATATTTGATTTGCCAATATTTCTGCACTCAATGGTAGTAAAAGTACGCACTCTCCACTTTACTAAATTGAACTCAGCCTTACGCTCTGACAGTTTGTGTTAGAAACTATCATGGAAAAGGAAAAACATTTAATCTTGTAAAAACAATGTCAGGGATTATTTAATGTAATCATTCACTGAAGCTTTGCACGTAGAAACATCTTGCTGACGTTTCAGCCAATATTAAGGCAGATATGTTGTTTTGATATCCCTGCAACAGATCTTTGTGAAGTTCACTTTGCTTGGAAGCTGACTACTTTGTCAAGAGGGATCCAGCTCAGATATAAAGTGTATCTTCCAGGAGGTTTTAATCAAATCCTTCAGCTTCTCTCTGAGATTTTACACTGTAAATCTACCATGATAAATCATTAACTATGTGGTTATTTTTCACATTTTATTTATACAAAAAGTGTCAATGATGATGTTGGACCTCCATGTTACATTTCAAAGGAAGTGACAACAACCAATCAGACATGCATCCTTCTTCTTCTCTTGTATGCTTTCAAGTAACATACAGTAATCCAGAGAAAAACACAACAAGAGATAAGAGCTGTGAGCAGACAAAAAAAGAACAGAAATGTCATCCTCTAACTGAAATATGAGAAACAGAGAGATGTGCACTGTTGATTATTTAAATATAAACTTTACACACCAAAGGCAAAAATGGAAATTGTTACATAAAATAACTTTTTGCCGATTGTTTTTAAATGTCTTTATTGGTGAAATATCAATAAATATGCCATCCAGAGGAGACAAAAGTTTTTCTTTTAGATTTATGTACACCAGTGACCCGGAGTTGGGGGCAGAGGTAGACGCCTACTGCAAAATGTGTATACATGTGATTTGTTTTTGTTTCCAGTCTGTTTGCTTGCTGTCATTTTCCTTGTGGTAGCCAAGGCTTAAGGAAATTATATTTTGACGTGAAAAAGCTTGTTCATCATCTTCTGTGAAAATTACATAGTTGTTTTTATTTAAACTTTCTTGATATAAAATTATTAATGCATTAATTTGACATCATTTTTACACAAATATTCTGATTGACCAGGTTTTCTTGGATAAAGAAGTTGTCTTTTATTTGATTGTTCTTGAATGGTGAGGTTTTACAGGCATTCAAAGAAATAGCCAGGCAGATCAAAAGTATCCAAAATTGTGTTGGAGTTTCAAGGGTTAAGCTATTATCTTTCATCACCAACATTGAACTGATAATGTTGTGCATCCCTATTTAAACTTGAAACAAAGGTTACAGGTTGGAATTTGTAGATTCATTGTTGGGTGTTTATGGTACTTAACAGCCTGCCCATCTACCAGTCCCACACTAATATATAAATATATGCTAATAATCTACTTGTGCACTGTTTTCCAGCATGGTCGGTTTATTCTTGTCGTACCACATAAAAAGCTGATGTTGTGCTGCTGGTTGTCAACAGTCCTTTGGAGACATTTGGTATTTGGCCACATGGATTTGACTTGGAATTAACTTGTTTCTTTTTACTTCTTAACTCAACTATACTTTCAGATAAAAAATAAACATCTACATATAATTTTCAGTACATTTTGCCCAGCTGTAGAGCCCAACTGTTCTGCAAAAAAAGTGACGTCTTCAGCTAAACAAAACAAAAGTGTTTCTATTGGAGAAAAGTTTGTGTTGTTTGAGATTGCTGCAGCAGTTTTACATGACAAAACAGCTTCATTATAAGATGCCCCCGGCTTCATTAGAAAGACATCAGATGTATAAAGATGATCTTTTTCTCGACTTTAATTGTTTAATTATTCTCTCAGCTCCAAAGAGATTTTGCTGCATCAAGCTGATTTCCCTTTTGGCAGAGCCGATGCTAGTCCACCTTGGTTTGAGTCTCGTTCTCCTGACGCTCCCATCACCAGCTCGAACAAAAAAAACACAGAAGATGGTGAAGAATGTCTTTTTTCACCAAGGAATGATTAATTGATATAAATGATTAAAACAGAGGGAAATTATGAAATGAATTTGAAAAGGGGCCTCACAGGAGAAGCTTTGTTTGTTCCAGGCCTTTTTAATGAGCTTTTCACAACTGGGCAAGAGAAATTACTTTGTGTGTTTCTTTTTCTGCAGCTCCTTTGCAAAATAATTATGGCTAGTTGGAGTGAGGAGGAGGAAGAGGAGGAGGTGGGGGGTCAGGGAGCTGCGAGGGGGGGATTTTCTCTCAGAAATTGATCATCTCTCTTTCTCCACAGAGATCTGTTAGTCCTGTGGCAGTCTCCAAGCAGCTGCATTATGAAGCAGAGCAGATAAAGAAAAACACACAACAATATGGCAGGACACTATTTCAATGTTTAAAGAGGGACAAGAGAGCGTCAGATGTGGCTCGCAGTGTTGATACTCCCCACAGGGGTGATCTCACCGAGATGAAAAGGAGACCACGGGGCTCTGTAATGAATCTGTTCGTCCTGTGGGAAAAAGGCAGGAGAGCCTCATTCAACATGGTGTTTAACTTGAGACTGGGACTGACTCTGTTGTTTGCAGCAAGTGCTGGATTGGAATAAGTTACTTTTCATGCACTTCTCCTTTTAAAAGAGATCAAATAACTAACTACTCAATCAAAATTAAGTTATTCCCGAACTTTAAAGTATTCATTTTGTTTCCCTTTTCAAAAAACGGATCAGCAGCAGGCCGTTTTACTTTATTTATGCTTCTCTTGCTGAAATTCAGTATCGGTTGTTTTCTATTTTGCAAAAAAATGTCAAAATGAGGGTAAGTCTGTGGAAAAAAGCATCTCAACTATGATACAACCTATCAGCATCTTCTTTATAATGATATTTGCAACCAAGGACAAACTTTAAATGAAAGATGATCACAGTTACTGATCAGAGGTCTCATCAGATGAGACACAGCCAAAAATGTATCAACAAACTTAATGAGTAACATTTGTTTTAACAACAGCGACCACTTCCAGCTAAATGTCACAGGATAGCACCTCAACCTTGAAATTTTTCAGAAAACTCCAGGTTAACAGTGTGTTCCAATTCAATTCTTGGAAGTCATATCCTACAAGTTGCAAATTATGGCCCTTTTCCATTAGCACGCCTTGGCCCTACTCTACTCGGCCCTACTTGATTTGCAGCGTGTTTCCACTAGCCTGGTACCTCCTAAAACAAGCTAGGTTTAGTACCTACTCCGCTCTGGTTCCAAGCGAGCTGAGTCGATACTGGAAGATGACGTCACCAACTGCCGGCTACAGATTGGTCAGACAATGTCGTCATTGATGGGTCATGAGCGCGACGACTTAGCATGCTAGCGGTAGCTACCGTTAGCTTACCCTCATACGTCTTTACTTTGCAGCTCGATTGCTCTCGTCCTCGGCTTCATTCTGTTGTATAGCTTCCAGAACTCTCCTGTGCTTCTCAAGGGGTATTTCTTCTTGCCACCTGCTGCCTTCTTCTGCTTTCCTTTTTTACTCGGTTTGTGACAAAAAGCCACAGATTGTTGTGTCGCGACACTGCACCCCGTTGGGCAGGCGACTGGGGCTAATGGAAAAGCAGCACAAGGTGAGTAGAGTAGAGCCGGGTAGAGTCCAGTAGAGTAGATAGGGCTAATGGAAAAGGGCCATTAGACATGACACTGCGATGCCTCCTTTGGTCAGCATTTCCTTCTGGGAGGTCAAATAATCTTCACTTTACCAGCTTGAAAAAGGGACGTGTTTAAGTGGGATGTGACATAATTCCTGATTCCCTTGGCCGGATTTTAGTGGTAAATTGAATGCACTATAACTTACCTAGACAATTCCTTGTCTTCCCCCCTTTTTACACTTAAAGAAAAACACCCCAAATTATCCTGAAATGACCTAGGTGACCTGCATATGTGAACGCAAAAGGCAAACTTTTTCACTCAAATTTCATTCTGAGATTAACCTGCTGTTCCCCTTGTACTGCTCTTAAAGGTGCATTCCAGTTGATCTTGGAAGTTTGATTCTGAGTTGAACTCTTGATATGTCACTGGGAGCCCCCACTTTGGTCAGAATTTCCGACATAGAAGTGAGATGATCCTCAGCTACCCCAACTTTACCAGCTCGTAGCTGGAACACATTTAAGTGGGATGTGACAGCGTCCCTTGTCTGAGTTCTGGGGTAAATGGAACACACTGCAACTTAACCAGAAAATTCCTTGACATTTTTCACCCTTTTTTGTATTTTTGGAACATAACTAACATTGCACCTTTAAACACAGATGTTTACAAGGTGCTGTGATAGACAAAGCTATGGTAGGGGATAAGCAAAAACATAAAAAGTAAAGCTATAAGAATAAAGTCATAAAGTCACAATAATTAAGTTGAAAAGTTACAAGAGTAAAGCCAAAAAGTTACGCGAAAAATCTCACAGTTATGAGAATTAAGTCAAAACTTATGATCAACATAAGCATGTCCTACAATTTTAGCTTAATTTAAATAGATTTATGACTTTATTCTTCTAACTTTATGATATTGTGTAACTGTAAGACTTTATTCTTGTAACTTTACTTCTTTAACATATAAAAGCATATAAAAAGCAGAATTATGGAAACAATAAATTAACAAATGGTTCAAACAGAGACCAAATGAGTCAAACAAGAGGGCTCAGTCATTCCTGTAAAATAAAGCAGCAACAGAGAGGAAGATGGTAAACTTGAAACAACTGAAGTTGTAGTATGCAGCCACTTCAATGTTCCTGTCCCAGCAGAATGACTGCAAAGTTCCAGTCAATTACCAGCCAACATCCAGCCAAAGGGAAGGCCCAAAGTCCACCATAAACATGCCCATTTGATAATGTTTCCCTCACAAGAACACAACCAATGGGCTTGTCCTTATCGGAGTGGTGTTAGCATTAACCGGTCACTACTCCATGTCATTGCCGGGTAGCTAATTATGGTCATGATGGTGAGCAGGTCCCAGCATGTTCCACTCATAGACCAGTCAAGACTTGGTCAGGTAAAGTGGGGAAAATAAAGTGGATCCATCTATAGGAATATACAAAAAGTGCATGTTAAAAAATCAACATGTACACATGAGTATAGTAAAGAAGGTTTTTCATTTTATATGTTGTTAAGGACACTATAAGACCAAAAAATAGACGATAAATTGATTGATAGAGAAATGACAGCTGGCAACAGTTGATAACATCACACCAGGAAGATGGAACGATGAGGATAAATGGTGGATAGATAAAAGAAGTGAGAAGATTTAAACATGTGAAGATGGTGAAAAAATGCACTACAGTGATGAGAAACTGGCAAAGGGATTAAGAACAGCAGAGACTAAAAAAGTTTAGATAGATAAAATACAATAAAATAAATAAAAGTGATAAACAAGTATGCAAGCAAAAAAAAAACAGCATCATGTAGAAGTAAGTCTTACAGCATGTTTTAATAGGTGTCACATGAACCCTTTTAACAGAAAAACAGAAAAATCCTGCATTATGTCCTATTCTGAAATTGTCTTGGTGGGCTGCATGTGTGAATGCAAGCAGCAAGCTTTTTCACCCAGACTTCATCTTGAGATATACTTCCTGCCCTTCAACCTAAAAAAGCCCCTGACTATCTTGTCCACACTTGGCCGTTACTTCAGGATGTTTTTCTGCAGTTTGCATGTTAGTCAGCGGGAAAATGCTGGTATAGATTTCAGGTTTTTGGCAACTTTATTTATAGAGCAAAATAAATACTTTGTTAACTGAAAGACATGGGGGATAAAAAGAGATAAAAAAATAAAAGCTGAACTCATGAGGAGGCAGTAGTGAATACAAATGTTGCCAGGACTGTTTTTAAAGAGTTCACAGATGCAGAATGTCTCAGGTACTCCGGTAGTTTGCCAACTTCTAGCCAAGATTTCAGGGTTGGTCTGGGGTATATCAACACTCTTTCGTTGTTGTCACACCTACATCATTTAGAGTTGTTGCAAGGCATGAGTTTGTTTGTATGAGCACAGCATATACAATTAGAAATTTGTTTGGAAATGTTTTGTGTAACATCTGGATTAACAACTGCAACCACAGACACTTTCAGCTGAACGTCACTGAGTTTGTTTACATTTATTTCACAAGGTCTGTTACACATTAATAAATATTTTCATCTGCATAAGACCTCTTATCTTGTTGGTTTGTGGATAGCTTTGCCTGCTATCTTCCTTCTCAACTCATAGTCATAGCAATGCTGACTGAGACAAAATGACGCAAGGCCAGCCCTGCATATTTGTGCTTTGGCCTCCTTCAAAATAATGCAGTGTGATCATGGAATAATCTAGAGTGTAAATGTATAGAAGGACGTTTGGTTTTTGTGTGCGTTTGTTCATTGGAGAACAGGATAACTCAAAAAGATATGAAGCCAGTTCGAGTACATTTTCAGGAATGTTGATCATGGCAGGATAGAAGTTATATGTTTTGGTCTTTCTATCTTAGCATTGCAAGAAAGGGCAGTTTTCCATATTATCACTAAAACTCGAAAGGTTCTCTGTAGATTTTCATGACATTTTCGGGGATGTTTGGTCATGACACAGAGTAGGAATAGTACAAGTTTGGTGGTTATCTGAGACCCAATCTGGACCCAGGAATTGTTTTAAGGATTTCGTTACAGTTCAGGATGGGGCAGTTTTCCACAGCTTTGACAATAACTCCATACAGTGTTGTAAATGCTTTGGCAGTTGTGTGTGCACTTGCAGCATTTGTAGTTTTCGACTAAATTAGAGCAAAGCAGCCAAGCTGTAGGCGTTAAAATCAGCTTAGTTAGTCTATTATCCAACCAGAAAGACAGAAATGCACCTGCATGACACAGATGATTATGAATGAGTGAGATATAATAATGAAGAGCTGACCTTGTATGATGGATTAATTCCATATATCTTGTCATTTGATTATGAAATGAATGCTAGAACAATGCAAATAATAGAAGTACTCCCTTTGCTGTTCTGTATACAATACACTTTGCTGCTTTGCTCAAAGGTCTTTGACTGGTCTATCCATCCATCTTCTAGCGTTTATCTGGGGCCAGGCTGCATAGGCAGCAGGCTAGACCCAGACTGCCCTCTTCCACTGTCACATTTTCCAGTCCTCCCAGGGGTTTTCAAGGTGTTCCCAGGGCAGACAAGGTATATAATCCCTCCAGTGAGTTTCTGCCCCAGGGTCTCCTCCCAGTTGGACATGCCTTGAAAACCTCCAGGAGGCATCCCAATCAGATTCCCCGACCACCTTAACCAACACCTTTCAATGTCAGCAGTGGTTTTACTTTAAGTTCAAGTCTGAACTCCTCACCCCATCTCTAAGTCCAGTCCAGAGGAATTCTGACTGTGTTAAAATGTTTTCTTGCATTGCTATTTTAACAGCACAGTAAGTCATTTTTCCAGTACACCAGACATTTGACATGCTTCTTCTTACTCCAATTGCTTTTGCAGACTTTTTGCCAACACTAAATCATGACCAAGATGACAACACAAGACAAGTCTATTAATGTGGCAATAAGCCGTTGAGCAGTTTGCTCGGCTTTAAGAAGACATTTTACACACCCTAGACAATCATCAAATTAGAGTATGATGGCTGACCATCACACATTTCTCCCACTCTCATCTCATGTGATTGCTTACCAAAGTGCTGCATCGTCGTCTGTTTGTGATAAACCATCACACTGGCTTTGCTGCGTGCGAGTGTGCTGCCTTTAGAGAGACTGATATTCAGTTAGCTGAGCCGACTGATGAAGGAAGATTAGAGTTCAGATTATCTACAGATACAGAGAGACTGCTCCATGACTAAATGCAGGATGTTGGACGGAGCAGAAAGATCTCCAAATGAAATCTTCTATATAACTGGCTTCTTACCTAAAACGCATTAGGGATAGTTCAGACATTTAGGAAAACACTTATTCACCCTCCCTTTCAAGGTCTGATGAGGTGAACAATACGTTTTATTTGTATCTGTCCTAAAGAAAGTTTGGACACAGTTTCCAGTTAACTTAACTTGGCATGCAATGTGCAAAAGAATAAAAACAAACAAACAAGGAAATGTATGGTTGGGAAAAAGGGAATAAGGCAGAAAAATGTAGACATCAATGCCAAATATAATATCTCTTCACAATCCGACATACAAATACATGATTTACAAAGGGAAGGGTTTGGACTCTCAGTGTGGGAGATGGTCTGATTTTGTTAGATGTACATTTTTCGTGCAAACAACACCAATTATGTATCAGCCAGCCTCAGTATTTGCCAGAGGCCTAGAAACTTGACTGACCCTGGCCTATGCTTGCACAAGGACTGGGTTGAGAGAGAGCATGTTTAAAATGGCAGCCCTTGTTGTTTGGCTCCATATCTAAGCAACAGGGACCAAGTCAGTGTCCTATACCAGTCCTTAAAGGACTTCATGGTAAATTTTTGTGATTGTTGCAGCAGAAAAAGCCTGTTTGCCGCAGGTTTTTCAAAAAGCTGTGGCAAAAGCTACATTTTGTTTTTATTATACTATGGAATGGTAGATGGTACCATTTCATAATATAATATATGTCTTTAGTAAGGGACTGGGCCACCCCTGTTTGTTCACCTAAACTTTCTGGCAGGCTTTTTGGTTTTCTTTAAGGCAGCTACAGAACAGCAAAGGTTTATACATGCAAAAGAGTCTCATCACCATCTGATTTCACATGTAAACCACACACATACGCACACTTACCTGTATCTCATAATTCTCTGATCGCTGAACCCAACTGTCATACAACCCTATAAAGACAGCGCACACCCACATACACATGCAACAGTGATACACTGGACATGTTTACGGTAGAAAGGAGCTTTTAAAGTGATGAATGTCACTCATGTTGCACTACATCTGCATGTAATGTAGGTAGTGAACCCTTGTTAGTGTGTAAGACCTCAGGTAGCTGCTCTCACAGACTTTAGCAGTGATTTCATGGCCTTGCAGAGCAGATGTACCTGCCTGATTCTGAAATCGTGCATCTCCGTCTTGCCAGCCTCCATTGTCCAACGATTTCACTTGGCTAAATGCTTAACAGCCCAATCAGGTAAGAGAGGTGGGAGTTGCGGGAGCTGCGGGCGTGACGACAACAGGAAATGACTTGACAGGAAGTGAAGTCCTAAAACTGCATTAATCGTCTAAAAACTCATTAGTTTCACCAATATTCCATCATGATCCGCTCACAATACTCCTCCATTACATCTGTGTCACTCCAGACATGTTGTGTGACTGTACTGACCTCTGAACTGAAGAAGAAGAGCGCTTGCTCCGCGCCTGCGCAGTACGGCTCATTGTTTCAGGGGCGACCACTCAACAACTTTCTTCTTCCAGTTTTGTGCAAAATGGACGAATATCTATCGGATGAAGATGTTGTGGAGGAGAACTTTGAATATGATTGGTGTCCTTACAGTTTCGAGCCAGAGTTTACAGATGAGGAGCTCATCGAAAGGAGGACGCGGAAGCAGCGCTCCAGAGAGTACTGCGCAGGCGCAGAGGCATACATTCTTCTTCTTCAGTTCAGAGGTCAGCACAGTTACAAAAACATGTCTGAGGCGACACAGACTGTCTTGGAGGAGTAGCGTGAGGGGACCATGATGGAATATTGGTGAAACTAATGAGTTTTTGGACGATTAATGCAGTTTTATGAGTGGCGCAGTATGCCCTATGTGCTACCATTATACGGATGTCCGCCGCTCGATTTTGGATCTAAATATCTCCTGAAACACTGTTTGGATCAGGAAAGCCTTCTGGGTGAGTATATTGTTCTACTTCATTCTGCAAACAATGTGAAAGCTGCAGAAACCGAACTTTTCCTTTAAGGTAGTGAAGCTATCCGCTAATGACCTTTAGCCACTACGGCAACAAAGGCATACAACAGATAGCCGCTACGGCTTACAGCCATTAACTGTTGTTTGCCCTTGTAAGCCATAAGCCATAGTGGCTAACTGTTAGCCATTAGCAGCTACGTGTAGCCGCTACATACGCTACGTCATAGCAGGGCTGCTTGATATGGATTGGTCTGTGAAGAATATGATTGTCCAGTCACGAGCTGCTGTTGTTTTCGAAGGTTCTGCCCCTGAAAACATTTTTGCAGGGCTCCTCCCCAGATGGATTAGTGAAATATTTCCAATATGAAACTGTCCATCTGGCATGTCAGGTTAGTGATTTCAACCAGAGACATGGAAATTAGACTGAGAGAACATGAGAGTTTTGATGACAGGTTAAAGTTGCGGGGATTTGACAAGTTGTGAGACCATGCTGAATTTGGGAGAGTTGCCTGAATTTGCGACATTGCAATTGCGATTTCCAGGACAGACTGGTATACTAACCAAGACAGTTATTGAAATGTCGACTAGGTTTGGCTTTCTAACCAAGCACCACCTGACCCAGTCCAAGTTCCAAAGCCAGATTGGGCCCAGGGATCCATCTCCATTTGTTTGGGTCGGGTCTGACCTGCTTAAATAAGAGAAATATCAATTTTATTTTTCCTTGAGCTACATAAATTAAGAAAGCAGTCCTCTCAAAATGCTGACCTTTTCATCATCAGTTAGCAACATCATTAGCCTTCCATCCACTACTCACAACTCTACCACATCTGAATTCACTGACTAAAATCCTGTGGTCTTGACTTTAACACCAAAAGTAAAGCAGGAAACCTGTGCTCAGTTCCCCAAAAGGCAAATAAACACACCTAACTTCTCAGTAATGGAAGACTGCAGTCGTGTTATGTGTTGAACTGGCATTAAAAAAGGGGAACATTAAGCTTCACTAAATCAGTGTAATCAAACTCTTCAATCTGAGTTCATGGCTGTGTTTCCTGTGTTGTGGTATGTTTTCTGTACTGCTTCACTCTCCCATGTGGTCCCAGCCCGACTTGGGTCACGAAACAGCCAGAAGTGTTTTAATCAACAATCCCTCTCTCAAAAATATGCCTCACTTCATTAATTTGGCGGCATTGATCATGTTCATCTATCATTTGTAATTAAACAGAGAACAAGAGCTCAAGTAAATAGTAATCAACAGTTCAATAAATACCCTCTGTGTGTCAGTGAGTTTCTGTACGGCCTGTGCTCATAGTTCTTGATTTTTATCAGCTCCGGGCAGAGCAACAACTCTGGAAAATGTGTCAGGACTAATACAGAGGGCGGAAGATCAAGAGATAAAAAAGAAACTCAAACAAATGTTGTACTTAGCCTGATGTTTGTATGGGGAGCAGCTTAGGGGTTCATAGATATGAGACAAATAACTGAGAGAGAAACACTCAAAATATGCAAGACATCGAGGTCTTCACTCTTACGATGAGTGAAAAAATGCATTTAAGAATAAGTGTAATCGTAGCTTTAGTTTAGCAAGACCAGAGATGGGCTGATGGCACCCTGGGCACCACTCACTCCCTCCAGCATTACATCCTACCATTGTCTGGTCAGCAGTTTAAAGATTTTAGCTGGAAATGGCCCAGGACAGAACTTAGGCCATAGACAGGACGCAGAGCCACTGAAAACATGACACTGATGAAGTGACACCTATAACAACAGCAGTGGACAGGTCAATCAGTTAAAACAAACCGGGCCCATGTGGAGAAGGGGGCCTTTAAGTGACCTTTTCAAGCAGCCTTGGTATGACCCTTAAATGTGCAACTGAGTTTGATAAAAGGCTGTGACAGAAGAACAAACAAACTTAAAAGGTCTGCTCAAACTTCACCTGACATGCTCGGTGTGAAAACATCCTCAGCTTCCTTGCTGGTTTCTCATTTAACCACTTTTTACCAGACCAGATTCACTGTTTTACAAACTCTAAGGACAATGCAGAGGAGAAAAGTACACTGTATTGCCCCACTTGTTCCAGTTCATCATAATCACAGACAGCCTCCAAGTCTTTCTGTTTTTCATCAAAAAATTCAGTCAGTGATGGTGAATATTTGATTAATGCGACCCCTGTTTGCCACCATGATCGCAGCCCTCCATTCATAACACTGTGCCTTTTTTGCACCTGCTTTTCAAATGCACTAAATTCAGACGCAAAACACCACACGCAATCACTACCAGGTTTGATAAATCACAATGCAGGTGCTAAATGCTTATATTTGCATCTCCTTCTCCCAGTATTTTGGGCGTTCTGATGATCTGCATGTATTCTGCATATTTATGAGGGCAAACACTTTAAATGGATTACACATATTATTTTGCTCATCGGACAGACACAATCCTTAGTGCACCCTGTTAGTAAATCACCTTTGTGCACGCTAAGTTTGCACATGATTTTATACACGCACACCTTTAGTAGATCCAGCCCAAAGAGTTTGGTATGTACTGCAATGTATAGCATTAGCATCTGTCCCAAGATTTCTGAACAGAGAGAGAACTGAGCTGCAACACTGTGGCACACGTTTCAGATTTATGCCATGTATTTCACACAACCCCACTTCCAAAAACCAAAACTATCCCTTAAATTCAAATACCTGTGTCTGTCAGTATGATAGCATTTAAGCGAGGACAAAATGTCCTGCCAAGCGGTGTAGTTTCCTGCCTGTGGCATCATAATCCCCTATGACATCAGATTAAAGAAGTATCTTTTATCCAAACTACTTTCTGATATCTTTACTTAGCTCTTCACAGCAGTCTGAAACAAGATATGCAGCTTTTAGATGGATTTTGTCTGAGGACTTTGAGCTGAAATAGGACTGAAGAGGGTCAAAACTCTGCTTTTTCTATGCATTTTAGCTGATTTGTTTCCCTCACAGCCTTATTCTATGAGTAAAATGCAGCTTTAAAAGTACAAAGGTTTTCTCACTTCATGTTATTCAAACAAGACGGGACTTATATGCCTAATTAACTATTTTTAAGCTGGTGTCTGCAGGATTTGGGCTTCAAAGGCAAACTTTTCCAGTAAGCTATGTATATAATGAACCTGCTGACACTGTCATGACATTTTCATATAAATGCCTTGAATTGTGTAGGTTTTTGATGGATCAGAGTGCACATTTTCAAACACAACCAAAGCCCTTGACGGTAATGAATGTGAACAACGGAGCCAGAAAACATCTCAGCAATGGAAAAAAGGGAGATGCGAAATGATGGAATTCAGAACCTAAATGACAGAGAAGCAAAAGCAGCCCTCTCCTTTAAGTGCTTTAATCGTTGGATAATTGCTTCTACACACTTTTTCAGGCTCTCTGCATGCGCACTGCACGCACAAACACAAACAGAACACCATGTGCCGCCTCTAACAACACTGCTTTAATGAAATGTCGTGAATCCTTAATGAGTCTCAATGTCTTGTGATAAATTTCATAATTATTCAACCCCACACAACTGGAGAGGGAAATTCATCAGTCAAAGCAAATTAGTTGGGATCCATTAGGGTTCAGTGTCTTGTAGGGACATTCACTTTATTAGCTCCTTACACCCATTGCCATAATTGGGAGCATATTTCATTTGGCTCTTACCCCACTTTACTGAATGACTGCTCTATCCTTCTCTTTTTTTATTTACAGCACTGTGCTCTGTATGCACACAGCTCCTGTTTTACAGCACAACAGTGTGGGAGAGGATGATGCTTCTTTATTAAAAGCAGAATTTTCTTTAAGGTAGGGTATTTCTTTATACAGATCATCTTTACAACTCATTTTTAGTGTTTTTTCTCTGCACACTTCTGCTTGATTCTACTTTACTTTGACGATTAAAGAGGAAGTGGTATGTTTTGCTGAAGGCGGCAACAAGCAGCCTACATGTAAATGTGTCATTGGGCAAAACACTCAGTGTGTTTACATGCATATGGGATAGTTAAATTATTGTCTTTGACTGTTTTAGAAACTGTGCACTAAAGATGAAACATGTCAAGGTTAAATGTGGTTTAAAAAGCTACAGTTCATTCATCCCCAAGGATCTCTAATACCAACACTCACAAGTAAAGATCAAAACTATGTTTTCAGCACTGAGCTTCCTGCATGCACCATAAAACAAAGTGAAACCATTGACTGTAAAAGAATTGGACAAAGTCGTGCCATAAGCTGCATTTTCATTGTCCTTGAAAATGAGCAAAATCTAAATAGTGCAATAGCAAAACTGGTAATGGAAACACCTGAATAAAAAAAAAAAACCTCAAATATTGCTTGAAAAAATACCCTTTCATGAGGAGTTTTTCAGACATTTCAATATTGAAATATATCACAAAAGTGCAATGGAAACACTTTTCCATAATTGTATGACACAGGATCTGACATACCTGGTCACATGACCACTTTTCTCTGAAAAAAAAAAATGGCACTATATGTGTGGACAGAAGGAGACTGAGACTTTTCTTAGCATTATGAGAAAACATATGCCATACTAGACAGCAAACAACAAAGAAACTCTGGACTTTGCCTCTGAACTATTGCCCGTTGTCTTCCTCATTTTGTTCAAAGCTGTCAAGGCAACTGCCGTAGATGTAAACATAACAAGACCTACACACAACAAGTGAAATTTCGTGGGATGATATCTCACGAGAGTAAGGAGGCTTCTGCCCAAAATAACCATTGATGGAAACTTGCTCAAAGTGCAATTATACTAAATTTAACTGTCAGGTTACAATAGCCAGTACCAAGTGCACACTCGAGGTACTGCTGCTTTTGGTGCTTCCATTTACACCATCCAAGTTGCTGCCTGCATTTACACCATGCAAAAGAGAAATAAAACAGTAAAGAGCTATAAGTTTGCCATCAGTGCAAAAAAACAAAACAAAACTGAATAACAGCTCCTACCTCAGAGCTGTCATTGCACTAACTCCAAACCATCCCATAACACTTGAACATTCACAAAATACTGTACAGCCCTTTGGTGCAATATGTTGGTGTGCTGTTAATATTTATATTCATACTACAGCATCATGTATTCATGTTAAATTATTTTATTTTTCTTGAGTCATCATAGCTGTCATTTTTATTGCCTTGTTTTTTTAACTTCTACTTTTTAAACTTGTATCCATGAGAGCTGCTACTTCAACTTCATTGCATTGGTGCAATGACAGTAAAGAGGTTCTGATTCTGATAATTCTTGGAGTGAGCCAAAGCATGATTCAGTTAATAAAGAGAAAATCTTTGTTCTATCATCTGTTCTGATGTTTCTTAGTCTATCTGAGAGCAGATCAGACAGGAGCAGACTGATCGACGTTCTCATAGAAACATACAGTAGTTCTCAAATCTGCATGGATGAGATGGACAGCAGTGGATCATCAGTGATCTGTTAATTATGAAAAGCTCAGGAACACGTCTGGATGAACCTTGACTGTAAAGTGTTTGTTTTTAAGGGAAAGCTGTTAAAAGCTGCTTTTAACATGAATTTTACTCGTATTGCAATAAATAAATAAAAACATGTGCTTTCCTGCATCCAGAAAACTGTTATTTCAGCCTGATAAATCCCATTAAAGATGTTGTTGGAGTGCTGATAAAATAAGTTAATCAGATATTAAAGTAAAACAAGAATAAAGACGTGTGATTCATGTTTTTTTGTCTCTTATTCCGTATGTAATGAAAGACACTGGGTCAGCTGGGTCAGCACTCTTGGCCTCTCTTTCATTACTCTCTATAGATTATATGATGCTAGTAAAACCAAGTACTAATCTTAATAATCTGAAAACAATGCTAGCATTTTGTTGAAAACCATCTCTATATATTAACCTCTGATTATGTTTTGGCCATAAGTGACTTAGCAATGTATTCGTACTGTATTGAGTCTGTGTGACTGTTTGTTGAAATGTTTTGCTGCTATTCTTGGTCAGGTCTCCCTTGCAAAAGAGATCTGCTGATCTCAATGGGACAGCCCTGGTTAAATAAAGGTTAAATAAAAAAAATAAATGTGTCCTGTGCTAACAGCTTCAGTGGCACTTTTGTCAGGTCCAGACCATGTTTTTATGGAAAAAAGTAACAGTGAAAGCTTTCTCAGTGAAAAATATATTGTTACCTTTCTTCTGACATGAGTTTGTTTTACAACATGGTTCATGTTTTGTTGTTTACATCACAGAAGGCTCTGCATTGTCTGATCAGTCCATAGTAAATGCAAATATGCTTTTGAAAGGTTCTGCCCATCCTTAACACTTTCTATGGTTGTTGTGTCTGGTTACAAGTTCTTCTCTCCTATTTAAAATCATGTGAACCAATTTAGTTTCCTTTTAATATGACTGACTACAGGGCAAAAGCCACTTTATGTTCAGTCCTTTTTAACTTTCTTATATTATCCATGCCTGGAATTGGGACTTTTTGTTTTGAATTGCATTTACACAAAAGCAATGCTTTTACCTGCTGTCAAATACTTATGCATCTCCATCTACAAAACAAAAGATGTCCAGATGTCATGGTGTTTGAGGGTGAAACTGTAATTCATAGCACAGTTAATATTTATCAGGAGCAAAGCAAGCGTCCAGTGCTGTAAGGATGAGCCTCTAGGTCAGGGCTACTTTCAGCACAAAAGGCTTTCATGGACGACACTGGCCCTCATAATTTTTGATGGTTCCAGGGTACAAAGTTTTCAAACCTGCAGAATTCTCAGATTTGGTGATGGTCTTTGATTTCTTTGATTTCATAAGATGGGCTGATTTGACTTATAGATACAACTATGTAATCATGAAAGGAGTTTTGTCTCCCTGTGAGCAGACTGTGGTCTGATCACACAGCTCCTTGTTGATCAGCGGCACACAGCAGAGAGGATAATTTCTTTAGGATGACTGATGATGGCTTCCATGCACAGATGCCTCTCTTGTTTGTCTTGGGGCTGCCTCAGGATTTGCCTTACCCTCACTCCTCTCTCTCTTGTTCTGACAACCTGTAGACATCTCAGATGAGTGACATTCTTCCTGTTGAGACACTGAGTCTCAGACGTGGAGGAATGAGCAGGAAAGCCTCTCTGATTCATGGTAAGGCAATGGGATGTCAGATGATGTGAGAGGTGGTTCAGAAGTTGTGTAAGCTCTGTGATTTCTTGAGATTTGGAGCAATGATCAAAAGTGATATCAACTTTTTGCTTACTCTTCCTGTTGGGGTGTGTGTGGGGTAAAATGAGCCAGTGTGAATGTGGACCCACCCCCTGTTTCTGGGAAACATTTAACAAGTCTGCGATCCTAAATTCAGGAAGTCATAATCTTTTCTCTCTACCTCTGATGAAGAGAAGTATGTAGCGTAAATGGTTGGCACTTTTTAACACAGAAAACACTTTTTTGTGTCAAAGTGAAAATTCTGCATGTCAGGTATTTTGAGCTGTGTATCAAATCCAATTCATCCAGCTCTAAAATGTTGTATTATGCATATATATAATTTACCAATGTATAAAACTATGTGAATCATTTGATTCAAGATTAGCCAGAATAGCAATGCTAGCAACATTGTCCCAAAAGGTTGGCAATGGGGCAAAGTGTGGTAAAGTGAGCCATTGGTTCCTTTTATCCCACCATAAGTTTGAAAAGTTACAATAATGTCCTGCATCATGAAAAATGATTAAATGTTATGTTACTCAACTGACTTGTCTGATCGAATGTTAAACATTGGAGAAAATCATGCTAAAAGTGTACAGGAAGAAACCAACTGGGACTCAACAGCCCTTAAAGAGATTGAAAGAGCAAAGAAGGAAATCAAGTGTGGAGAATCGATCAGATCCGTTGAAAAAAATCCATTGCATAGAACCGAAATATTGACAGGATAACCTTCTGGAGCTATATGAAGAAGAGGAAGGTTCAAACTTGCTTGTTCTAGCAAGTACAAACTTGTTAAAACTTTAAAACATCAGAGTAAAAATAATAGTTCTAGAAGGAATAATGTTTTTTTCTCTGCCAAGTACTGATTTTATTTGTTTGCTGTTAAAAACTATGTTGGCTCTCGTTTTACTTCTTATGAGTATCTTAATTATCCCAAAAAGTTATAAATGTGTCCATTAATGGCATTAAAAGTTTGAAATTACCGAACATTTTTGGGTTGTCTAAGTAAGGTTTAAGAAAATAAATTAGACTATTTGTAAAGTGAACAATCTCATGTGTAATGACTTTCTTAACAGCAAAACACTATATTTTAATAATTCTCAGGTTTAAAGTTCTGAAGTCACATGGTCAATTTACCCACAGACTTGGCTTAACTGACCCCAAACCCCGGGAAAGTTGAGCCACAGGAGAACTTTTTTTTTGAGAGGTCACAGTTTGCTGGCTTTTTGTCAATGATACGTCCTTACAATTTCAGTTGATAGCAAACATCCTTAAAAGAGACATATCATGCTTGTTTCTCCTTTTCACTATGCCAGACTAGGATGCCTGTAAAGCATTTCTGCCCTCAGTACAAGTCATTTAGTTCCTTCATTGCCTCACAATAGCGTTCTCGAAATCCTCATTTTAGGCCATTGTCAAGCTCTCGCTGAAACGCTTGGTTCTCAGGCTGACCTACAGTAACCTCGCAACGTCACAGCCGTTTGTGCTCTGATTGGTCAGTTCTATCAGAGCTGCCGAGGGGGTAGAGCCAGTCTGTCCTTCTTCTTCTACTGTATTTTCCGGCAGGCTCAAAGCAGCGACCGTGTATTGAGTCCCCCTACAGGCCAGAGCTGGTAATGAGTGAGTGTGAGCTAGGGAGCTATACACTGCTGCTTGGTGGATGTGTTCCTGACTGATGGTTGTGAGGCTAATGGACATCACAGAGGAGGAAGTGTTTTATCAGAGTACGCCAATAAAAGAAATGTACCTCGTGTCGTCACGACAATTTAAATATCGCGGTCATCTCGCAATGACCTATTTTCAGAGGCATCAAATCTCGTTCTAGGATATCAGAAAAAATACAATATTTCATTTTTTGAAAATTAAGGCGGTGTAAGGTCTTGTTTTCAAATTTATTATATTATATGTAAGTATTAAATCATGCATCAGCATGATATGTCTCCTCACATAAAGGTATATGTTTTCATTTTTATCTCTGTTACATTTTTCCTTTCCTCAGTGACAACAAAAGTAAGAATGGCTCACCTTACCCCACTCTCCCCTACTTTTAATTCAGTAGACAAGAAGTTGAATGCAAGCAGAATCTGAAGCAGTTTGAGCACCATGAAGCCCCTCGATTAGCAAAAGAGTGAACATTTTTTAAGGGCAGACTCGCTGGCCCTTGGAAAATCTTTGTAGAAATTATACAGTCGTTTAACAAGTCCACCAGTCCTTCCAACCACATGTGGGCAATTTGCTCCTGACCTCTAATATGACCCAAATGACCCTTTCTCAAATTAGCACCTGCACAGATGTTAAGAAGCACCTCCATGTGCCCTCATGTGTGAGCCAGACAAACCTGGAGAACATGTGGTTGATGGATTTGTACGTCTTAGAGAGAAAAAGCATTTGAGCGGTGAAAATGGGTAGAGTTATAAAGTATGCAGCCAGGTTGCATGAAAATAAAATCACAATGTGTTGTATTTGTTTATGTGTTGTTGGTGTATAAACAGTAGCTTAAAAAAATGACATTTCAGGTTTCACACAAGTACTGCTGTCCACTTTTGTATCTTTATTTAAATCTGTACAATACCTTGTAACATGTTTGTGTTGTTGCTTAGTTTTTATTAGTTTATCTAAGTAGAGTAAAATTCCATGCATGTTTAAACAGTGAAGCTAAATCTGCACCTCATATATGTATATCTATCTATCTATCTATCTAGCTATATCTATATCTATATCTATCTCTCTCTCTCTCTCTCTCTCTCTCTCTCTCCCTCCCTATATGTGTATATATATATCTATATATCTATATATCTATATATATATATATCTATATATCTATATATCTATATATATCTATATATATCTATATATATATATATATATATATATATATATATATATATATATATATATATATATATATATATATATATATATATATATATATATATATATATATATATATATATATATATATATATTATTCAAGTTTTTTTTTTTTAATTCTTATTCAACATCATTTTATTATTATTATCCCAATCTATTTATTTATTTATTTTTATTCTAGTATAATTGCAATGACAATATCATTGCTATATTGCCAATGTTGTTAAGGGAAATTTTGAGTTCTGTCCTAAGTTATATATTCTGGAAGACAGTAAAGTCTTGTCTGCTTTTTCAAAAGTGATAACTTAATGCTTAATGGATACAGACTTCCATCATGACTGGACAGCAGATCATTGTCAGGAACTGGAAAAAACCTGGAGAACCTCCTTTTTCGTGCTGGGTGACTGAACTGAGCAAAACAGCTGCCTATGACAGAATGTCATGGTGTGTATTCACCTGTTAAGCCACAATGATGATAATCTGTGTGTGTGTGTGTGGGGGGGGGATTATGAAAAAAACAAAAGTTGAAATCATAAAAATAAAAAGTGTGGCAGAACCTTGTAGCCACAATGTTCAAGGTTCAACGTTAATTTCATTGTCCCCAGTGGGCCAAATGGTTCCACAGCCAGCAGTCAACAACAACTGTAAGACAATACAACAGCTAGTTTAAAACTAACTGGATAAATAAATGAATAGTTAAAGTCAAACAACCTTATTTAAATGCCCAATGGCCACAGAGAGAATAGTTTTTAAATCTGGTTGTTCCTTGCCTGTGGCACCACAAATCTGTGGCCCAAGGGCAGCAACGTAAAGTAACAACTCTGGTCTACCAGAACCGAACAAGCCTTCTTTAGCCTGCCCGTACCAGCTCACAAAAGACAAGATAGGCACAGATTCAACAAAAAAGAAGTAAACATTCAAAAAAAAAAAATAAAAAATACAAGCTTGCAATAAAAACAGTCCCAGGTGTGCTTTCTTCCACACAGGATCTACTTGTGGCATAAATGGGAGCTTATGTTGGAAATGGAGTGAAAGTATCATTTATTTGTTCTCCATTACCTCTGCTAGAAGGTTATGTTATTGCCAGCGTCTGTTAATTTTTTTTGTTAGTTTGTATGGTTTTTTTGTTATGCCCCAGTCATACATTCCCGTTTCTCATGGCGATTGTGCACGATTGTCATAATCCTGATAAAACGTGGTTTGGTCGTGGTGCATGCGCTACTTGGTCTGGATCAGCGTTGTATAGTCGTGGATGAACAGCGGGGAACGTGAAATGGGAGAATCGCCACTCTCAGTATAGCGGGATGGAAGCCTAATGCAGTCCTAAAGAGAACGGTATTAGCGTGGCGTGTATGGAGCTCAGTCGGGCCGATTGTGGCTCAATCCTGAAAGCTTTATGAAGACGACTGACCATGATGTATCCGTTTGTGCCCTGACTGTGTCCCGTTCAAGATGGCCCAAGCGATGGGGCTCAGTCGGGGCCTGTGTAACGCGAACTGAGCTCGAGCGGGGCTGATGTCGTGTCAGCGGGATGGATATTCATGCAATCCTCATCATATCGCTGTATTAACCTAACTGGAACGGGACAAACGCCGCCGTAGCAGCTCTGTCGAAGATCTACTGACGGTGTATTTACGGGGTGTGTCCAGGAGTGAGACAGTCATTTCATCCCGTATCATAGAGATTATACCAGCCTCCTCAATCTTGTACAGTCGTGCACAATCGCCATGAGAAACGGGGATGTGTGACTTAGGCATTAGCTTGTTTGTTTGTTTCTCTGTTAGCAACATAACTTAAAAAGTTATGGATGGATATCAATGAAGTTTTCAGGAAATGTCCAAACTGGGACAAGGAACAAATGATTAGATTTTGGGAGTGATCTGGATCTGGATCTACCATAACAAAAAATGTTTTGTTTTCATGGTCAAAGAATCTAAATATTTAGATGAAATAAAGGTAGGACTAATATTTGTGGTGAAAATCACAATATGGGTGAGGACTGTGGTGCTGGCAGAGGTCTGCATTCTCCAAGTGCTTTTCAAGTCTTATAAAGAAATGCAGTCAAGAAATTAAAAAAATGCTACTGAAGCTGTTAGCATCTATTCTAATCTCTTTATGAGTGACCACTTCCTGCTGTCGTCTCTCTGAAAGGATGTTGTTTGAGTCTTGATGCTTTGGACTGCACACTGGATGCTTGTAGATTGCAGAAAATGCTGCTGTGCAAGGTTAAAGTGCAGTGTTGAAGAAAACCAGAAAATAAATGAAAACAGTAACAAAACTGCAACTTCATCCCAGAACTGAACAAAGTCTGCCAGACTGCATACAGTATGTGAAGCGAACTACGTTAAGATCAATCATACAGATTTTCTAAGATGACATTGCATAAAGCAGGAGGGCAAATTCTCTTTAAATGTATTTTCAATTAAAGCATTTGTCAAGAAACCAGCGATGTAAGATTTTCCTCTGCAGCAGAGGGCCGTTTTCCTGAGGCCTTCCTGAAATGTCTTAATCTCATTCTGACCACATCACTGCTGTGTTTGTCCAAAAAGACTTCACTCCGGAGCTGACCTGATTGGAAGGTAATAAAAATCTAAGACGAACAAAGGAAAGAAATAAGCTACATTCACACTCACACACACTCACACACACACAGAAAATAGCACCCTTATCATCCCTGTTTCATTTAGAGTTGATTGCTGTCGGATTATAATGCAATCACCACGCTGTGTGAGCCGTAACTATGGGAACTGGTTTTAACTGTTTATCTTGCCAGAGATCTTAATTTAAGTTTGAACACTCTGGATCACTTAGATGTGAGAGACATGGGAAATTGACAAAAAGGGGGGGACAACAAAGGGAAGGGAGGGAACGAGAGCCGTGGAGGAAAATGGAGAAACAGACACTTTCTTGTTCTTCCCGTTGTATTTCATATGCAATTTAATTTGTCTTTCAGAGAGAAAATCAATTTATGATGACAATCCGCGGGGCAGCAATGAAAGCAGCCCAGTTCCTTTGCCATGGGAAAGTTTCTGCCGGAGAATGCCACTAATCTTGGCAAAATGAATCATTCACACTTTATTTGGACATCTGTGTTAACCCCCCTCCCCACCTCCCTCTCCGACTTTCATTCATTTGTGACAGTTTTATTACAAGTTGTGCAGGTGGCTGGAGGCTCAGGAGCCAGGGAGAATGCTGCATGGAGATGGTCCAAAATGTTGAAGAGTTGTTGAGTATATAATTCTGTTTCCTCTGGCTGTAAACATACTTCACCACACTTTTTATCAGTGTGTAAAAAGGCACACTGGACAGAGGCCCTCTATTATGGGGCAGTCGCTGAAGACTTTGACTTTAACGTGTGAACAAACCCAGATTAAAGGCTCTAAGGCCACGACTTTGTGTAAGCCTGAACTAACTCCATCCTAAATACAGGAAATTGCACATGCTGCCACAGTATCCGTGGTTCAGTTTGGGACTCACAGCGAGCAGCTTTATCGCCTAAATGGTATTCCAGGAATTTCCACAAAAAACAGTGGCTCTTATTTTGAAATTTTACACAAAACACAGTAGTACAGGTGTCTGTTGGTCTTTCTTGTGAGTTTAAGATGGAGGGTTTTTTCATTTAAGGTGCTGTTAAATTTGTTTTTTAGACAAACTAACCTATCAAAACATTTATGCTGTGATAATGCCAAATTGATGTGTTAGAGGATGTTAGAGATAGAAAAAAGAATCATTTGAATATAACAGGAATTCATTCAATTTACATATTAATGATAACAAGACCTTTCACACTGATTATGGTTCAGTTTAGTCTCGATTGACAGAGAATAGAATAAAAGAATGCAAAAAAAGTTGTTAAAAAATATTTCCAAATTTACTCATACTCCTCTTGATGTGTGTTGTACGGAAGAGTATGAGGGCAACTCGTGAGAAAAAAAATGAGAGGGGGTAGAATTTTTTTTCATCATGCACTTCAAGAAAAAAAGTCAAAATGTCGAGAATAAAGTTGAAATGTTGAGAATAAAGTAAAAATATAATGTCGAGATAGGATGTCGAGAAAAAAGTCGAAACGTTGAGAATAAAGTCGGAATATAACGTCGAGAATAAAGTTGGAATATGATGTCAAGAATAAAGTCAACATACAATGTGGAGAATAAAGTCTACATACAAAGTCGAGAAGAAAAATCAACATACAATGTCCAGAATAAAGTCGATGTCTCCTTTGGTCTGTCCCAGTTCTCTTCGATAAATCCAGTGAGGAGAAAGACAGAGATGCATGCTGTAGCATGGAGTACTTATTACTACGGTATGTCTGTGGGCTGAAAGAGAAAGTATTTCTTTGTTATTAAAGCCGAGTCCGAAGTATAATTTCACTAATTCATCCAACTGACTGGACGGCATTTTGTAGAAGCAGTGCGTTGATTGTTAGTCTCAAAAGGTCAACTTTATTCTCTACATATTTCAACTTTATTCTCGACATTTCAACTTTATTCTCGCCATTATATTCTGACTTTATTCTCGACATATTTCAACTTTATTCTCGACATCCTATTTCAGCCTCATTCTCGACATTATATTTTGACTTTATTCTCGACATTTTGACTTTTTTCTCGAAGTGCATGATGAAAAAAAAATTCTACCCCATCTCATTTTTTTTTCTCACGAGTGGCCCTAATGCTCTTCCATAGTGTTGTTCTACAAACCCTGAATTCAATAAAGTTGAGACCTTGTGTAAAACATGAATTAATACAGAAAACAATAATCTGCAAATTCTTTTCAAATCACAGAATGGTGAAGGAATGAGTCAAAAAACGCAGAAGTTTTATTTCCTTTTAATTCTTTCAGGAATTAACAGTCAATTATTTTGTTGCTGATTGACCTTTGGCTGCTCCTCACCGGACTCCACTGTCAAGAAAATGAGAAAATATGTGTGTATGGGAAGATGTGATTAAGACTCACTTTATACCAATCTATCACTTTAGATCCAAACATTAAAAAAATAAACTAAAATAAAAAATAATTAAAAAACAGCTGTACCTTGTGTCTGGATTATTTTTTTTCAGAAGCAATACATACATATTAAATAAAGTCCTCGATAAAAGAGCAAGCTTTAAAATACTGTCTCCTTAAAAAGATATAAGTAAACAATATATTTGTTACGGTTTGCGATGCTGGCAATCCCATTGAATTGGGATAACTGTATGAGACTGTAAGGGACCAAGCAATCAGGCAAAGGACAAAGGTGTGGAAAAATATATTAATCCTTTAATTTAACTAACAAAAGAAAAAGCTAATTACAAAATATTAAATTAAATGTCAAGGAAAATAAACAGACCCTGGACCTACACTAAAAGAGGTCAACTCAACAAAAGGAAGTAAAGCTGCAACCTAACAAACATAATTAAACAGACCTAACCTCAGTGAGACATGGAGGGGTTTAAATAGACAAAGGACTAGTCCAACAGAAACACAAGGGGAAATTAAGGTGACTACTAACTAAAGATCTAACAAAGTCAGAAAACCACCATCAAACTATCAAAGCAAACTATTTACAAAAAAAACTACATTGTTTTTACTCAATAATAAGAAAGCTGGATAAGTTCTTTTAGTGATTTAAAAATCCCAGCTTCTCCTTCCTTCCCCCTTGATGGACTCCCCCAACTTCTGTGGGTGAGGCTTAAAAGGTCATCTTGAACAGCAGACAGCCTTTTGCCAAAACCTCAGGACAAAGCAGACAAACCAAAGGCAAGTATTACTTTAAATGAAACCATAGCTTTAAATTAAATCTTGATAAAGAAAATGAAACCATGTGACTGCACGCTAACTAAATTGTGTGCACCCAAATTAGAAAACTACTGCCAATGTAATAAAAGTGATTTTATTTCAACAAAGAAAGTGTGTAATGTGATTCTTTTAAACTGAAACCAAACTACTGTGTTAAACCCAAAGAAATACAATACTAATACGAGGTGGTGGCGGTTGAGGCCACCACAGACACTTGATGAAATACCGATGTCTCTTTATGACTAATAAAGTCCAGCAAGACTATCAGCAATGTAATTACTACAAAGGTTTTTTTTTTTTTTTTTAATTGTTACCTTTTTGGTACCATGCTCCAGATCCATTTAATACAACAAACAATCAATGTTCGGCACTGCATAATTTTGGCAGGAACCAGGGATTTAAAGTGTGCCATTAGCATGACTGTGTTGAGGGCTCAATCTGTTTTCATTAGCTTCTTAACAATAACATTTAGGAGCTAGTGCCATTGCAATAATCTGGTAAGGAAGATAATTGTCCTTACTGTAAAATACCAAATAGTAGCTGGGGCGTTTATTTGCTTCAATTACTGAGCAGACCAGGCATTTATTTGGGACCAGGTCACTATTTGGGACAGGCGTTTAATTCCTTTTGCACAAAAATTTTACTTAGCAAAAAATGATAAAATATGGTAAATATAATCAAATTACTTGTTTACACTAGTATGAATAACTGTACATTTTCAAGGCAAGATTACAGTACCGTTGTTATACTCTTGTCTTCTTTCAACTCTGCACTCTCTAAACACTCTTAATACTGGTCAGGAACAACTGGTGGTTAAGTTAAGGTCTTACTTCTTTTTTTTCACTGTACCAGGGACATGGAGATAAGCAGCAATGTACCGCTAACTGACGTGACCGTCCGCCTGACATTAGTTAAGGGCAAAAAACAAACAGCGGCAGTGGCAACATCTTCTTCGTTGAATTTTCAAAGCCCTGGTCTGCAAGATTCTGGCTTTTTGCGCTCTTGTGCCCTCTGTGGGCGTTAAGTGTAGCTGCACTGTCATTAAACAGAGCGCCTCACACCAACATGCATTTGTTGACATACAGAGGGAGGAGAAGCCGACAGGCCGTCCGGAGAGACAAATAACTGTTAAGGTTCAGTCTGATCATGTTTCTTTTCAAGTGTCAGCTGTCAGTTGTGAGCTCAGCATTTGCATGTGTGTTCTGTAAACTTCGACCGTAGCTTGTACGCTGCGCCGAATAAATTACACCAGGCGTTTATTTGGAACAGGCGTCTATTCGTCAAAATGTACTGTTACACCCGGCGTTTATTTGGGATCTGGCATTTATTTGGGACCGGGCGTTTATTTGGTATTTTATGGCATATTCTTATTCCGCCAAGGAGGATTTGTTCTTGATGGCATTTGTTAGTTTCTTTCTTTGTGAACAGGATAAGTAACAAGTCTCAAGAGGCTTTACAAAAGAGAAGGCTGGAGCCATACTCTTCATTTCATAGATATACATGTATAAGTATCTACATATTATAAACATATATAGAAATACATACACATATATGTACATATACATTTAAATACATCCAAACCCAACGTGAATCTACCATGAGCACAACACTGAGCCAACCTACAGCACAGTACATCAGTAGGAGGCTCACAGAAACAGTAGTAAGAAAAAAACTGTAAGCAGATGAAGATCTTGGTGTGGAGCAAGTCTTATGTTGAACAGCCATCCACTGAAGATGTGTTGGGGGTTTGATGAAGGAAGGTAGGCGGGCAGAGACAAAAGGAATAAAGTAAGAACTGAGGGTAGTGACAGATCAATAGACTAATCATGAATCTGTCCTCATCATATTTGTCTATGCTGAATATAAATTTATTAGTATTTGGTTATAAAGTGGGTTTGGTTATAAAAGTACATAATCAATAGCAATCATGGGAGGATTAACATCTATAATGATCAATAACTGGAGATGATGCTGAGTAATATAGCAGCATCTAGTTGAACTGACTTTAACTGGTCTACAAATAAGAATTGATGTTAATGATGTCATTTCTGTTGCTAGCCCTAACCCGATGGAAATTGTAGCTGTAGTCTCTTAAGCTTTGTCATTTTCAGTAAATGTTGGTTATGGCACAACAAATGAGTGACTAAATTTAGGTAGTGACAAAAACGTACCCTGCTAATGTTTAGCTTTCAGGCTAGGTAAATGTGCTCAACTGCAAAGATGATGTAAACCTGCAAATGTTTTCCTGAGAAGCTGCAAAGTTCTCAGTCTTCTAATAGCTCTAATAACCTGCTCTCCATTCATTAAAGTTTCATGCAGAGCTGGAAGTTATGTGATGTTTAAGTTGGCAGAAGTTGTGTTCAAATCATTTAAATACATTTTCATTTACCTCGATAGGTGTCTGGACTCTGAAAGAGTTTAATGCTTTGTCTGCCATGTTGTATCCAGCTGTTCAGTGTGAGTTAAAGTGTGATTACCCTCTTCTACTTCTTAGATCTCTTAAATAGAACATAACATTAATTCTTGAAAATCCCTCTTCCTCTTACTCCTACTCTATCCCTCTGAACATAAGTTGACTGAATTGTGGGCTGAAGTGTGAAATGGAAATAAGTTGAATAGGGAGGTCAGCGATCAATAGGAAGTTAATTAATGAAGAGTATGCAATGTTGTGAAGTATGGATTTCCGAAGGCCTATGATTGTGTTCCAATCATTAAAATGTCACCAGCATAGCATCTGAAATCAAATCAACCTGCATTTAATTTACCTTGAATTTCTAATCTCATAACGAGAAATAGTTTATAGCTCAGTCTGAAAAAGCAGCCACTTAAAGTGGAAGTGTGTTTTTTTTTCTGGACTTCAGGCTTAACTTGTGGAGGCAGAAATAAATGAGTTAATTAAGTTGCTATAAATCAAACTTTATTAAGCTATGAGGACTGATGACATTAATGACTCCCCTGAGAAAGACTGTGAAGCATGTTGATTTATTTAATGTTGACTTCATCTTCAAGGTTTTAGATATATTAATTCCCAAAATGAGTGAGGAGTTTCAGATAGCAGCATCAAAGCACAGGTCAAAAAAATCTTTTTAAAAAGATTGAATTTACTGGGTTGATATTTCCTGCAGCTCTTCTATGGACTGCTGCTCCCTGTCTTTGTTGCTTCATTTTACAAAATACAATTCGAAATGTTTTTTTTCACATAAATATGCATCTGGAGTGTCAGTGACAATTTCATGCTAAAACACTGCGCGGAAGCTGAACTGTAAGCTCGCCAGCTCCAACCTGGTCTATTCTCAGCGCAGGTGAGGCAAGCCCGGTGCAGTGGTAATTTGGCTGACAGGCGCACAGTGCACAGACATCACCAAACCCTCACATGCAGGTATCTAGAGGAGAAACATACAAGACTTACAACATGGATTCCCCTTTGACTTCACAGAGGAGAAACTACAAGACTGACGACGGAGAGAGGCCGAACTGCCATATCAGCAGGGAGAGCAGCTGCATGGGAGAGGAGAGACCACCTGGCTGCACAGCTCTGTTTTTAAATATGCTTATACAGTATACCTACTGTATATACGGACATGGACAAAATTATTGGTACCCTTCCATTAAGTAGAGAAAAACCCACATGGTCACTGAAATAAGCTGAAACTGACAAAAGTAATAATAAATAAAAATTTACTGAAAATCAACTAATGAAAAGCAGACTTTGCTTTTGAATTGTAGTCCAAGAGAATTATTTTAAAAAACAAACTAATGAAACTGGCCTGGACAAAAATGATGGTACCCTTAACTTAATGTGTTGTTACACAAGCTTTTGAGTCAATCACTGTAATCAGGTGATTTTTGTAACTTTCAGTGAGACTTCTGCACCTGTCCACATGTATGTTGGCCCACTCCTCATGAGCAAACCGCTCCAGCTGTCTCAGGTTTGAAGGCTGTCTTCTCCAGACTGCATGTTTCAGCTCCTTCCACAAATGTTCAACAGGATTTAGATCAGGGATAGAAGGCCACTTCAGAATAGTCCAGTGTTTTGTTCTGAGCCATTCTTGGGTGTTTTTAGCTGTGTGTTTTGGGTCATCATCCTGTTGAAGGACCCATGACCTGTGACTGAGACCAAGCTTTCTGACACTGGGCAGCACATTTCACTCCAGAATGTCTTGATAGTCTTGAGATTTCATTGAGCCCTGAACAGATTCAAGACACCCTGTGTCAGATGCAACAAAGCAGCCCCAGAACATAACTGAGCCTCCTCCGTGTTTCACAGTAGGTACAGTGCTCTTTTCTTTGTATGCTTCATTTTTGTGTCTGTGAACATAGAGCTGATGTGACTTAACCAAAAAGCTCCAGTTTCGTCTCACCTGTCCAAAGGACATTCTCCAAGAAGCTTTGTGGCTTGTCAATATGCATTTTGGCAAATTCCAGTCTCACTTTTTTATGATTTGCTTTCAACAGTGATGTCCTCCATTCAGCCCACTTTGGCTCAAACAGTGACAGATGGTGTGATCTGACACTGATGTACCTTGACCTTGGAGTTCTCCTCTAATCTCTTTGAAGTTGTTCTGGGCTCTTTGGTTTCCATTCCTATTATCCGTCTCTTCAGTTTGTCATCAGTTTTCCTCCTGCAGCCACGTCCAGGGAGGTTGGCTACAGTCCTGTGGACCCTAAACTTCTGAATAATCTGTGCAGCTAGTCACAGGAACATCAAGCTGCTTGGAGATGGTCTTATAGCCTTTACCTTTAACATGCTTGACGATAATTTTATTTCTCATCTTCTGAGACAGCTCTCTCCTTAGCTTTCTGTGGTCCATGTTCAGTGTGGTACACACCATGATACCAAACAGCACAGTGACCACTTTTCAGCCTTTAAATAGGCAGACTGACTCACTACAAGCTTGGAGACACCTGTGATGATAATTACAGGGCACACCTTAGTTTAACATGCCCCCATGGTCACACCATTTTCAATCCTTTGTAGGGGTACCATCATTTTTGTCCAAGCCATTTTCATTATTTTGATTTTTAAAATATTTCTGCTGAACCAAGATTTAAAATCGATGTCTGATTTTCATTAGCTGATTTTCAGTATTTCTTTTATTTATTATTACTTTTGTTATTTTCAAGTTATTTCAGTGACCATGTGAGTTCTTCTTTCATTAAATGAAGGGTATCAACAATTTTGTCCACGTCTGTACATATTTTGGCCACAATTTACTCAGTCACAGTAAAGATACACAGAATCATACAGGAGAAAAAAAACGTATATAAATGTGTCTCCTTTCTCTTCCTTCTCGCACGCTTGGACTGCTGGTTGGAGAAGGAAGGAGGGAGCCTAAGGAAAGCCATCCTCCCCTGGTCCTAGGATTAGGACCAGGGGAGTTTGGATGCATCTTCCAGCCTACCGAGGATGGAGTCAATGGAGGAGAGATTGAAATTGTCACTGCGCCTCGCCCGCAGCTCATTTAAAGGCAAGGAGAGGCGTTCGTTTCATTGGTGAAGATGACACTTGCCGGTGTGCAGGTGGGAGGAACAGAGGCGTGGGTGCACCTCACTGCGCCGTCCACAAAATTGCTAAATACACATCCTGTTGGAGTGATGCAGCACAGGGCAGGT
The DNA here is from genome assembly GCA_036419115.1 of Scarus forsteni. NCBI lineage: Eukaryota > Metazoa > Chordata > Actinopteri > Labriformes > Labridae > Scarus > Scarus forsteni. The sequence continues at coordinate 2,052,668 of JAZDUH010000136.1, forward strand.
GTGCTGCGCCTGTGCCTGGTCTATGAAATTAGTGTCCATAGTCATTACAGTGGGAAGCAAGATTTTGCGTAGGACATACCTCACTAACACCAGATAAACCCAAATGTACCCAGTCAAACCTGGCACTTGCAACAGATCTAAACTTTCATCAGGTGATCATATGCACATGTTTTGGTCATGCCCCCAACTTGCTGAAATTTGGTGGGCCAGTTTTGATACGTTTGGCAGGGTCCTCTGTAGAACTGTGGACCCCTAATCAATCCGATGCTCTTTTCAGAACTCTTGTCGCATCAAGTTGGTCTAAATCTGCCCACAAGTTGTCACTTTCACAAATTTTCTTGCTTGAGGCTCATTCTCCTTAAATGGATTAATTGCTCCCCACCTACACACAATAGATTAATTTAGAAAACTGCAGTCTCTCTTAAAGGTTCCCTGCAGGCCTTTCCTAATAAATAGATACCTTACATACTAGAGCTGAAATGAATTAAATCTTTTTAATCTGATCTAAGTTTATTTTTCTTCCTATTGTTATTATTAATTTCATCAATAATCTAATTTAAGCAAATGTTATTTTATCATTCTTCTTCTTTGTTTTCTTTCTCTCAGCAACTTATTGCCTGCATTGCCTGTATCAAGCCTATTGAGGTCGCTCACATCGAGCTGCGTGCAATTGCCGTCGACACCAGAGATCTTTGAAAATGAATGACAGCTGGATGCCAAGGATGCTCAGATCGCTTTTGGTGTGAATGCAGGGTTAGGAGGACCAGAGGCTGGTGATCCAAGCAATGCTAACCTAAGACAGATTCTACTTGATATTATCTTTTGACGCTGAATTAGCTGGCTTACTGTTCTGATGAATTCAAGTTACAATGTACTGATATTGGTTACACTTCCATCATTTGGTTATGGTTCTTTTAAACTCAACATGCACTTGGGAGACCCCTCAGTTCAGTTCGGTTCTTTGGTCTGCATAAGGGGCATTCACACCACCCCAAATCAATCAAACCTTCCAGAAAAATGAGATTGTTTGGACCAGTTGCTTGGTTTAGCATTCTGCACTTCATGTGACCGTGAACACAACCCTTGTCCTTGTCTTTCATGTTAAGGATAAAAACCACAGAGGGGGCACAGCTTGTCAATCAGTCAGATTTTGTTGTCACTGCACATGTCACAAGTACAGAGCAACAATATTTATCTGTACAGTTCAACCTGTCCAGGAACATACAAAGACAGACACATGCATGGGGAGATATGATCGGAAAGACTGTTGGACTGTTGGATGTTGGATAAAAGAGGTTTTGATGCAAAGGAAAGAAGAGGGAGCTGCAGTTGCTGCTTTGGATACAGTCGGTACCCTGAATAGACAAGAAATATTCTGTAATGACCTGGATGAATGCAACACACTTTTTAAAAGATTTTTTGCTGAGAGTTTCAGATACATGTCTGCCAATTTGAATGACACATGAGCTCATATTTCTTGTTGGATGTACTGCAATTAGGGTAGAAAGAAAAGGGCTCAGGGTGGTATGGTGCATTTGAAACAACACTAAACAATCCATCCCCTTTCATATCCAAAGAATTTATTGTCCCATCTTTATATTTAACAAGATTTGATCTAGATTTACGAGGGGTCAGTGTGGTTTCTGTTTGAACAAATGTAGCCTTTTCAGGAATTCAAAAATATATTAAGCGACATGTTTTAAGAACAGAGATGAAGTGTACAAATCCTTTACGTGTGGTGTTGTGTTTAAGATCAATCTATGCAAATACAGAGCCTTAGTGGTATCCATTGTCATTGACCTATATAAAATCAAGCCTCTATGAAAGTGTATTTAATAGTCATTGTATGTAGAATATAGCTTTACTATTGTTCAAGCTTGAAAAGTTTGTATGAGAAAAGTTGTGCCGTGAAAGAGAACAAGGGTAAAAAAAAAAGAATTAAGTTCTGATTACAATTATGGGACGTGACACTTAGCTGATTTCAAATCAGCGAGGCCAAATTTCACAAAGCCTGTCAATGGTGGCAGCAAGCTCGCCAGATCCCTCCCCAATCAAAAGTTTGCTCTATATAATTTTACGCAATCAGATTTCTCCACAGTCATCCAGTGCAATCAGGTAATCAGAGGGGAGCATTAACAAGACAAATGGGGTTTAAAAAGTGGGTGCACTCTGTTTGCAGGAACTTCCTATGGAGAAGCCCCCTCCCCTGCTTGATTACTCCTATCACCCTCATACAGCGCAACATCCCCGCTAAATAGCTTTCTGCTACAGTACAGGCTGTATGTTCAGTACGAATGACTGTGATTGGCTTTACATGATAAATCCACTGCTAA